>ML661195.1:119305-257532 GCA_007570785.1 Antilocapra americana | reverse complement strand
ATACACAATGATAAACTCAAAATGGATCAAAGATCTAAGCATAAGACCAGAAACTATAAAACTCCTAGAGGATAACATAGGCAAAACACTCTCTGCTATAACCCAAAGCGGGATACTCCATGACCCACCTCCCAGAATATTGGAAATAAAAACATGAATAAACAAATGGGACCTAATTAAAATTAAAAGCTTTTGCACAACAAAGGAAACTATAAGGAAGGTGTAAAGAAAGCCTTCAGAATGGGAGAAAATAATAGCCAATGAAGCAATGGACAAACAATTAATCGCAAAAATATACAAGCAACTCCTGCAGCTCCAGTCTCGAAAAATAAACGACCCAATCAAAAAGTGGGCCAAAGAACTTCACAGACATTTTTCTAAAGAAGACATAAAAATGGCTAACAAACACATGAAAAGATGCTCAACATCACTCATTCTCAGAGAAATGCAAATCAAAACCACAATGAGATATCACTTTACTCCAGTCAGAATGGCTGCCATCCAAAAATCTACAAGCAATAAATGCTGGAGAGGATGTGGAGAAAAGGGAACTCTCTTACACTGTTGGTGGGATTGCAAACTAGTACAGCCACTATGGAAAACAGTGTGGAGGTTCCTTAAAAAGGTGCAAATAGACCTGCCATATGACCCGGCAATCCCACTGCTGGGCATATACACCGAGGAAACCAGAATTGAAAGAGCCACCTGTACCCCAATGTTCATTGCTGCGTTGTTTACAATAGCCAGGACATGGAAGCAACCTAGATGCCCATCAACTGACGAATGGATAAGAAAGCTGTGGTACATATACACAATGGAATGTTACTCAGCATTAAAAAAATTCATTTGAATCAGTTCTACTCAGGTGCACGGAACTAGGGCCCATTATCCAGAGTGAAGTAAGCCAGAAGGAAAAACAACAATACAGTATATTAACACATATATATGGAATTTAGAAAGACGGTAACGAGAACCCAGCATGCGAGACAGCAAAAGGAACGCAGATGTATAGAACAGACTCGTGGACTCTGTGGATGAGGGTAAGTGTGGGATGATATGGGAGAATGGCATTGAAATATGTTAATTATCATATGTCTAATCAATTACCAGCCCAGGAGTGATGCTTGGGGCTGGTGCACCGAGATGTCCCAGGGGGAGGGAGTCGGGATGGAGGAGGGAGGGGGGTTCTGGAGGGGGAGCATATGTAAACCCATGGTGATATCATGTCATTGTATGGCAAAACTAATAAAGAAAAAAAAGTGAGCAATTCAGTCATCTCCTTAGGATAGAATATGAAAGGGAATAATGAAAAGCTAACAACTGAGAATGAAAACACATTTTTTCTTAGAAAATATAGGTAAATTCACTCTCAATATACATTTACAACACTGAGCACTAGGAACTGGGGCTTTATTTATTAAACTTATGATGGTATGAATATTTAGTGTAATTTTGTATACCATAATGTTGCAGATATTCACTAACAATTATCTTAAAACCTTTTCTCATGTATTAGCATACACACAATTATTTTATTTCAAAAATGATTTCAAAATTTTACAGAGGTATATGTAAAACAAAGAGATTAAAATAAGTGAGAAACTATGGAAGATGGCACACTAAAGGCAGGACAATAAAAAGTTCAAGGGTTATGAATACTTTCTTTTTTAAATTTTTATTATTGTTATTTTTTATTTTCTTCTTCACATTATTGTGTTGGTTTTGCCATACACTGACATGAATCCACCATGGGTATACATGGGTTCCCCTTCCAGAACCCCCCTCCCACCTCCCTCCTGATTCCATCCTTCTAGGTCATCCTGGTGCACCAGCCCTGAGCACCCTGTATCAAGCATCAAACCTGGGCTGACGATTCATTTCACATAAGATAATTTACATGTTTCAATGCCGTTCTCCCATATCATCCCACCCTTGCCCTCTCCCATGAATATTTTCTTAAAGATCAAGCTGCATCTGTGCGTGCTTAGTTGCTTAGTCATGTCTGACTCTTAGAGATCCCATGGACTGCAGCCCGCCAGGCTCCCCTGTCCATGGGGATTCTCCATGCAAGAATACTGGAGTGGGTTGCCATGCCCTCCTCCAGGAAATCTTCCCAACTGAGGGATCAAAACCAGGTCTCCTGCATTGCAGGTGAATTCTTTACCGTCTGAGACACCAGGAAAGCCCAAAGATCAAGTTAATATCAGCCAAAACAATAGCAAAACATAATCAGTAATAAGTATTTTAAGATAAAATAGTTAGTTATTTTTAAACAAGTAGCTATCTAAAACTGAGAAAAGTTTAATATATTATTTCTTCAGTATTGACTCATGAGAGAAGTTCTTTGATAGGTCATTGTGATAATCATTACTGCAGCTCTTTGCTATCTGTTTCTCCTCTCCTTCTGGGTATAGGGGAGCCTGAAGTTCCTTGACTGCTCAACTTTGAAAGGGACAATAGAGGCAGGTGTTATCAGTGAGTTTTTAGCTTAGGTGACATGGGATACTTCTGGGCTATAATATTGCGTTGGCCAAAAAGTTCATTTTAGATTTTCCATAACATGGTATGGAAAAAACTCAAAAGAACTTTTTGGCCAACCCAATGTTTAATTGTTGCCGTGAAATTCTTTGGTGATCTCTATCCCTTTGGCTCAAAGATTAGCGACATTTGAGATGGTGAATGCCCCATCTATCCTAATCTTTAAGTGACTACAGTGAAGAAAGCACCTTCTCTTTGACATTTATGAACATGAAACCTTAGGGAGAAGTGCACCTTTGCTATTATAAGCCACTGAGATTTTGGAAATTGTTTCTTACTACAGTATAATCCAGCCCTATGCTGATTAGTCCAGTCCTCATTTAAGATACATTAGGAAATGTAGTTACCTATCCTCAACAGCACCCTAAAAAATGCCATTCTTAAGAAAAAGAAAAGGTTAGGGGCATGAATAAAACCAAGAAAAATATAATGTTGATTTCCTGGAGGATCAAAACTCTTGAGATCACTGCACTTAATTTTATTATGATTTAATCCAAGAATTACATTTAAAGTGGTACTATATAGTAGATGCATAATGAAAGTTATATATATAAGTAACATGTAAAATTAATTTTAATGACTTATCTCCTTTAGCCCAATATGTAGGAAATATTACCATTTTACCATGTGATCAATATTAAATTTTAATGATGTGATAGTTAACATTTTTTGGTACTAAGTCAAATGTGTCAAATGACACATATGACATAGCTCATTTCAGACTGGCCACATTTCAAGGTCCAATTGCCACATGTGGCTAGTGGCTACAGGACTAAATGATGCAGCTTTATAGGTTTTAGAATGTAATAAGACAAATAATATGCACAGCCTTCAGATGCTCTTTTATAAATCATATTTTTTATTTGTACTTTTAGGAGACTATGACTAACAAAGATGTTTAAGGTCATATTCTTTTGTAAGAACACAGGATGAATCTATCCTTTGCTAATGAATTTAAATAAATCTTTATACTTCATAAATGAGTAAAATGCATGTTTGACACTTTATACAAAAATTGAGTAAAATGGGCACTTGCCTATGTACATGAAAACCACCTCTCCAGCAATAATTGTCAGTGAGATCAACATTTTCCTTGACACAACACATGAGTCTGTTTTTATAACCTGGAGGTAAATGGGAATTTAGGATACAAAGTTCTATCGCATAAAGCATAATCACAATAATTTTAGTTTGGAAAATATTTAATGCATTCAAACCAGTCAAATTCTATGACTACAAATATGAAAGTATCTATCAATCTTCTATCTAGTTTTAAGTTTTGTAACATATAATGGATCTCCCAGGATAATCTGTTTATAAATTATATACCTAAATAAAATGATTTGACCTACTACAGAAAATTGCTAGATATAAACAATGCTTAGGAATGTGTCAAAAGTGATTTTTGTTATAGAATAGTTAAGTATAAGTCATTCTTTCTGATGGTAGATATATGGCAAGCAAAGCCAAAAAAATTGCCATTATTCTATAGGAAAACATTCACTTTGCTGTTGAACTCAGTGGATAGGAAATACAACTAGGACATTCAGAATGGTTTTGTCAGGAACATAAGCATGAAAAAGAAAAGAAGAAGGCAGAATGTGCCACTGTTTTTTTCCCATCCTGAATTATTACTAAGTCTGACAATAGACTACTCAATCATTTTGACTTTTGCAGAAATTGATATAAGCATAATTAGCTGGGGGCCAATATTGAAATGATACAGTGTATCCTTTATAAAAAGTGAAAGATCAAGAAAGAAAAGTGAATGTGAACATATTCACTGTCTAATAGAATTCTCCATGGGGTAGTAAAGAATAAAATACAGTATCGAAATAATTTTGCCTAGGCCAACCTTGTCCTCATGTAGAATATTAGCCAAATAATCCAAAGTGGATTATCCTATGTAAAACTTGATTGGACTAAACTGAGTACTCTTTCAATGTAAAAAGCAGAAATTGAGAAGTTGGAAAAGTTTGGAATTTTCCTTTTATTGAAATGTAGTTAATAAATATTGTGTTAGTTTCAGGTATACAACAAAGTGATATATATATATATATATATACACACATACACATATTTTTTCAGATTATTTTCCATTATAGGTTATCATGAGATATTGTATATAGTTTCCTGGGCTATACAGTAAATCTTTGTTGGTTACCTATTTTTTATATAGTAGTTTGTATCTGTTAATCACATACTCCTAGTTTATCCCTCCCTTTTCTCCACATCCTGTGCAACATTTATAGACTTTTAGATGATAGCCATTCTGAACGGTGGGCTTCCCAGGTGGCACAGTGGTAAAGAGTCTGCCTACCAATGCAGGAGATGCAGAGGGTGCAGGTTAGATCGCTGAGTCGGGAAGATCCCCTGGAGGAAGACACAGCAACCCATTGCAGTATTCTTGTTAGAAAACTCCCATGGACAGAGGAGCCTGACAGGCTACAGTCATGGGTCACAAAGAGTCAGACACGACTGAAAGACTGAGCACGCATTCTGACCCATGTCAGGTGATACCTCATTGTCATTTTGATTGGCATTTCCTTAATTATTAGTGATGTTGAGAGTCTTTTCATGTGCTTGTTGGCCATCTGTGTGTCTTCTTCAAAGAAATGTCTACTTAGGCCTTCTGCCCTTTTTTTTGATTGGGTTGTTTGTTTTTTCGATATTGAGTTTCATGAGTTGTTTGCTTATTTTGAATATTAACTTTTGTCAATAACATTGTTTGCAAGTATTTTCTCCCATTCTATAGATTGTCTTTTCATTTTGCCGATGGTTTCCTTTGCTGTGCAGAAACTTATAAATTGGATTAGGTTCCATTTGTTTATTTTTGCTTTTATTTCTTTTGCCTTGGAAAACTGACCTAAGGGAACATTGCTATGATCTTTGTCAAAGAATGTTTTGTGTATGTTCTCTTCTAAGGCTTATACAGTGTCATGTTTTATATTGAGATCTTCAAACCATTTCAAAGTTATTTGTATATATGATGTGAAGGAGTGTTCTATTTTCATTGATTTACATATAGCTGTCTAGGTTTCCTAATACTACACTTACTGTAGAGACAGTCTTTTCTCCACTCTATATTCTTGCCTCCTTTGTCATAGATTAACTGACCATAGGTGTATGGGTTTATTTCTGGGCTCTCTATTCTGTTTCATTGATCTATGTATCTGGTCTTGTGCCAATACCATGGTGCTTTAATTACTGTAGCTTTGTCGTGTTATGTGAAGTCTGGAATTGTTATGCCTCCAGCTTTGTTCTTTTTTCCTCATGATTGCCTTGTCAATACTAGGTCTTTTGTGGTTCCATATAAATCTTAGTATTGTTTGTAAAGAATGTCATCAGTATTTTGACAGGGATCACATTAAATTGGGTAGTATGGTCATTTTAACAATATTAATTCTTCCACACCAAGAGCATGGCTTATGGTTTCATTTCTTTGAATCATCTTTACTTTCTTTTATCAGTGTTTTACAGTTCTCAGCATATAAGTCTTAACCTCCTTGGTTATGTTTTTTCCTAGGTATTTTTTATGGGATTTTTTTTTACTTTTTCTTTCTTTCTTTTCTTTTTTTTTTGGTTCTACTCAATTACAATTGAGTAATACAACTTGCTAAATGCATTTGTCAAGAGAATGGGAAATCTTGATAGGTCAGCATAATCAGGAATGTCATCATAATTATGAATGTCATCATTCCTGTTAAATTTAAATTTGTGAATATCTTATTTAAGTGTGAATATTCCATCAGCTAGATGAGGAAGCTATGACCATAACTTCCCATAAATTATCCTGTTAGTTAATAGAAGAACACAAACTCATCAGGTAATCTATATGCAAATTTTAATTAACTGATGCCCACTTTAGGATTTAGTGCTGCCATAACAAAATAGCACAGACTGGATGATTGAAACAACAAAGACTGATTTCTTACTGTTCTGAAGGCTGGAAGTCTAAGATCAAGGTGTCACGGCTTCATCTTAGGCCTCTCTCTCTGTCTTGCAGATGGCCACCTTCCTATTGTATTTTCATGTGGCCTCTTTCTCTGTGTGCATGCATCCTTAGTATGCGTTCCTCTTCTTATAAGGGAGTTAGTTATATTGGATCAGATCCTCATGCATAAGACCTCATTTAACTCTAATTGCAACTTTAAAGGCCCTATCTCCAGAGACAGTCATGATGGGGTTTAGGACTTCCTAACTGAATCCTGAGGGGATACAATGCAGTCCATATGAGGGTTCAAGTCAGTGTTTTCTGAGGATATGTCCTTATGTCGCTTTCACATTCTTAAGGTGAAATATACTATTTACTAATGAATTTATTTTCCTTGAGTCTCCCATTTCTTCAGTTCTTACTTATAACTATATTTTCCATATTTTCTTCATGTTCCCTTATATAGGTTTCAGAAAGAAAGAGAGAAATGAAGCCAATTGACCTAACCCATCTTTCAAAGGAAGAAAATACCATAGGTTTGAAAAGAAGAAAGGAAATTGTCTTTTGGAAGTTCAAGTCCTACTTTTGGTCTATGTAGCATTGACCAAAACAAGCCTTTTTTTCCTTCTATTTTTATTTTACATTGATGTACAGTTGGTTTACAATGTTGCATTTGTTTCAGATGTACAGCCAACTGAATCAATTATACATATACATATATAAACTTAACAGACCTAGGAGAAGCAGAAGATATTAAGAAGAGGTGGCCAGAATACACAGAAGACCTATACAGAACAGATATTCATGACCTAGATAATCATGATGGTATGATCACTTACCTAGAGCCAGACATCCTGGAATGTGAAGTCAAGTGGGCCTTAGGAAGCATCACTACAAACAAAGCTAGTGGAGGTGATGGAATACCAGTTGAGCCATTTCAAATCCTAAAAGATGATGCTGTGGAAGTGTTTCATTCAATAAGCCAGCAAATTTGGAAAACTCAGCAGTGGCCACAGAACTGGAAAAGGGCAGTTTTAATTCTAACCCCAAAGAAAGACAATGCCAAAGAATGTTCAAACTACCACATAACTACACTCATCTCACATGCTAGTATGGAGAAGGAAATGGCAACCCACTCTAGTACCCTTGTCTGGAAAATTCCATGGACAGAGGAGCCTGGTGGGCTACAGTCCATGGGGTCGCAAAGAGCTGGGCACAACTGAGCAAATAACACTTATACACACTAGTAAAGTAATGCTCAAAATTCTCCAAGCCAGGCTTCCACAGTACATGAACTGTGAATTTCTATATGTTCAAGCTAGATTTAGAAAAGGCAGAGGAACCAGAGATCAAATTGCCAACATCCGCTGGATCATTGAAAAAGCAAGAGAGTTCCAGAAAAACATCTATTTCTGCTTTATTGATTATGCCAAAGCCTTTGACTGTGTGGATCACAATAAACTGTGGGAAATTCTTAAGGAGATGGGAATACCAGACCATCTGACCTTTCTCTTGAGAAACCTGTATGCAGGTCAGAAAGCAACAGTTAGAACTGGACATGGAAAAACAGACTGGTTCCAAATAGGAAAAGGAGCACGTCAAGGCTGTATATTGTCATCCTGCTTATTTAACTTCTATGCAGAGTACATCATGAGAAATATTGGGCTGGAAGAAGCTGAAGCTGGAATCAAGATTGCTGGGAGAAATATCAATAACCTCAGATATGCAAATGACACCACCCTTATTGCAGAAAGTGAAGAGGAACTAAAAAGCCTCTTGATGAAAGTGAAAGAGGAAAGTGAAAAAGTGGCTTAAAGCTCAACATTCAGAAAACTAAGATCATGGCATCTGGTCCCATCACTTCATGGCAAATAGATGAGGAAACAGTGGAAACAGTGTCAGACTTTATTTTGGGGGGCTCTAAAATCACTGCAGATGGTGACTGAAGCCATGAAATTAAAAGATGCTTACTCCTTGGAAGGAAAGTTATGACAAGCCTAGACAGCATATTTAAAAGCAGAGACATTACTTTGCCAACAAAGGTCCTTCTAGTCAAAGCTATAGTCTTTCCAGTAGTCATGTATGGATGTGAGAGTTGGATGGTGAAGAAAGCTGAGTGGCCACAAATTGATGCTTTTGAACTGTGGTATTGGAGAAGACTCTTGCGAGTCCTTTGGACTGCAAGAAGATCCAACCAGTCCATCCTAAAGGAGATCAGTCCTGGGTGTTCATTGGAAGGACTGATGCCGAAGCTGAAACTCCAATCCTTTGGCCACCTGATGCAAAGAGCTGACTCATTGGAAAAGACCCTGATGCTGGGAAGGATTGGGGGTGGGAGGAGAGGACGACAGAGGATGAGATGGTTGGATGGCATCACTGACTGGATGGACATGAGTCTGAGTAAGCTCTTGGAGTTGGTGATGGAAAGGGAGGCCTGGCGTGCTTCAGTCCATGGGGTCACAAAGAGCTGGACATGCCTGAGTGACTGAACTGAACCTACTGTCTTGGCTACTGCAAATAGTGATGCAATCAACATTGGGGTGCAGGCATCTTTATGAAGTATGATTTTCTCTCTATATATACTTATGAGTGGGATTGCTGGGCCATACGGTAGTTCTATTTTTAGTTTTTTTTTTAAGCATCTATTTCTGCTTAATTGACTATGCTAAAGCATTTGACTGTGTGAATCACAATAAACTGTGGAAAATTCTTTTTTGTTTTCATTTTTTAGCTTTATTTTTTTTATTAGTTTTGCCATACAATGACACGATATCACCATGGGTTTACATATTTTTAGTTTTTAAGGAACCTCCATAGTGGGTGTACCAACTCGCATTCCCACCAACAATGCAGGATGGTTCCCTTCTCTCCACACCCTCTCCAGCATTTATTGTTTGTAGATTTTTTGAGGATAGATGTGAGGTGATACCTCATTGTAGTTTTGATTTACATTTCTGTATTAATTAACAATGTTGAACACCATTTTGTGTGCTTTTTGGCCATCTGCATGTCTTCTTTAGAGAAATGTCTATTTAGATCCTCTGCCCATTTTTTGATTGAATTTTTGTGTTATAATATTGAGCTGATGAGCTGTTTGTATATTTTGGAAATTAATCCATTGCCATTACTTTCTCTGATATTTCACTATTAGTGTGTAGAAATGGAACAGATTCCAGTGTATAAATCTTGTATCTTGCTACCTTGTTGAATTTATTTATTAGTTCTAGTAGTTTTTGTGTGGAGTCTTTAGGGTTCTCTATATAGAGGATCATGTCATCTGCAAAAGTGATATTTTTACCTCTTTGAAAAGATTTGAATTTTTCATTCCAATTGATCTTAAAGAGACACATCCCAAAGGAGAAAATTTTCACCCAGTATTTATTTGTCTGGGGCTTCCCTTATAGCTCAGTTGGTAAAGAATCCACCTGCAATGCAGAAGACCCCAGTTCAATTCCTGGGTCAGGGAGATCTGCTGGAGAAGGGATAGGCTACCCAGTACCCACTATTTATTTGTCTTTGACTTTTAAATAAGTTTATGTTCTGGTTGGGCTTCCCTGGTGCCTCAGATGGTAAAGAATCTGTCTGCAATAAGGGAGACCTGGGTTCAGTCCCTGGTTTGGGATGATCCCCTGCAGGAGGGCATGGCAACCCACTCCAGTATTCTTGCCTGGAGAATCCCATGGACAGAGGAGCCTGGTGGGCTACAGTCCATAGGGTCTCAGAGTCAGACACGATGGAGCACCTAAGCACAGCCCAAAATGTTCTGGTTATTTATTTATGTGTAATAAATTACCTCAAAGTGCAGTGGAATGAAACAACTGTTCTATTTTGCTCAGTAATCTGGGTCAGGAATTGTGAAAGCACTCCCTGAATGGGTCTTACTTGGGGATTCTCATCTGTAAGCTGGAGCTGCTGTGACTGAAGTCTCAACTGGGCCTGACACCCAAAAGGGCTCATGTATAAGGTTGGTACTTGATATTATTTTTTGTCTGGGATCTTGGAGGTAGTTGACTAGAGCACCTAAAGTGACTTCTCTAGCATGGTGGCCTCAGGGTAGTCATATTTTTTATAAGGTGCTGGCTTCTTAATGATCTAGTATTGGAAGTCACAAAGCATCAGATCTTTTGCACTCTTTTGTTGTCCAGATGAAAGGGGAAAGGAAATTGACCTCGATGAGAAGAGGGCTGACAGAACTTAATATATAAAGAAGTACTGGAATGATCCTGTCAGGAGATGTGGAATGGATAAAAGTCAGGATCACTGTATTTCTTTGGCTAGTACATGGGACAAAACTTACCTGCTGGGTAGATATTGCAGAGAAATGAGAAGCCTACTTAAATAAGGCCTATTTAATTCTAGTTCTAAGATTTTTTTCACTTTATAATTATAATTCATATACTTGTTTTGCCACTAGAATTGGCACACTATAGTAGACTTTATAGAATGAGACTGTATGGAAATGAAATTTTAAAGTCTTCTTCACAAATGAAAGCCAATATTCCCTTTTCATTATCTACAAAATATAAAATAAATTTTAAAATAACAGAATACCATGGAATATTTTTTAAATTATTTTATTTATTTTTTCCTTTACATTATCGTGTTGGTTTTGCCATACATTGCCATGAATCCACCATGGGTATACATGTGTTCCTCTTCCAGAACCCCCCTCCCACCTCCCTCCCAATTTCGTCCCTCTGGGTCATCCCAGTGCACCAGCCCTGAGCACCCTGCATCATGCATCAAACCTGGGCTGGCGATTGATGTCACATATGATAATTTACATGTTTCAATGCTGTTCTCCCATATCATCCCACTCTTGCCCTCTCCCATAGAGTCCAAAAGACTGTTCTATACATCTGCATCTCTTTTGCTGTCTTGCATACAAGGTTATCGTTACCATCTTTCTAAATTCCATATATATGCATTAGTATACTGTATTGTTGTTTTTCCTTCTGGCTTAGTTCCCTCTGTATAATAGGCTCCAGTTTCGTCCACCTCAGTAGAACTGATTCAAATGTATTCTTTTTTTTTTCTGAGCTTATAGATAATTTATTATTTCCTTTTTAACAAAGAATGTGTCTACATGTTCTACATTGAAAGTTTTTCAGAGTAAGAAGATCTGTTAAAAGAATAATTGTGCATTTACAA
The DNA here is from genome assembly GCA_007570785.1 of Antilocapra americana. Taxonomy (NCBI): domain Eukaryota; kingdom Metazoa; phylum Chordata; class Mammalia; order Artiodactyla; family Antilocapridae; genus Antilocapra; species Antilocapra americana. The sequence goes on along the minus strand of ML661195.1, from coordinate 245,909 downwards.
ATATTAGTTGAGTGGCATTTCACCAGGCACACTCTTATCAGGTCTGTATTTCAGAGGAGAGGAAAACCATAGTTTGGCTTACATGCTGTGGCCATCTGCGATCGGTAGGGTTCCCTTCAAATGATGATTCTGGTGATGTTTTCAGAAGGGTCAGTACTGAACCTGTCTTCCCTTAACTTGTTAATAAGAATGAATAAGATTCTACAGAAAACTGATCTTCTTTAGTATATAAGACCTTTTTAAAAAAAAAAAAAAAGTTCTTTGGGGACGTTTAGGAAAAGCAAATAGTCTGGCAGGAGGTGTTCTGCCCACTGAGACCAAGCCCAGGAACACTGAGAAAGTTTAGCGGGATGCAGCTTCCGAAACCCAACTCGTCCAGTAGACACGGGCATGTAGGTGATGTCTCAGCTTCCTAAAAGCAGAGGTGACACACCTAACCCATTTGATGCTCTACTCTCCCTTTTAGACAGAGGATAAAAACTGCCAGTTGGAGGAGTGCCTGGAGCTGGTGGAGCAGAAGCTGCAGCAGACGCTGAGGAGGGCGGAGACGCTGAGGAGCATGGAGGCCGGCCGAGCTGGCACAGAGGGTGGCCGTGCTCTCCAAGGTGCTGCTCTGGGTCCCTGGGGGGCGGGTATGGGGAGGGCCTGTTCCCCTGCCACCCCACCGTGCTCCTGCCCCTGCGGCTCAGTCCACAAAAGGCGCACAGACGCGGGGGTTGTGCTGCCCCGCTGAGATGGGAGTGCTCCCTGAGGGTCAGACAGGCTCCGCTTCTGTGTCATCCTTGCGTTAATATCCCTCTAGTTTTGTCCTTGTTCTGTGTGTCCCTGGGGCGCTTCAGCTCCAAGTCAGTGCTGTTCAGAGTTCAGTCATCAACTCAGAGCCTAGCAGGATGGAGACCTAGAAAATTCCCATTCTTGTTTAAGAAAAAATGTGTTAGAATGTGTTAGCTGCTGAGTCGTGCCCGACCCTCTGCGACCCCGTGGTCTGTAGCCCTCCAGGCTCCTCTGTCCATGGGATTCTCCAGGCAAGAATACTGGAGTGGGTTGCCATGTGCTTCTCCAGGGGATCTTCCCAACACAGGGATCAAACGGGGGTCTCCTGCATTGCAGGCGGATTGTTTAGCGTCTGAGCCACCAGGGAAGCCCTGGTCACCAAAATACCGCTGTAATGAACACAGTTGAAGTCTTTATTTATACGCTTGGTGAAGAAGTCACAGTGGGGCACCTGCAGACCCGGGGCCCCACTCCCAGCTCGCGTCCTGGGGAGCCATGGGTGAGAGGCCGTGTCATGGAGACGTGGTGCTGCTGGGGTATCTTCCCCACAGGCAGCCAGCCACGCCATGCTTCTGGTGGGAAAGGCATAGCCCCATGCTGCCGGTAGGCACTTGCTGGGCATGGAGAAGCGCCGGGCGTGTGCCTGTGCGGAGTCGGGAGCGTGGCTGGAGCTGGTGCATGGCTGAGGACAGCTGGTCGCAGAGGCCGTCGTGTGGGGTGCCCGCAGCCCCTCTGAGCTGGGTCACTGTCGGCCGGCAGGAGGCGCCCTTCTGAGCAGGGTCACTGTCGGCCGCCAGAGGGCGCCCTCTGCCCGCGCGCCTCCTCAGGCTGCTCTCTGCTGTGCCTGGCATCTATGCTGTCTGTGCCCGCGCAGCCGTGTAGTCTGACCTGTGTCTTCCGGGAGCGCTGTCGCGAAGGAGGCTAAACGGGTCGGGCTCCCCTCCAGCTCAGGAAGGTGGACCGTGCGCCCTCATGCAAATGTATTCTTTTTAATGGCTGAGTAATATTCCATTATGTATATGTACCACAGCTTTCTTATCCATTCATCTGCTGATGGACATCTAGGTTGCTTCCATGTCCTGGAAACAGTGTGGTGATGAACACTGGGGTACATGTGTCTCTTTCAATTCTGGTTTAATTGCCGTTAAGAAGAAAACATGCCCTGCTCTAACTCCTCAAATAGATGATCAGTGTTATAATTCAGTTTGTGTCAATAAGATTTATTTTCTGTATTTAAATACATATATCAACAGTGGTTACTATATATTTTAAAAAGTTTTAACAGGCAGTGGTTGAGGTGGATTAGTCTTTTTTCCCCTGAATTTATATATGTTTTATTTACAGATATATCATAAAAAATCATCTTGCACTGCAGTGATTTACACGGGGCAGTTTTACAAACATAAATTAAGCAATTACAATGTTCTATTTAAAAATTCATTATTTTAATTTTTTACTAAGTATCAGAATTTTTGTGATTCCCCCCCCCCAATTTTGCTTAGTATTTTATTTAGCTACTGTTATGACTAGGTATGTCAGGAGGTATTTCTAAACTTTAATCAAAACATTAATGTGGATTTAAAATGAATATGTTTTACTATTTCTATAAAATAAAACACATAACTTTGCTATATGTTTATACATGGTGTACCCAAAGTTCCTTTGTGAACACATAGTATTTTTACAGTTGTTTATATACATTGTTCCACAAAGCTCTTTGTGGACATATATTATGTATACAGTTCTATATATATATTGTGTGCCTATATTGTGGACACATATTATGTACAGTGTGTATATGTATTGTGTACCTAAAGATCCTTTGTGAACACATAGAACATCCAAAGTTGTGTGTGTGTGTAGTATACACAAGGTTCTGAGGTAGACATATATTATGTGCACAGTTGTGTACATACATTGTATACAACAAGTTACTTTGTGTATACATATTATATACACAGTTGCTATATAAGTGCTGTCCCCCTTGGGGGTTGCTTGGCTTCTTCAATCAGCCTCCTAAACCATAGAACTCGTATTGTTAAATCAGTTCCCATAAATCAAGTTACTCCTATTTATTAGATCAGCCCGTTTAAAAATCCTGACCCCCCCATTAAATCAATCAACCTTATTAAATGTCCTAATGCCCATTGTACCAATAAAACTGCTTAGGTTTCCTGACCCCTATTAAATCAATCTGCCTTCTTAAGTCTCCTGACACCCACTAAGAAGGATGATTGATTTAATTAGGGTCACCATAAGTTAGAAGGCAGATTGACTAAATGAGAGTACAGCCAAGTCGGGCATGGTCTCCTGTAGGGGTAGCTCAGGTTACTGTGGGAGGCCCATGAACCCTCCCTGGGGTACACAGTGGTGTATATGCAATGGGTACACAAAGTTCCTTACAATTACTCGTAAGTGCAGTGCTTTCAACTCTAGATATTTTCATGGAATATTTATTAAGAAGGCTCTTTTAAAAATATGCTCAAGAAAAATATCTATGTTCTTGTTCTGGTCCCTTTATATTTTATTTTATTTTTTTCCCATCTGTAATGGCTCTGTATTAACAGAAGCTAATTGGAACTATGTTCTGTGAATTCCCTTCACTATGTATTTCTGGGCTGCTGTTGGTTTCAGTGATAATGTGCACACCATTTAGAAGGCAAAAATGAAGTTCTAGACTTTACTTTGCTTTAAGGCCTCTTGTAGAGATTGTCACTGAGGTACCAGCTTACCATGGTGGTGTGACAGCCAGTCATGCACCTCTTTGAAATGCCACATCCCTCTCCTCTGAATCCTGGGCCAGGTTTTGGAGCAGTTCTATGCTGAAGGCACCCCCAATCCTGCAGTGACCCACATAGATCATAGACCACCATAGATGTTCCCCAATGGCCCCCCATCTCCTGGTTTTCACCTCTTATATAGTTCTCTTCCACATTGTTTCAGGGTTGGTCTGTGTAACAAATGGAATAAAATGGAAGTGATATAAGTGCCTTTGGAATCTCTAGGTCTTAGAAGGCATTGTGGCTGCCTGCCTGCTTGCTTGTGCTCTCTCTCTGGAATTACCTGCTCTAGAAGGAAGGTAGGTGCCCTATCATGAGCAATCTTATGGAGAGGCTCACACTGAGAACCTGAAGCCTCCTGACAACAGCCATGTGAGTGAGCTTAGGAGGAGATCTTCCAGCCCCAGTCAACGTTTAAGTAACTGTGGCTTTACTCAGCACCTAAACTGCAATCTTGTAAGGGACTCTGAGCCAGAACCACACAGCTAACTCACTCCTAAATTTTTGAATTTCAGAAACTGATCTGGTAAATGTTTGTTTGAAACCACTAGGTTTGGGAGATGTCTTATGTAACAATAGATAATAAACAAACCATTCAAATATAGTTATTGAGACCAAAGTTTAAATGAAAAATCTAAATATTTCTAAAACCATAGAAATCTTGTAAAGCTTTTTAAGCATATTACTTATTTACTGAAAGAGCTCCCAGAAACATCATGAGAAAATATAAAAATAGACTTTTACTCTAGATGATTGTTAAGAAAAATTTTTTTAAGAAAAAACTCTTCTAAGTACTTTGCTTTTTTAATTGGGATAAAATTGATTTACAATGTTGTGTTAGTTTCTGCTGTACCACAAAGTGAATCAGCTATTATATGTAGACATATATACCCTCCCTCTTGGATTTCTCTCCCCCTCCCACATTCCACCCCTCTAAGTCTTCACAGAGCACTGAGCTGAGCTGCCTGTGCTGTACAGCAGCTTCCCACTAGCTAAAAACATCTACTTCTGCTTTATTGACTAAGCCAAAGCCTTTGACTGTGTAGATTACAACAAGCTATGGAATATGCTTCAAGAGAGGGGAATACAGGACCACTTGACCTGCCTCCTGAGAAATCTGGATGCAGATCAAGAATCAACAGTTAGAACTGGACGTGGAACAACAGGCTGGTTCCAAATAGGGAAAGGATTATGTCAAGGCTCTAAATTGTCACCCTGCTTATTTAACTTATGTGCAGAATACATCATGCAAAATGCTGGGCTGGATGAATCACAAGCTGGAATCAAGATTGCAGGGAGAAATATCAATAACCTCAGATATGCAGATGACACCACCCTTATGGCAAAAAGTGAAGAACTAAAGAGCCTCTTATGAAAGTGAAAGAGGAGAGTGAAAAAGTTGGCTTAAAACTCAACATTCAGAAAATGAAGATCATGACATCTGGTCCCATCACTTCATGGCAAAATCTATTTTGGAGGGGAAATAATAGAAGCAGTGAGAGACTTTATTTTGAGGGGCTCCAAAGTCACTGCAGATGGTGACTTCAGCCATGAAATTAAACATGCTTGCTTCTTGGAAGAAAAGCATTGACCAGCTTAGACAGAATATTAAAAAGCAGGGACATTACTTTGCCAACAAAGGTTTGTGTCATCAAAGCTATAGTTTTTCCAGTAGTCATGTACAGATGTGAGAATTGGACTCTAAAGAAAGCTGAGTGCCCAAGAACTGATGCTTTTGAACTGTGGTGTTGGATAAGACTCTTGAGAGTCCCTTGGACTGCAAAAAGATCCAACCAGTCCATCCTAAAGGAAATCAGTACTAAATATTCATTGGAAGGACTGATGTTGAAGCTGAAACTCCAATACTTTGGCCACCTGATGTGAAGAGCTGACTCATTGGAAAAGACCCTGAGTCTGGGAAAGATTGAAGGCAAGAGGAGAAGGGGACGGCAGAGGATGAGATGGTTGGATGGCATCACTACTCGATGGACATGAGTTTGAGCAAGCTCTGGGAGTTGATAATGGACAGGGAGGACTGGCGTGCTGCAGTCCATGGGGTTGCAAAAAGTTGGACACAACTGAGTGACTGAACTGAAGTGAAGTGAACTGATCTTTTTTACATGTGGTAATGTAACTCTGTGAAAATTCTTAAGACACTCTAAACACATGTGACACTGTAAGATACATTTCCTTAGTAAATAAATTATAGCTTTTTGAAAATAATTACTAAATGAAAAAGTTTATTTAAAAGCAACTGTGTAAAATTTTTATTGAGGTATAGTTGATTTACAATGTAGTATTGGATATATATATACCAAAAGAATATATATATATATATACCAAAAGAATATATATATATATACTTTTCACTTATAGGTTATTGTAAGATACTGAATATAGTTCCCTATGCCATATGGTAGGTCCGTGTTGTTTATCTATTTTATATATAGTGATGTGCACCTGTTAATCCCAAACTCCTAATTTATTCCTCCCACGTTCCCCTTTGGTAACCATTAGTTTGTTTTCTATGTCTGTGAGTCTGTTTCTGGAAAACAAAAAAACTAACCAATTAGTTTGCTTAGTACTAGGAAACACAAAATAAAAGGAAAACATTTAAAAAAGGAAGAGAAACTAATCTCTAGGATCAAAAGAAGCATGCAAGATTTTAGAGCTCTTACTTGGTTTCATTATACTCCATCAAGGTTACTTGGAATTAAATAAGACACCATAATTAGCACTCTAATGTCTTGTCTGTATTTCCTTTCAGGCTGTGTCATGCTATTATTAGAACTCAATACACAGTGCAACTTCTTTGTTACTATTATTGTTTGGCCCCATTGTAAAGCAAGTGGGATCTTAGTTAGCTCCCTGATCAGGGATGGAGCCTGCATCCCCTGCATTGGAAGCACAGAGTCTTAACCTCTGGACCACTAGGGACATCCCTGCAACTTCTTCTAATCCTTTAATGGCAGGACTTTTTATTTAATGCCACAGGACACACTCTATAAAATAGATAGCCAATGTCAATTTGCTGAATGACTCAGAACTCAAACTGGGGCTAGGTAACAACCTAGATGAGTGGAGTGGGGAGGGAGGTGAGAGGGATGTTCAAGTGGGAGGGGACATGAGTAAACCTATGGCTGATTCATGTTTATGTTTGGTAGAAACCAATGCAATACTGTATAGCAATTATCCTTCAATTAAAAATAAATTAATTTTTAAATTTGAAAAAAGTATATAATTATTAAAAAATTAAAACAAAACAAAAACCAGGAAGTAGAAAAAAAAGTTGAATTAGCCTCTTACATCAGTGAACAAATTTTAATAAAATGAGAATACACTGCATCAGCTTCATTACCATTCTGTTCTTTGACTTTCCTGGTAAAGTTTGTGGAAGATATGGTTTAAGGGAAGATGACTTTAGATATTTCAAAAATAACAAAGCTGATCCACAATGGACAGCTACCTTGAGTGCGGGCTCTCCCTACTGTCTAAAGAGTTGGATTATTTACAGTTCATGTAAAAATCAAGTATGAGCAAAAGCTTCAAAAAATGCAGTCACAGTAATTTTTTTTTGGTTTTTAAAACTCTTTATTGCTTTTTCTTAAATCATTTTTTAATTTCAAAGAGAAAAGCCTGAATTGGTCCAATTTTAATGTTTTTCCTTCAGGATCAAATTAAAAGACTCGAGCCACAAGTTATAAAACAGTCTTGGATTTTGGTAGTTTGTTTTCACTAATTGCAACTGAATATCAAATGTATACCTCTATCTTGTTTATTTTTATTTTTTTAAATTTTCTTTACTTTATTGTGTTGGTTTTGCCATACAATGACATGAAACCACCGTGGGTTTACATATGCTCCCCCTCCAGAACCCCCCTCCCTCCCCCCTCCTGATTCCCTCCCCCTGGGACATCTCGGTGCACCAGCCCCGAGCATAAATCCTGGGCTGGCAATTGATTTCACATATGATAATTAACATGTTTCAATGCCATTCTCCCATATCATCCCACCCTTGCCCTCTTCCACAGAGTCCACGTGTCTGTTCTATACATCTGCGTTCCTTTTGCTGTCTCGCATGCAGGGTTCTCACTACCATTTATCTAAATTCCATATATATGCGTTAGTATACTGTATTGTTGTTTTTCCTTGTGGCTTACTTCACTCTGGATAATAGGCTCCAGTTCCGTCCACCTGAGTAGAACTGATTCAAATGACTTTTTTATTTAATGCTGAGTAATATTCCATTGTGTATATGTACCACAACTTTCTTATCCATTCGTCAGTTGATGGGCATCTAGGTTGCTTCCATGTCCTGGCTATTGTAAACAATGCAGCAATGAACATTGGGGTACACGTGGCTCTTTCAATTCTGGTTTCCTCGGTGTATATGCCCAGCAGTGGGATTGCTGGGTCATATGGCAGGTCTATTTGCAATTTTTTAAGGAACCTCCACACTGTTTTCCATAGTGGCTGTACTAGTTTGCATTCCCACCAACAGTGTAAGAGGGTTCCCTTTTCTCCACATCCTCTCCAGCATTTATTGCTTGTAGACTTTTGGATGGCAGCCATTCTAACTGGTGTAAAGTGGTACCTCATTGTGGTTTTGATTTGCATTTCTCTGAGAATGAGTGATGTTGAGCATCTTTTCATGTGTTTGTTAGCCATTTTTATGTCTTTGGAGAAATGTCTGTTAAGTTCTTTGGCCCAACAGTAATTTTATCTTTATTTACATTTAAACATATGTTTATTATTTTGCATGGTAAAAACATTGGTATTTATTATATGAAAAGATTATAAATGAAAAGACTTTAGAATCTCCCTCTCTCCTTTCCTTTTTACTGTGGAATTAATACTTGCTGTCCAGTAAATGTCCTTCACTTATTTCTGCATATTTATACAAATGAATGAATACACACACACATCCAAGCAACACATCATATATATAGGTATCAAATAAGTAAGTGTGTGTGCTAGATGACTTTACGTCTACACGTATAAATTTGGAGTTTCTGTCATTTTAGCCAGAAGACAGGAATGATTTTGCTTTCCCCAGATGCTGTCTCTTGTGCTACTTGGTGGAACTTGCTGAAAATGAGACAGCAGTTTCTGATTGCTACATACCAGGTTGCCATATCAGCTGCTACTTCTGTTACTACTTTCCATAGAGTGGTTTTATAGCTGTACTTGAGAAAATTGGTTTTGACATTGCTATTTTATAATGCATATGAACCTAGTGACAACAGATCATGGCAGATTCTGACAACCGGTGGAATGGAAACTCTCAGAAATCTCTAATGCCTCAGTGAGAAGCTCTCCTAACTTCACCAATATCTTCCCTCTGTGGTATTTAGGCACTTGATTCCATTCAGAGATGTCACCTCCAACAAGTTTTAGATCTCCTTTTCTAAATTCATTATTTTTTAGTGCATAAAAAGTTACTCCAACACTTACTGTCTCAGAACATTTGTGATCTCACAGATTCTGTGGATCAGAAATCCAGGCACAGCTTAGCCGAATGAGTCAGTTCAGCAGTTCTCACAGGCTGCAAACATCTCAAGGCTCAGAGGGAAGGATATATCTCCAAGGCTCTTAGGCACCAGCTCCTCTCTGGCTGTTGGCGGATGATCACCCTCAGTTTCTTGCCTTGTGGACCTTTCCATCAGGCAGCTTGCAACATGGCAGCCAGCTGCATCAGAGCAAGAGCGAATGACCAAGATAGAAGCCAGAGACTTTTATAATCTCATCTTGGAAGTTACATCTCATAACTTGTGCCATATTTTCTTGTTAGAAACAAGTTTCTAGGCACAGCCCACACAAGGGGAAAGATTACACTGGGAGTGGATTCCAGGATGTAGGCACCATTTTAGGAGTCACCTGCTGCACCATTGTTTCCATGATCTCAAAGATTCCTAATGTTTGCAGGTCATTTTTGATTACAATTTAAAAAATACTTTTAATTAAAAGAGCCATTTTTCCTTCTTTATACATCTAATTGGAGCTAAATCTAAAGTCTTACATTAATTAGAAGATGGAGCTTATTTGGAGCATGGCAAAATTAAATCATTGACCTTGTTAATTTATATTTTTCAGGTTTTTTTCTTTTTAATTTTCAAATTAAAAGTCACCAAGTTGATCAGATATCGATTTGTTATCATTTTCAGTGTTTTCATCAGCTGTCGTTATACACCCTTTTACATCCCTGGCATTAGTTAACAGGCTCTCTCTCTCAATTGGTCAGGCTCACTATTAGTTTGAAAAGTCATGAGTCTTTGATAAAAACCAACTTTTGACTTTGTTCATCTATCTTATGTGTGCTTTCTCTATCATTAATTATCTTTTAAAAATTTCCTTCTTGCAGTTTGGGTTTGTTTTGTTCTCATTTCTTTAACTTCTAAAAATAGATGTTTAGCTCATTAACTTTCAGCTTTAAAAAATATTCAGCTTGCTGATATCTCAACCCTTACAAGAACTATATTCCAGGTCAATAATGGAATGTTACTGAGCATATCAGAAGTTCTTTGTATCAGCTACATTCCAATAAAAATTTAAAAAATAAGAGAAATTCCTTTGTTGTTGTGTAGTTCCTAAGTCCTGTCCAACTCTTTGTGACCCTATGGAATGTAGCACACGAGGCTTCCCTGTTCTTCACTATCTCCCTGAATTTGCTCAAACTCATGTCCATTGAATCAGTGATGCCATCCAACCATCTTATCCCCTGTTGCCCCCTTCTCCTCTTGCCATCAATCTTTCCCAGCATCTGGGGCTTTTCCAATGAGTTGGCTCATAGCATCAGTTGGCCAAAGTGTTGGAGCTTTAGCTTCAGCATCAGTCCTTCCAATGAATAGTGAAAGTGAAAGTTACTCAGTTGTGCCTGACTCTTTGAGACCCTATGAACTATACAGACTATGGAATTCTCCAGGCCAGAGTACTGGAGTAAGTAGCCTTTCCCTTCTCCAGGGGATCTTCCCAACCCAGGGATCAAACCCAGGGCTCCTGCATTGCAGGCGGATTCTTTACCAGCTGAGTCACAAGGGAAACCCAAGAATACTGGAGCGGGTAGCCTATCCATTCTCCACAGGATCTTCCTGACCCAGGAATTGAACCGGGGTCTCCTGCATTGCAGGCAGAATGTTTACCAAGTGAGCTATGAGGGAAGCCTTCCAACGAATATTCAGGTTTAATTTCCTTTAGGATTGACTGGTTTGATCTTCTTGCTGTCCCAATCACAAATCCTTTTCTCTTCTCCAAAGATAAACTTTGCTAGGCCAGATCAGAGTAGCATTTTGTCTAGGGCTGATTTCCCCCACTACTGAAGCAAAATCCTCTGAGTAATCTAATTTTAGGCTTCCCTGGTGGCTCAGTGGTAAAAAAATTCGTGGGTCAATGCAGGAGACTCGGATTCGATCCCTTGTTCAGGAAGATCCCCTGGAGAAGGAATTGGCAACACACTCTAATAGTCTTGCCTGGGAAATCCCATGGACAGAGGAGCCTGGTGGTCTATAGCCCATGGGGTCACAAAAAATTTGGACATGACTTAGGGACTAAACAACAACAAAAGTACCTTTGTCCTATGAACTATGAATTTCCTCAGCCTGACTGGTGGGATCAGGCACTGTGCCTAAGTGTATAAGAGATCTGAACACTTATAGATAGTTTTCTCTGTGGCCTTGGGCAGTTTCCCACATGTAAGTATGCTTGAGAGGGGCGCTGTGCACATCTCCTGGATTCTCTTTCTGTGCAGCCCTTTCCTCTCCATCAGACAAACCTACAAACTCTAGCCACTGTGCTCTCCCTGGACTATTAGCTACATCTTTGAAATTCAGAGTGTCTAGGAGGTTCCACTTGGCCTTCCCCTCCCAGTACAGTGCTTGAACATTTTCTTTTTTTTTTATATTTATTTTTATTTTTTTTAATTTTTATTTATTATTTTTTTAATTGTTTTTGCCATACATTGTCATGATATCACCATGGGTTTACATATGCTTCCCCTCCGGAACCCCCCTCCCTCTTCCCTCCCCCCCGGGAAATCTCGCTGCACCAGCCCCGAGCATCAGTCCTGGGCTGGCGATTGATTAGACATATGAAAATTAACATGCTTCAATGCCCTTCTCCCATATCATCCCACCCTTACCCTCATCCACAAAGTCCACGAGTCTATTCTATACATCTGCATTCCTTTTGCTGTCTCGTATGTTGGGTTCTTGTTACCGTCTTTCTAAATTCCATATATATGATCAAGTAGGCTTTATCCCAGGGATGCAAGGTTTCTTCAATATTCGTAAACCAATCAATGTAATACACCACATTAACAAATTGAAAAATAAAAATCACATGATTATCTCAATAGATGCAGAGAAAGCCTTTGACAAAATTCAACATCCATTTATGATAAAAACCCTCCAAAAAGTAGGAATAGAAGGAACATACCTCAACATAATAAAAGCTATATATGACAAACCCACAGCAAACATTATCCTCAATGGTGAAAAGCTGGAAGCATTCCCCCTGAAATCAGGAACAAGACAAGGGTGCCCACTCTCACCACTACTTTTCAACATAGTTTTGGAAGTCTTGGCCACAGCAATCAGAGCAGATAAAGAAATCAAAGGAATCCAGATTGGAAAAGAAGAAGTAAAACTCTCTCTGTTTGCAGATGACATGATCCTCTATATTGAAAACCCTAAAGACTCTACGAGAAAATTACTAGAGCTAATCAGTGAACATTTTCTTAAGGCAATAACCTTGGATAACCACAGAGCTTGCCTCATTTACTTCCCACTTCTCAAAGATCACTGTGCTTCTGTTTACAATAGCTAGGACATGGAAGCAACCTAGATGTCCATCAGCAGACAAATGAATAAGAAAGCTGTGGTACATATACACAATGAAATATTACTCAGCTATTAAAAAGAATGCATTTGAATCAGTTCTAATGAGGTGGATGAAACTGAAGCCTATTATACAGAGTGAAGTAAGTCAGAAAGAAAAACACCAATATATTATATTAATGCATATATATGGAATTTAGAAAGATGGTAATGATGACCCTATATGTGAGACAGCAAAAGAGACACAGATGTAAAGAACAGACTTTTGGACTCTGTGGGAGAAGCAAAGGGTGAGATGATTTAAGAGACTAGCATTGAAACATGTATATTAGCATATGTGAAATAGATCACTGGTCCAGGTTCAATGCATGAGACAGGGTGCTCAGGGCTGGTGCACTGGGACAACCCTGAGGGACGGGATGGGAGGGAGGTGGGAGCAGGGTTCAGGATGGGGGGCACATGTACACTCATAGCTGATTCATAGAATGTACGGCAAAAACCACTACAATATTGTAAAGTAATTTGATGCCAATTAAAATAAACAAATTTACAAAAAAAAGTAATAGGGGGAAAAAAAGATCACTGTGCTTTCTTGCCTTGTATCTAGTGCCTTCAAAAATATTATTTATTTGTTTGTTTATTTGGTTTGGTTTTTTTTCTGGTAAAATAAATTCAAATTGTGACTCCATCTTGGATGGAAGTGCCAGAGTATCTAATGAATATTTTAAAGAATATTAAATCAAGGTTTTCTCTGCCTCAGTATTAGAACTAATCCACTGATTGTAATTTCTAGTACACTCTACACCATTGTTACTCATACAAAGACAATTGTCATTTCATCAAGTGAGCTAAATCTCTACCATCTTATAACTCAAAGCTAGTTAATCTTCTGAGATGATGGGACCTTTTAAGAACTGATTAATGCTATGTACCATCCTCCTAGTAAATAAAACACGTACTGAAGTGTGCACTTCTGTATTAAATATTGAAGAGTTCAAGGAGCTCTGAAAATTTAGCAACAGATCCTTAATGGAGAAGTTTTTCTTTTCCATTAGCACTTATAGAGCATAGTATGCCTCCTCTACTCTCTCACTAGTCTCTGGTCATCTTCAAGTGAAACTACTAATTTTGTTGATGCAACTAAGGTATGCAATTAATGCCTTTCTTAATATGAACAAAGATAACAGATACTTAAGAAAAGCTTCCAAAAACAAACAAACAAACAAAAAAAGCTTCCAACACGAAAGAGACAAAAATAAACTGAAAGTAGATAAAAATAATGTTGCATGAAACAAGATCATGTAGGCAAAATAAGAAACTTCAAATAAATATAGTTAATATATTCAGAGAGGTGATTATTTTGTAATATATAGAAATATAAAGAAAATCAACTATACCTCAATTAAAAAAATATCGAATCACTATGTTGTCCCATAGGAACTAACATAGTGATGTAGGCCAATTATACATCAAACAAACAAACAAACAACCTCACAGAAAAAGAGGCTGAAAACCACACACTTGTGGTTGTCAGAGGGGGAATGGGGGAGAGGGAATTGGATGAAGGCAGTTTAAGGCACAAACTTCCAGTTAAGATAATTCAGTGTTAATATAATATACAATGTGATTAGTATTAATGTAATTAACACTATTGCATGTTATAAATAAAAGTTAAGAGAGTAAATCCTAAGAGTTCTCATCACAAGGAAAAAAATATTTTTTAATTTTTCTTTTATTTTGTATTTGTATGAGATAATGAATGTTCACTAAACTTACCGTGATAATCATTTCATGATGAATGTTAGTCAAATCATTATACTGTACACCTTAAATATATACAGTGCTGTATGTTATATCTCAACAAAGCTAGAAAAGAAAAAATTTTAAATATATATATATATTCAGAGAAGAGAAAATGTTGATTAAATGACACTCATTGGAGATACTGTGTACATGGAACTGGAAAAATGCATATGAAGAAGCATGTGAAGAAAAAAGTCATCTTGGACATTAAAAATATCAGCACTAAAATAGAAACTCAAGAAAATAAAGTCAGTAAAATCTCCCCAAAGGAGGAAAAAAGTCAGAGGTGGAAAGTTGGAGAGAACAGGTAAAAATACAAAGGGATGAAACCAGATGGTTCCAATCTGATTTGTAAAGTTACAGAAAGAAAGTACAGAGGAGAAAATGCCCTAAAAGGGCATTCCATGTCAATGTATGGCAAAACCAACATGGTAATGTAAAGAAAAATAATAATAAATAAATAAATAAAAAGAGATGACAGGGACGAATAGCATATTCTTCAAAAATTAGAGGCATAAATATCAATATGAATGGACCCACTGAGCCGAGAAGAGAGAATACTAGAAGCCACACTAAGTACTACCATAACAAAATAGTTTAATGCAAAGGATAAATGAAAAACCATGAAAGCTTTCAGGAAGAAAAAAAATAAGCAGAGAGCAACAGCACAGAACAGGTTACTTATAAGTGTTGGAGATTATCATGACACAGAAATTCTCAACACTGACACTTGGAGCAAGAAGACAATTTGGGCATAATTTTAAAATGCTGAAAAAATGGTATTCAAGCTAGAATGTTATAATGATTTAAACTGGAAAACAAATGTGTAAGTAAAATAAAGACATTTTCCCACTTCTAGAAACAAATTACCTTCAAAATAAAAGTACGACCTATGGAAACTCAGAAAACTCAGAGTATGTAATCAACTAAAGGAAGACAACACACCAAGAAAGAGGAAAAGAAACAAGTTCCCGAAGGCAGGAAACAAGAAATCTAACTCAGATGAAAAGCAAAGAGAAGTTCTAGAATGAAAGCAAAAGGAAATCTCAAAATTGAAGTGGATGGGGGTCACCAATAAAGAAACATCCATAAAGAAAATAGAAATGTTGCATTAAACTGTGTAAACAATATTGCTGAAATATATTTTATGGAGCTTATAGAGCATTTGGGAAGAATTAACAGTAGGTACATAAAAAACCCAAGCAAATAAAAATGAAAATACTTTTCTTCAGGAAAATCAAGTGTTTCAAGCAAAGATCTATTATCATTATGTACTATTTGTCTTGGTACTAGAAAACCTTTGTAATGCCAAAATAATATGGATATTGAGTTGCCCTTGGATTTTGATATGATTATATTGGAAACATGGAGAGAAGACAACTGGAGGGAGGTAGAATAGTATAACATATTAAATTTTCTATTGCCAGAATAGGAAAGCAAGACACACATTATTAACCTGATAAATCAAGATAAATTGCAATATGCATATTATTTAGAAAAATGGTGGTAAATAGATGAAGAGAATGCTAAGAGTTGGAAATGAGTGCTCCTAGAGGCATGAGATGTGAGGATAGGGAGAAAGTAGAGCAAGCAGCTGCTCCTTGAACTATGTGCATATAATACAGTTATAAAATAATAATTCTCAAAGAAAAAAAAGATGTAGAAGATGTTGATACACCATCTCATGTTCCCTCGGCCCACATGAGTCCACTGGCAGCTGTGGTGGATGATTCCCACATGCTCTGACAGCTCCCTGCCTCAAGGACCTGTCTCTTCTTTAAGGTTTTTCTTGGCAGCAGGGCATAATGCATACTGCAAATGAGAGCAGTGGGCAAGTGTGGAGTCCCTAATATGTCTTGTCCCAGCCCTCAAAATGATGGGTACAGTCATAGATGGTTAAACGTTCCAGCCTTTTACCACTTAGGGAGAGGTGATGCTGAGGCATGTTACTTGTGTTCCTAAGGTGGTCCTCAGCAGATTGAGTGCCGATTGCCTTCAGTAATTATTAATGCCTATGCAGTAACATATTCTATTGGTTTTTATCACTTTCTTCATTTTTTAAATTTATGCTTTCTCAGATCACCTCCTAAATAAACAATATGCATCCAAGGCTTTTCCTTAATATCTAATTTTGGGGGAACCCAAACTAAAACAGATGACTAGAGACAGTTGTCAGCAATGCTTATTTATATGTTTCTCTTTTATTTTTTATTATTTATTTTAATCTTGCTATTGCCTTGAAGCAATCAAAGAATTCTACTTATGTTACTAACCATTAGAAAGCTAATGTCACTAGAACTGTACATATCATAAAGACATGTAATCAAGAATTCCTAACCAGAATTCAAAGTTGAGCTTCAACACGGATGGTGAATATATTGTTACCCACTCTACTTAAACTTCAGTGGGTCCCCTCATAGCTGAGAGATATATAATGTTTACATATATACCTCAACAATCTTAAACATATACAAAATACCTTTCTCTTTCTTTCTTTCCTTGCTGATCTGTTTGTGGTTTTTAAATACAATAAGTATCCTACATACGAACTTTCAGGTTGTAGACTTTCAAATATAAGAACATACATTCACATGTCCAATCACGTTAGTTCACGTGTCTGGTGTGCCTTGTTACATGTGTTCATTCTCTACAAGTGGTTGTACTTTTGTGTTCTTTAAAGTACTGTATAGAGTATAGTACAATATCTTTATTCAAGCCCAGGGTGTTTGGAAGCAAGCATAAAAGCAGCAGTGACATAGCCGGTACTGCTAAGAAGCACCAAGTGATGAAGATGGAAACAAAAGTGAAAGTAATTGAGAGAGTGAAGTGAGGCAAGAAGATTATAGACATGATTGTAGATGTCAGTCTTATAACATGAAGTGTTCAACAATTAGCATGATTCTAAAGAACAAGGACAAGATCATGGAACACATGCAGGCTGCTGTGCCGGTGATATTGGCAATAATATCAAAATAGTGTGGAAAAGTGATAGAGATGGAGAAACTTCTCAGTGTGTGATTGTAGGATCTGCATCAGCATCAGCATAGAGTCTCGCTCATGATTAATGCTGATTCATGAGAAAAGCTAAGAGGCTTTATGAAGACTTAAACAAAGGTCTGTATATAGTACAGATATGGTAGCTGCCTGGGAATTTTTTTGAAACACTTCAAGAAATTATTGATGAAGGCACGTGCTTACATTTTTTTATCTTTTAATGTGGATGAGACAGGACTGTACTGGAAAAGATGCCAGACTGAAGTTACATCAGTAAGGAGGAAAAGTTAATGCCAGGCTATAAAGCAATAAAGGATAGGCTAGCTGTTGTTTTTTGGCTATGCTTCTGGCAATATGCAGCTGAAGCCTCAGCTCCTTAGTTTATCATTCAGAGACCCAAGAGTGAAAACACAGCCAAGGGCTCTCTTCCTGTTGTGTGGAAGAGTAACCCCAAAGCCTGGGTTACACAGGCCATTTTCCAAGACTGGTTTTTCCTCCACTTTACCCTAGAAGTAGAGAAATATTACTTGGAGAAGGATGGTCCACTGAACATTCTTGTGCTGCTCTACATTGCAGGCCACACCCCATTTATGGAAGACTTTCATTCCAAGATCAAAATATTCCATCTACCACCAAATAACATTTTTCATCCAACCCATAGACCAGCGAGTTATAGAAATTTTTAAGAAATATTATTTACGTCATATTTTTCATCAGGCACTAAAGGCAAGTGATGAATCAGGAACAAACTAATAACTACAAGGACATTAAAAACATTGACTTTGCTTGGTGAGAGGTTACAGCTGTCATAGGGTTTGGAAGAACTTTGGCCCACAGTTTGTCCACAGTGTATGTGGATTTGAGAAGGTGGATGAGGAATCCAAAGAGATGTTCAGTAACTTGATGACCCTCAGGGAGAAGCTGAAGCTAGATATGCAATAGGATGACTTCACTAGACTCCTGGCTGTGCAACATGTTGTTGCTGTTGAGCCACTCAGTCACGTCTGACTCTTTGCTACCCCATGGACTGCTGCATGCCAACCTTCTCTGTCCTTCACGATCTCCCAGAGTTTGCTCAAACTCATGTCCATTGAGTCAATGATGCCATCCTGTCCTCTGTTGCCCCCTTCTCCTCCTGCTTTCAATCTTTCTCAGCATCAGGGTCTTTTCTAATGGATTGGCTCTTTGCATCAGGTGGCAAAATGTTGGAGTTTCATTCAGCTTCAGCATCATTCCTTCCAAAGAATATTCAGGGTTGATTTTCTTTAGGATTGACTGGTTTGATCTTGTTTTCCAAGGGACTCTCAAGAGTCTTCTCCAACACCATGGTTCAAAAGCATCAATTCTTCGGCATTCAGCCTTCTTTATGGTCCAACTTTCACCTTTGTCAGCAAAGTAATGAATCTGCTTTTTAATACGCTGTCTAGGTTGGTCATATGTTTTCTTCCAAAGAGCAAGGCTCTTTTAATTTCATAGCTGCAATCACTGTCCGAGGTGATTTTGGAGCCCAAGAAAGTAAAGACTGTCACTGTTTCCATTGTTTCCCCATCTATTTGCCATGAAGTGATGGGACCAGATGCCATGATCTTAGTTTTCTGAATGTTGAGTTTTAAGCCAGCTTTTTCACTCTCCTCTTTCATCTTCATCCAGAGATTCTTTAGTTCCTCTTCTCTTTCTGCCATAAGGGTGGTGTCATCTGCATATCTGAGGATGTTGAGATTTCTCCTGGCAATCTTAATTCCAGATTGTGCTTCATCCAGCCTTGGATTTCAGATGATGTACTCTGCATATAAGTTAAACAAGCAGGGTGACAATTTATAGCCTTGACATAATCCTTTCCCGATTTGGAACAAGTCTGTTGTTCCATGTCCAGTTCTAACTGTTGCTTCTTGACCTGCATACAGGTTTCTCAGGAGGCAGGTCGGGTGGTCTGATATTCCTATCTTTTTAAGAATTTTCCAGTTTGTTGTGATCACAACAAACAAAGGCTTTAGCATAGTCAATCAAGCAGAAGTAGATGCTTTTCTAGAATTCCTTGGTTTTTCTATAATCCAATGGATGTTGGCAATTTGATCTCTGGTTCCTCTGCCTTTTCTAAATCCAGCTTGTACATCTGGAAATTAGGATTACCTTGCTAGCATGTGAAATGAGTGTGATTGTGTAGTAGTTACAATCTTTGGCATTGCCCTTCATTGGGATTGGAATGAAAACTGACCTTTTCCAGTCCTGTGGCCATTGCTGAGTTTCCAAATTAGCTGGCATATTGAGCGTGGCACTTTAACAGCATCATCTTTTAGGATTTAGCTCAGCTGAAATCCCATCATCTCCACTAGCTTTGTGAGTAGTGATGCTTCCTAAGGCCCACTTGACTTTACACTCCAGAATGTCTGGCTCTAGGTGAGTGATCACACCATCGTGGTTATTCAGATAATTTGTATTGTTCTTCTGTGTATTCTTGTCACCTCTTCTTAATCTCTTCTGCTTCTGTTAGGCCCATACCATTTCTGTCCTTTATTGTACCCATCTTTGCATGAAATGTTTCCTTGGTATCTCTAATTTTCTTCAAGAGACCTCTAGTCTTTCCCATTCTATTGTTTTCCTCTATTTCTTTGCACTGATCACTGAGGAAGCCTTTCTTATCTCTCCTTGCTGTTCTTTGGAACTTTGCTTCAGATGGGAGCTGAAGGGTGCAACATGAGGAGCTGATTAATGAAGACCTGATAGAAGTGAAGGCCTAGAGAAAGGATGGAGAGAGATAAGAGGAAGACGAAGGAACTGAAAAACAAGAGATTCATGACTCTGGAAATGGTAAGGGGATTTTCTTTATGCGAGGAGACATTGTTACTTTTTGAGGCACAGGACCTGAATATAGAACAGTACACAAAGGACACAAAGGTTGTAACAGCCATTCCAAATGCAATTCAGTTTTACTGTGTCATCCATGATGAGAAAAAAGGGTTACTACCTCGACATCAGGGCTTCCCTGGTGGCTCAGTGGTAAAGAATCTGCCTGCAATACTAGAGACTAGGGTTCAATCCCTGGGTCAGGAAGATCCTCTGGGGAAAGGAATGGCATCCTACTCCAGTATTCTTGCCTGAGAAGTCCCATGGACAGAGAAGCATGACAAGCTATGGTGCATGGGGTCGCAAGAATTGGACACGACTTAGCTACTAAACCACCACATCCAGACATCACTGGGTCATTTTTTCAAGAGGGTAAATAGAATTGAATCCAGCAAGGAACCAGAATCTGTGGCATCAACGTCAGGCGTGAGTGAAATTGCAGCTTGTCCTCTGTCTCCTATTGCTGACCATCCTTCAGCTCTACCATCTCCCACCTCTTCTCCCTCCTCCAGTCAGTAACTCTTCATGCCTGTTTACTCAATACCAGCCCCTGTATGTCAGCTATTGTACTGTACTACTGTACTTTTCAAGGTACTTTACTGTAATATTAAAAGTGTTTGTTTGATGTATTATTTCTGTGAAAAATTTCATAAACCTAGTATAGTACAGTACTGTATAGCTGATTGTGTTAGTTGGTTATCTAGGCTAATTTTGTTGGATTTATGAACATATTGGAATTATGAACACTCTGGGAACAGAGCTTTTTCGTATGTAGGGGTTTGCTGTGTGTCCACAAATTGAACTTCTCTTATTAAGTGACTGTATTTATTTATTTTCTCCTTGAATCTAGATTGACCTTGGTGATTTGCTTATAACTATTTAGAAGGAATGATGCCATATGAATGCTAAGGTTAGATTAGCTGTCACCTGGTTCTACTGGAATGCTTGCTCTTTGTATGCCCTCTTCTAGAATTCTTCCCCTCAGAAAGTAGTCACCACACATTGAGAAACCAAAACCATTGAGAAAGACTGTATATAAATGTTTCAGTCAACATTTCTAGCTAAAGCCCCCAACCTGTCCAACCTATGTGCCAGACATGCATGCAGAGGAGCTTCCACATGATTGTAGTTCTCAGCCATTACCTTATCCCTAGTCTTTGATTCTTGCCAGTTGAGGGCCCAGCCATCATGGACCACAGTCAAACCAGCCCTGTTCTGCTGTATTTAAATATCTAATCCACAGACTCAGTGCCCGTAATTAGATAGTTGCTTTACTCTGGAATGCTTTAGGATGATTTGTTACACAGCTCCAGTAACTGGGAGATGTTAACTTATATTAAATAAGTATTGAAAATGCACATTGTGGTATATGCAATTTAGCTAAGCAAAATTTTCAAGAGAAAGTTCTTTGATCATTCCTGTTCCAGACCACATTGCTAAAGAATTCTGGGAAAGTCCACATCTGTTGTCTTTTTGGGGTCAGTAAAATCATACCTTCTCCTCCAAACGGGAACAGAAAACCCCAGAATTACCGAAGAGAGGGTGTAGCACACGTTGTTACTTAAAATGCCTGAGCTGAGAAAGATCATGTAATTAGTAATAAGGAAACCTACACCATATATAACAGAGGAAATAAATGCAGATCTTCCATTTGTGCAGAGTACTGGGTATTTACTGGAGCAACTTGCTGTTATGAAAGAGTCTATTTTTTAATCACCATGGCATCCAATGTAATGTTCCAAAGGGATTAATTTGGTAGGAAATTAAATGCTTTGCCTAGATACAGTTCTTTTAAAATTATATATGTGCCAAATTGTGCTAAAATAATTGGGTAGCTGAGGACATCTGCTGCAATAAACTCAAGTAGTGAATATTCAATTTAAATTAATACCAGACACCAGATCAAAAAGAGTCTTATCTCTCTCCTGCTTTGCATAGTGAGGAGCCTGAAAATAGTTCATTTTAACTATTAAACAAATTGCTTGAGAAGAAAACTGCAGTAGTCTAATCATGAAGTAATATCATGAAATATTATTTTATGAAATAGGGCCACAGTTTATTTTAAAAGCACATCTAAGAACTTTCTGGTCAATTCTTAGGGTTATATCATCATAGAGTGGGCAAGGTCTGCATTGGAGGATTTGACCTTACTTTACTGAGTTATATGGGGAATAAATTGTTCCATTTGCTTCTTATTTGCTTGCTTTAGAGCTCTAGAAATATAGCAGATAGATTCCAATACTTCATTGTCCAGACTAGATTAAATACACCTATATAATCCATTCATTAGTGCCTGTGTGCCTGTGTGTGCTCAGTCGAGTCTGATTCTTTGCAACCCTATGGACAGCAGCCTGCCAGGCTCCTCCACACATGGAATTTTCCAGGCAAGAACATTGGAGTGGGTTGCCATTTTCTTCTCCAGGGGATCCTTCCAATCTAGGGATCACACCTGTGACTCCTGCCTTGCAAGCAGATTCTTTACCACTGAGCCACCAGGGAAACCCTGCCATTAGTGCCTACTACTGCATAAAGGATAGTCTATTTGCTTTGCAGAATATTCTTGATTATATTTAGTAAAAGCATCAGTTGAAGTCATTGTGTATTATGACTTACAAGAACCAGAGGCTTTCAAGAGCTAGTGTGCACTAAACTGTTTTTCAGTTCAGTTCAGTTCAATTGCTCAGTAGTGTCCAACTTTTTGTGACCTCATGGACTGCAGCATGCCAGGCTTCCCTGTCCATCATCAACTCCAAGAGCTTACCCAAATTCATGTCCATTGAGTCAGTGATACCATCCAATCATCTCATCCTCTGTCACCCCCTTTTCCTCTTGCCTTCAACCTTTCCCACCATCAGGGTATTTTCAAATGAGTCAGTTCTTCATATCAGGTGGCCAAAATATTGGAGTTTCAGCTTCAAAATCAGTCCTTCCAATGAATATTCAGGACTGATCTCTTTTAGGATGGACTGGTTGGATCTCCTTGCAGTCCAAGGGACTCTCAAGAGTCTTCTCCAACACCACAGTTCAAAAGCATCAATTCTTCAGTACTCAGCTTTCTTTAGAGTCCAACTCTCACATCCATACATGACTACTGGAAAAACCATAGCTTTGATGAGATGGACCTTTGTTGGCAAAGTAATGTCTCTGCTTTTTAATATTCTGTCTAGGTTGGTCATAGCTTTTCTTCCAAGGAGCAAGCATCTTTTAATTTCATGGTTGCAGTCACCATTTGCAGTGATTTTGGAGCCCCTAAAAATATGGTCTCTCACTGTTTGCATTGTTTTTCCATCTAATTGTCATGAAGTGATGGGATCGGATGCCATGATCTTAGTTTTCTGAATGTTGAGTTTTCAGCCAACTTTTTCACTTGCCTCTTTCACTTTCATCAAGAGGCTCTTTAGTTCTAATTCGCTTTCTGCCATAAGGGTGGTGTCATATGCATATCTCAGGTTATTGATGTTTCTCCCAGCAGTCTTGATCTCAACTTGTGCTTCATCCAGCCCAGCATTTCTCATGATGTACTCTGCATATAAGTTAAATAAGCAGGGTGACAATATACATCCTTGACGTACTCCTTTTCCTATTTGGAACCAGTCTGTTGTTCCATGTCCAGTTCTAACTATTGCTTCTTGATCTGCATACAGATTTCTCAGGAGGCAGGTCAGGTGGTCTGGTGTTTCCATCTCTTTAAGTATTTTCCACAGTTTGTTGTGATCCACACAGTCAAAGGCTGTAGCATAGTCAATAAAGCAAACAGAAGTAGAACTGTTTTTAGATAAAGCCTAATATAACTCAGAAACATTTACAATCTCATTGTCTAATACAGCTTCAGAGTCTTCTTGAGACTTCAAAACACTCAAAAAATACCAATACCTACGTCTTTTCAGGGTATATTCATTACCTCAATTTTCCTTAAGAAATATCCTTGAAGAGTTCTCCCCACCCTTTTCCTTCCTTAGTTGTTTTAATTGATGGAATGCTTAAGAAAGAAAGAAGGCATGACTTGATATTAACGGGAAATTTCAGTTCTTGCATTTATTGTACTTATTAACTATGTTACCTGGATCAAGGTAAATGGCTTGTTGGAACTCTAGCTGCTTTGTCTATTGAATGGGGTCGGGGAGTGGGTGGGAATAATACCTACTTTACATGACTGTTTGGAAACAAAATGAATGAGATAGGGTCATCTATAGTGACATGGGTGGACCTAGAGTCTGTCATACAGACTGAAGTAAGTCAGAAAGAGAAAAAAACAAATATCATATATTAACACATATATATGGAATCTAGAAAAGTGATACAGATGAGCCTATTTCCAAGGCAGGAATAGAGATGCAGACATAGAGAACTGATATGTGGACACAGGGGGAAGGGGAGGGTGGGACGAACTGGGGGATTGGGATTGATATATATATTACCATGTGTAAAGTATATAGCTAGTGGGAAGCTGCTTTAAAGTATAGGAAGCTCTGCTTGGTGCTCTGTGATGACCTAGAGGGGTGGATGAGGGGGTAGGAGGGAGGCAGGTCCAGGAGGGAGGGGATATATGAACATATATGGCTGATTCGTTTCATTGTACAGCAGAAACTAACACAACATTGTAAAGCAATTATATTTCAATAAAAAAGAAAATAAAACGAAATAAGTTTAGAACAACCATTGTACTCTGACACATGTTAGTTTCTCTTCTTGACCAGCATCTAACCCAGTGCCCCAAAACCATGACCACATCTGCAAAACTCTAGACAAGGACTAGATGTGGAGAGATAGATTTGGAGAAGAACATTTTGAGCAGATTTAGATAGTATTCTGTAACCGACTGGATGAGTAGAAGAGCGCAAAAGTGGAACTGCACATGACTAATTGTCTAACCGTGGGATCTGGAAATGAAATGCGTTTAGATGTTGTTCTTCAGTCTCTCATAATAATCAATACATGTGGCATTGTTAAGGACTCTATGTTTTACCTTATTTTATCTGAAGTAGGTAAAATTCTTTCCCTTATTTTAAAGAGGCTGTAATGGTTTGCAGTGGCTAGAGTGGTTTAGGAGCATGCTCTGAAGCTCTTGTAATGAGAGGAGCCAGAATTTGAACCAGGCAATCTGATTCCAGAATCCATACTTTTAACCACTCCTTAAGCTAGTTATTAAATAGATTCTCAGAAGAATCTGGGGTTATAACCAGGAAGGGGAAGGAGAGAAATAGAGGTCCTATCTCATTATAAAAGTGTGAGATGAGTTTCAGGAACAAAGGGAACTTCAAAGAATCATCTGCCATGAGAAGGTCAGTTTGGAAGATAAGAGAAAAGACAGCTCCGGAATGGGCTGCTACACAGTGCCATATAGAGAAGTTTTGTTTTAATGGTGCACATAGACAATTACTTTTGGTGGGCTTAGAAGTGTCTGGATATGTGGAAGAAGGGACAATAAATATCAAGCACTTTCTTATGTTAAGTTTAATTTTGAAATAGAAAGAAATTAATTAAATGGCATCTAGAGCAGTAGATTTGTATTTTCTTTTAATTACTTAATACCAAAATACTTATTGATCACTTACTATTTTTCTAGCACTATTCTGAGCATTAAGGTTATATTGATGAACACAATAGAAAGGGTGGGAGATATTTTGAGGTTCTTTGTAGGTCAGAAGAGGTTGGTGGATGAAAAAATAAACAAGGAATTTCCTCTTAGATATCAAAAGTGACCTGCCTCTGGTGGCATTGCTTATTTTATCACTGAACACAAAATTAGCTCTAAAAGCACTTTTGCTTTTCTTTTTCTTTATTAATTTATTTATGTTTTGGTTGCACCGGGTCTTCGTTGCTGGGGATGGGCTTTCTCTAGCTGTGGTGAGCAGGGGCTGCTCTTTGTTGTGGTGCTTGGGCTTCTCGTGGCAGTAGTTTCTCTTGTTTTGAATCATGGGCTCTAAAGCACAGGCTCAGTAGTTGTGGTATAGTGGCTTAGTTATCCCACAGTATGTGTAATCTTCCTGTACCAGGGGCTGAACCCATGTCTCCTGCTTTGGCAGGTGAATTCTTATCCACTGTACCATGAGGGAAGTCCATCTTTGTTTTTCTAAGACAAGAAACTATCCTATGAGTTGCTGCTTCCTGTGGGCAGAAACTAGAGAGACTAGGCAATAATTCTGATCTTATGCAATTTATCAAGATTTCCATGTCAGTATAAATATGGTATTCAGTAAGTCTCTTACAGTGTGTATTAAACATATATTCTTGCTTTATAATACTCAGCTTAGCCTGTAAGAGGGAGCAGAATGTCACCCCAGATGATGCCACTTCAACATGTGGTTTATTTCAAGTTGAAGACAATCAAGGCCCAGTGATTCAGGAAGAGCTGTCTACCTCTCTCTTAACTGCCTAAAAGAATTTAGATAGAAGCACTGTATGAGGGAGAGAGCTAGTACCAAAAGTAAATTTTAATATCAGAAGTACTTGTCTGCATAACATGGCAAACATTTGTTTACCAAACACTTGCTTGTCCCATCTTTCTGTGAATTGAGACCCCAGCCCCTGACCCATTTCTCTTTAGCTGAGAAAGTTACATAAGCCTCAACTGTCTTGCTGCCAGAATGTCTCATATGTGTATCTGGCTCCCATAAACTTTTCAGTTCAGTTCAGTCGCTCAGCTATATCCGACTCATTGCGATCCCATGGACTGCAGCAGGCCTGCTTCCTTGTCCATCACCAACTCCCTGAGTTTACTCAAACTCATGTCCATGGAGTCAGTGATGCCATCCAATCATCTCATCCTCTGTCGTCCCCTTCTCCTCCCACCTTAATTTTTCCCAGCATCAGGGTCTTGTCAAATGAGTCAGTTCTTCACATCAGGTGGCCAAAGTATTGGAGTTTCAGCTTCAACATCAGTCCTTCCAATGAATATTCAGGACTGACTTCCTTTAGGATTGACTGGTTAGATCTCCTTGCAGTCCAAGGGACTCTCAAGAGTCTTCTCCAGCACCACAGTTCAAAAGCATAAATTCTGTGGTGCTCAGCTTTCTTTAGGGTCCGACTCTCACATCCATACATGGCTACTGGAAAAACCATAGCTTTGATGCAATGGACCTTTGTTGGCAAAGTAATGTCTCTGCTTTTTAATATGCTGTCTAGGTTGGCCATAGCTTTTCTTCCAAGGAGCAAGCGTCTTTTCATTTCATGGTTGCAGTCACCATTTGCAGTGATTTTGGAGCCCCCCAAAATAATCTCTCACTGTTTCCATTGTTTCTCCATCTATTTGCCATGAAGTGATGGGACCAGATGCCATAATCTTTGTTTTCTGAATGTTGAGTTTTCAGCCAACTTTTTCACTCTCCTCTTTAACTTTCATCAAGAGGCTCTTTAGTTCTTATTCGCTTTCTGCCATAAGGGTGGTGTCATCTGCATATCTGAGGTTATTGATATTTCTCCCAGCAATCTTGATTCCAGCTTGTTCTTTATCCAGCCCGACATGTCTCATGATGTACTCTGCATAGAAGTTAAAGAAGCAGGGTGACAATATACAGCCTTGATGTACTCCTTTCCCTATTTGGAACCAATCTGTTATTCCATATTTGGTTCTAACTGTTGCTTTTACATAAGCTTTTACTCCTGTTCATTGTTTCTCCTGGTCTCTGTCTTATGTCAATTTAATTATTAGAGCAGCCAAAGAAGCTAACAAGAAAGAAGGGAAAATATTTTCTGGCCATGCATCTTCCATATAATTGCTTTTCTGACTTTTTAAAACTGAAAACCTTCCTCAAATAGTTCACATTGTAAAAATTAGTGCTATCAGAAATAATCCCTAAATTACACAATGAATTAGAAAACAAAAATTAAAAAATGGAAAACCTGTTATCATCTATGAAATCAGGCATTGGTGGAATTAAGAAAATGTCCAATATTGACCATAATGGACATATAAGGTGTCACATTAAAGCTTTGGGTGGGACAGAAGTATCCTGCTATTTTCAAATAATGTGGTTCTGGTAGAAAATTTTGAATAAATATTTTAGAGACAGATATTTAAAGATGTGAACTTGGAAACAGACTGAGGGAGGATGATAAGGTGGGACAGTAAAGGGAAGT
This sequence comes from Antilocapra americana, assembly GCA_007570785.1. NCBI lineage: Eukaryota > Metazoa > Chordata > Mammalia > Artiodactyla > Antilocapridae > Antilocapra > Antilocapra americana. Next base: position 217,804 of record ML661195.1, on the reverse strand, counting down.
TTTCAGAATATGTGGAACTTCTCATTATTTAGGACTAAACCCAAAAGGAAGAGAATCTAGGTGGATATAGAGGTACAAGAAGCCTGTGTTTAAGTGATTAAATTAAAAAGAGGAAGAACAGTATGTAATTTCATTATGAGACCAATGGACCAGAGAAATATGCTTTAATTGGCAAATTTACTCACCACATTCTGTGTAGCTCCAACATTCCATGATTACTTGTTTCACTGGGCATCATACATTTCTTTTTTTTTTTAACATGATTTTTTCTTCATACTCATTTAAATCTACTTGATTTTATTTGGTCTTCTGGAATGGGAAGTTTATGTCTACCAGAGGAGAAATGGTCATGATTATTTGTTCAAAGGACATATTTGAAATTTCTTTTAAAAATTTTATAAGGTACAGTCCTAAAAATTGTAAAGAATGGCATGTAGTGCTGTTAGTTATGGAGGACCTCAGGATGCCAGAAGAAAAAATAAGGTCAGATGAGGATTTTGATAATTGCTTTCAAGTCTTGTCTTTAATTTTCCCCATCCTCCCTCTTTCTCACACTCTTTATCTCCTTCCTTATGTCTTTTCTGAACGAGCAATTGATGTGACTAGCAAAGAACTTGCTCATTTTTAAAATTAAAAAAAACAAATAAAACAACACCAAAACAAAAAACATTTTAGTAAAAAAAATATGTAAGTAAAGCAGAAAATAAAAAATAGATTCTAACATTCACCAGCTAAAGTAATTTGGTGTGAAAGACCATTTATAGTCTGACAAGAGTCATATTTTAAATGTTGGCCCAATCTTATGTAACTCTTTGGCATAGTTATGTGCAAAGAATCATATATGGATATCACATACCTAAATAATTTCCAATTTTTAATTCTGTTTGTTTCCAAGTATGTTATTATCAATCATTTTTATAACAAGAAGTTTCTCATCTGATTTGATAGAAGCATGGTAAATTTTTTCCCTTCAAATCAGAATATATAAACACATATTAATTTAACCATTCAAAATTAGGTCAGCAGGATATCTCAATCTACTGTTCAAATCTTTACTTCTAAAACTGGAAGTAAAATCTCCTGAGTCCATGTGAACAATTGATTATTGAAACTAAGACTCTACTTTTTTTTTTGGCTGCACCTGGAGGCATGTGGGATTTTAGTTCCCCGACCAGGGACGGGACCTGAACTAGTACCCCCATAGTGGAAGTGTGGACTGTTGACCACTGGACCACCAGTAAGGTCCCAAGACTCTACTTTTCATACGTGGTTATGGTTCAGGACAGCATATGTGGAAATGTTTGTGTGTTTTGTACATCCTTCATTTTATATCTGCTGCTGCTAAGTCGCTTCAGTCTTATCCGACTCTGTGCGACCCCATAGACAGCAGCCCACCAGGCTCCTCCGTCCCTGGGATTCTCCAGGCAAGAACGCTGGAGTGGGCTGCCATTTCCTTCTCCAATGCATGCATGCATGCTAAGTGGCTTCAGTTGTGTCCGACTCTGCATGACCCTATGGACAGTAGCCCACCAGGCTCCTCGGTCCACAGGATTCTCTAGGCAAGAATACTGGAGTGGGTTGCCATTTCCTTCTCCTACATTTTGTATCTAGAAAGACATTAAGAAATAAGAAAATTTTATTTTTAGTATCGTTACTTTTTTTGTGTGTTAGTCCTATCCAAGTAACATCCAAGTCTCAAATGGGTAGAAGAAATGGGTATTGTCTGTTGGACACAGACAATAGTCTAATGTGACTCACAGTCTAATCATCCTATTAATGAGATGAATGCCTACAATGGAACAGTATTTTCTCACCTTCATAACACCTAGCTGTTCTTTCTCCTAGTTTAGTTGCTCATTTCGTGCCAGGTCAAAAGCATAACATTTAATTGCAGCAGTCCTATTATTTGAGCTTCCCAGGTGGTACAGTGGTAAAGAATCTGCCTGCCAGTGCAGGAGTCAGAGGAGCTGCAGGTTCAATCCCTGGGCCAGGAAGATCCCCTGGAGGAGGAAATGGCAACCCACTCCAGTATTTTTGCCTGGAAAATCCTCATGGACAGAAGAGCCTTGCAGGCTACAGTCCATGGGGTCACAAACAGTCAAACACAACTGAGTGACTGAGCAAACACACATATACAATATCGTTATTTAATTTCTCCTGGCACTCTAAATTATAACAAACACTGTATAGAATGAAATCCTAAAGTCATGTCATTTTGAATACCAGGACCAAATGCTTGTGTTTTCTCATAGTTATATGCTAGCGAAAGCATATGCCTTTTTGGTATATGCATCCATATAGGAGGGACCCTTTTTATCTTGTGGACAGGACTTAAATATTTGGAGAAGTCAGCAGTTCTGAGCAGACAGTCTCATTCCAGTTAGTCTAGTTTCTGAGGTAGAAATCTTCAAAGAAGTGTTCAGGTTCCTACATATTCCCTGCCCTTTATCACCTTGCCTTCTTATAACTACAAGGTTTTATACAGAAACCCCCAGTCAGAGGGAACGGCAATGCCAACTTGCAGGCCCACTGAGAAGAAAGGCTTCCACTTATGTGACAGGCTCCTGCTTGTCCTACTTGTATCTCCTCTTCTCTGGAAATACTATTTTCTTTACCTGAACAAGGACAGTACAGACTTGTGCTGAATAAGTACAAAATAATTGACTTCATTTGCTTTAACTTCCCTTAGAGGAATTTCAGACTGATTAGATGAAAGTTTCTGTAATTATTTTTAAGGATGTTTTACATGATCTTTCCAAGATGATGAAAAAAAGTAAGTCAAAGGAAGAAAAAGGACCAATCAATCCAAAATAGTTAATGAAATGTACCAGACAAAATTCAGTGACTAACACTTTCACCTTTTTAATTTAATTTACTGGGTTAAAAAATAAATATACATTATTATAAGGGGTACATTAATAAGATCTTGATAAATAGGAAACAGAAAAACATAAAAAGAGTGAGTTTTCTAACTTGTGGCATTTTAAGTGTTTTAGCTTCTGTTTTCTAAGTTTTCTAAGAATGGGCATATTTTTCAATATCCTCAGAAAAAAATATTCACTGAAAAAAGTAGTCAGGGGACTACTTGGCCTCAAGGAAACATCATTTTAGATACTATATATGGAACAATTGCATTATAGGATATCCCATGGTTTCACAATTTCCATGTATAGAAAAATATATTTTAATATTGTTTATTGATAGGAGGTGTTCAAACTTATACAAAAACAAAGAGGCCATTTCTGCTGTTTTAACTCCCATCTTCATTTTCATGTTAGAAATGTGCATAGGCACCTCGACAGTCAGCCAGTCCCTTATCCACAATGATTACTTTAACAGTATCCCCCAAGGCTTATCATGTCATTTTGTTTGACCTTCAGTTAACTAACTCCTGCTGATTTCTTTAGTGGTCTCCTAAGACAGGTTTCTCTCACTTATATAGAGTGTAATGGAGATACTCTTGTAGGTTTTCTTTTTTATTACATCTCAAAAATCCCATTAACAGAGTCTCCATTGTAATACTCATCTAATTATAACATGCTCCTTGCTGAGCTCAGAGGCCAAGCATTCTAATAAAACTGAGGTCCCATACTGAGAAGTGGAAAGAAATACCTGTCACTCTCACTTCAGTAGTAAATTTTAATAAATTAGAGTCTGCAGAATTTTAAATCCCCTTGGCAAAGGTAAAGTAAAAGGGTAAGTCTGCTACTGATCTGGGCAAGAATTAGGGATAGGTAAATGTCCTGTTTCCATTCTAACTGGATTCTGGTTTACATGTGCTAACCAAACCAGCCAAATGCTATTTTCAGAAGAAATTCTGGGATCCTTTGCCTCTGTGGCTCTGTTCATTCAGTTCTTTTCTTTCTGAAGGCATTTTCCTTCTGTCATTGTTCAAATCCTGCAATCTCTTCAAAATTAAACACAAATATTGCTGTACTTTAATTTTACATAGCCAAAAATAGTCTTGCTGTTCCTCACCTCTGAAAGCAATAGAATTTTGTCTGCACTTGCTAAGGCATGAAGGTCATTTTCCATCTTGCATACATTAATTTATATGTCCATCTATGATAGATTCTGCAGATGTGGTCATTTGATCAAACAAGGAGACTACATTTCCCAGCCTCCTTTGCAGTTAGATTTAGGGCAAGTGACTGAGTTCTATCTAGGGGAATGTGGAGAAGGCTGGTTCATACAGTAGCTCACATGATTCTACTCTCTCTGCTCTTCAAACTCCGGCTTATAGAATCCAATGAAGAATCTGAGAGGTCCCTTAAAAGTAATGGAGCCATAGAATGTGAGGACTGGGATCACTTGGCCACCATAGGGAAGGCTTCCTTTAGAAAACCTATTTCAACTGTGAAGTGAATAGGAAAGCTTAATTATATTATAATAGATTTGGAGGATATTAACAATAGCTTTCACTAATGACCTTGATTAATGCAGTATATTATGCCCTTCTTATAGGATGACTTAACTATGGTCGATATATCAAAGTTTCCCAGAGCCATGTTTCTAGCCTTGACCTATTCCCCTGAGCATTAGATTTGTATTTTTACTGCCTACTGTACATCTCCCCATGGGTGTCCCAAAGGCCTCCCAAACATCATTTACCAAGTGGAAACTAAGATTATCAAGTATATTAGTTTCCTACGGTAACTGCAATAAAGTCCACAAACTGGGTGATTTAAAACAGTGGAAATTTACTGGTAGGAAAGAATCCTTCTTGTCTCTTCTTAGTTTCTAGTGATTGCTGTTGTCCTTGCCATCCCTTGGCTTGCCAGCTGTGTCATTACAGTCTCTGCTTCTGTTATCACATGACCTTCTCCCAGTGTTTCTCTGTCTTTCCGTGGTGCTTTATTCTTTTTATGAGGATACCAGTCATATTGGAGTGTGGCTTACCCTAATGACTTGATCATAATTTGATGATACCTCCAAGACTATTTCCAAATAACGTCACTTTCACAGGCACCAGGAGTTAAGATTTCAGCATGTTTTTGGTAATCAAAATTCACATAACATGAACTCTCAGTTCAACTTAACAGAATCATGTTCTCACTTGGTGCATGAGTGGTAAGTCACTTCAGTCATGTCCAACTCTTTGAGACCCCATGGAGTGTAGCCTGCCAAGCTCCTCTGTCTATGGAATTTTCCAGGCAATAATACTGGAGTGGGTTGCCATGCCCTCCTCCAGGGGATCTTCCAGACCCAGGGATCAAACCCACGTCTCTTATGTCTCCTGCATTTGCAGGCAGGTCCTTTACCACTAGCACCACCTGAAGCCCTGTCACTTGATACTGAAACTTAAAAGTCATTCAGTATTTATAGCTCCTTCTTATACTTCTTTGATACGTCTTATTGATATGGTATTAGATTTCTCCCTTCAATTTCCCTTCCTATAATGTTCCATCATTGGTATAGATTTAGTCTCACGTTTTTTTTTTCTTGCTGGAGACAAATTCCATTCTGTTTCTCTACACTTTTTCCATAAGTCTTCTTAATCATCTAACAGTTCTGTTTAAAAAATTCAGTGGATCCTATTACACTTCCTCCCACCAGTAGCCCCCAAATTTATGTAATCTCTTTTCACCATGATTTCCATTATGGTCATTCTTTAGTTTTTGGTTTGTTTGTTTGTTTTGTTTTCCTTTATTTAGAGTACTTGTGATGGAAATGACTTATGAGTATCTCAGGTGAAAAGTAGATAGTAGATAGATAGTGAAGTGGGAGCCATAGTGATGCTGAAGCTGAAGCTCCGATACTTTGGCCACCTGATGTGAAGAGCTGACTCAGTGGAAAAGTGCCTGATGCTGGGAAAGACTGAAGGCAAAAGGAGAAGTGGACAGCAGAGGATGAGATGGCTGGATGGCATCACTGACTAAATGGATATGAATTTGAGTGATCTCCAGGAGATAGTGAAAGACAGGGAAGCCTGGTGTGCTGCAGTCTATGTTAGCACTCTGCTTCCTTTTTCCATTAAATAATTTTTATAATACTGTGCTTGATAATATGAAATTTCTTATGAACAAAATTAATAAATGAGGTGGTAGAGTGGACCTTGGGAATAGAATTGGATTGGGCATTAGATTTCCTCTGATTTCAGAGTGTATTTAATGTGCTGGGAGTTGGCCCCTAGTTGCGGAAGATTGAGGAATGAATGGCAAGAATAGATTTCTGTGTTTGAGAAGGGAAAATGATATATGGTGGCACTGGCTGAAAAATAAATTTCTGTTCTAGGACTATTTGAGCATATTTGGCATGGGTAAACATCTATGATATAAGAACAATTAAAGGCACTAAGAAAGGAAGATTACTGATGAACCAAGTCTTGTAAGAAGCTGTCAGAAATAGGAGGCAGGTATTCGCTGTACCAAATTGATGCTAAGAAATAAGATTCCTTCTAGAAATCTGGGAATGGTGTCTTTTGTCTGCCATTAGACACTGATCTTAATCCAATTCTATTCTTTAGGGCTTGAGGATCTCTGGATTTTTCTTGAAATACTTGTCTTTATAAAAGTTGTTATTGTTTAGTCACTAAGTTGCATCCGACTCTTTTTTTTATTTCTAAAAATGTATTTATTTTTATTTTTATTTATTTATTTTTTATTAGTTTTGCCATACAGTGACATGATATCACCATGGGTTTACATATGCTCCCCCTCCAGAACCCCCCTCCATCCTCCCTCCCTCCTCCCTCCCCCCAGGAAATCTCGATGCACCAGCCCCGAGCATCAATCCTGGGCTGGCGATTGATTAGACATATGATAATTAACATGTTTCAATGCCATTCTCCCATATCATCCCACCCTTGCCCTCATCCACAGAGTCCACGAGTCTATTCTATACATCTGCATTCCTTTTGCTGTCTCGCATGCTGGGTTCTCCTTACTGTCTTTCTAAATTCCATATATATGCATTAATATACTGTATTGTTGTTTTTGCTTCTGGCTTACTTCACTCTGGATAATGGGCTCCAGTTCGGTCCATCTGAGGAGAACTGATTCAAATGAATTTTTTTTTAATGCTGAGTAGTATTCCATTGTGTATATGTACCACAGCTTTCTTATCCATTCGTCAGTTGATGGGCATCTAGGTTGCGTCCATGTCCTGGCATCCGACTCTTTAAGACCCCACAGACTATAGCCTGCTAGGCTCCTCTGTCCATGGAATTCTCCAAGTAAGAATACTGGAGTGGGTTGCCATTTCCCGCTCCAGTGGATCTTCCTGAGCCCGGGGTCGAACCCAGGTCTCCTGCATGTGTCTCCTGCATTGTAGGCATATTCTTTACCATCTGAGCCACCAGGGAAGCCCAATATCTATAAAAGGGAATCACTATTAGCATGTCCTTTGATGAGTATTTTATTTTTAGTTCTACTGTGATAATCTGGTTTCAGTAATACAAAGTGCTATGATACAGCTGTCAGCCTCTGAAAACATTGAATCAGGTTGACTTCTTGATCCAATGAAAAAAATAGACCTTGAAATAATAGAGTGATTAAGAATGTGGGAGCCAGGCAGACATGAGCATGGCTTCTACTCTTGTTACTTACTAGACATGGATTTTGAAAGTATTACTTAAGCTAAATGTCAGTTTCATAATCTATAACTTAAAGAAATTTCAAACTCATAGGGTTGTAGTAGTAAAATATTACCATGGAAACTGGCACCCAAGAAGCATTATATTGCTATTAGGCATGATTTCTATTATTACTCTAATATTCTTTCTTAGCTGATGTATATGATTGTAAATGAAAGGTTCAAGCAAGGATGATTTCATTCTTTTTTGCATGTGCTTCATTTTGTTTATATGGCAGCAAAATATTTTAAACATTTTAAATAATTATTAAAAGTATACTGTGATACTATGTTCAGAAATATAATGTAATAATAGCACAAAAAGTAATTTAATTTATATTCACATACTACTTGTTCTCAGAGCTTTATGAAAAGCCCCTGTAAATGAAATGAGTCTCTTCACATTTTAATTATTTGATCTCAGGGTATATAATTTGTGCTATCAGCATTCCTTCAAGTAAAAGTAAAATAATATGCTTAAGTCTACCAGTCAAGTAGATAACAAGAGATAACCTATTCCAAATGGTTTTGATTTCCTATTTACATGCAGAAAGTAGTATTTCTTCAACATCTTAAAAATTAAAAAAACTGGGTCAGAATTAAGGGTTGCAAAAATCTCAAAAAATTCAGATGGCATCTCTGAGGTACTGATTAAATTGGAATAAAACATTTTCCTAAGAATTAATGTTCTGATACAGGAAAAAGTGTTTTGTGATTTCCAGACCTTTTATACATTAATCCAGAAGCTTGTCGTTTTAAAATTTATCCTCTTTTTCCTTTCTTTAACCAACAACAATTAAAAAAAATCTGGAACTAAAAAAGGAGCATGGGTGTTTAAGTCAAGGTAGAATTTAAAGAGCAGAGCAATTGCTTAGTACAAGAATATTGTTATGGAGGCAAGTCTTGATGAAGGAAAAATTATTTTCCAAGTCATGACTCTCAAGAACTATTACATAAATAAATTAACTGAATTTTAAAAATTAATCACAAGTAAAAGAAACAGTCAAAAGAAGCATGACAGGGGGAATCTATGCTAATCTATGCACCATTATTTTTTCCTATAAGTGAAAATTGAAATGAATTGTAAAAGCCAATGAAGCAGCAAAAAGATGGTTGGCTATAAATCCCCGCCAATGTCCTAGATATGTCATTCTCCATGAAAGGCATGCTTTCTGCTGTTGCATTTCCCATTAGCAGATGGGGCAGCCGAACACCAATGTATGTGCTTTCCTGGCTCATTTGCATGTCACCATTTATAACTTTCCACTGCCCTGTGGCATTGTAGCACCCACCTCCCAAATGAGGAATAGGAAGCGCAATAATTTTTTGATAACACCCTAGTAATTACATGACCCTTGAAGGGCTTCTTTTCAAAATTCAAACTTCACCTTCCCTCGCTTGAGTGTGAATCTAATCTCATTCTTGGCTTGGAACCTGGTTATTAACTTTCTTTTTCTTGACAGATCTGGTGGGTGATGGTAGGATGAGTCAGAGAGAAAGGTCAAAAGAAAGGAGTTGAAACCAATAGATTTGCTACAAGTAGCCTAAAGAGAGAAATTTAAAGGATGCTTACCCCTTGGAAAATTAACAGTCACTGAAGAAAGCCTCTACTCAGTGACTTAATTTTTATTCTAAGTGAAAAAATGATATCTTTTGAATTAAGGGGATTATGTTAAGAACAGCAAAAAAATACTGGATTTCATATGTGAACATATATGTATTTAAAGCTCAAGTAAGATGGCTTGTGATCTTTCAGTAACATTTGTTTAACAATTTGGAAATCCCCTTGTATTTTATATTTTAGAAATTTAGAATTTTATTTAAAGGAAACTGTATGAATGCAAAGGAAACAAGTCATAGACAGTTCATGATTGGCTGTGACACACAGTATCTTAAGGAAAGCATTGGTTCACCTTCTGTTTTGTTGTATTTTTTTAGGCTCTTACATGTATAATGAAAATCCCTAGATTAAAGCATATTGTCTTGAAATTGTTGGCTATCAATATACAAATTAGAGTACTTACGTACATAGGTCAATCAATAAGTGTTTCCAACCAAACTTTAAATGATCTTAGATTCTTTCTTAGTAAATCCTAATACTTCATTGCTAATCACTAAGCTCTCCTAGAAAGGAGGGGCATGAACAATGACCCTTTCTCTGTTGTAGATAACACTCTTAGTAAACTCCCCTCCCTGCTCTATCTTGGTGGAGAGCCACCCTGTCATGCCATCCCATTGGCCACAAATGCACTGAACAATTCCATGCAAGTGCTATTTACATACAAAGAAATATGGATGGTGCGCCTTAACTTATACAATGCAGCAACTCTACCATGATAAATTATTAAACACTTATTTTTGCCACACATTTGGCTAGGTCCTTAAAATATAAGATAAGTAAAATTTACATGGCCCAGTTTCATTGTGATAATTAAATGCTAATGGTGGGGTGAGATGTTAGTCAAGTCATTTCACAAAGAAATGCAAAATCATAATCATTACAAATCGGGTGAAGGAGAGGGTCAAGGTTTAGAACTGTGGTATCCAATATGACAGCCACTAACTAAGCACAAACTGGAATCAAGATTGCCGGGAGAAATATGAATAACCTCAGATATGCCAATGACACCACCCTTATGGCAGAAAGCAAAGAGGAACTAAAGAGCCCCTCTTGATGAAAGTGAAAGAGGAGAATGAAAAAATTGGCTTAAAGCTCATCATTCAGAAAATGAAGATCATGTCATCCAGTCCCATCACTTCATGGCAAATGGATGGGAAAACAATGGAAACAGAGACTTTATTTTCTTAGACTCCAAAATCATGGCAGATGGTGAGTGCAGCCATGAAATTAAAAGGCACTTGCTCCTTGGAAGAAAAGCCATGACAAACCTAGACAGCATATTAAAAAGCAAAGACATTACTTTGCCAATAAAGGTCTGTCTAGTCAAAGCTATGGTTTTTCCAGTAGGCATGTATGGATGTGAGAGTTGGACTCTAAAGAAAGCTAAGTGCAGAAGAACTGATGCTTTTGAACTGTGGTTTTGGAGAAGGCTCTTGAGAGTCCCTTGGACTGCAAGGAGATCCAACCAGTCCATCCTAAAGGAAATCAGTCCTGAATATTCATTGGAAGGACTGATGTTGAAGCTGAAGCTCCAATACTTTGGCTACCTGATGCAAAGAACTGACTCATTGGAAAAGACCCTGCTGCTAGGAAAGACTGAAGGTGGGAGGAAAAGGGGACAACAGAGGATGAGATGATTGGATGGCATCACTGACTCAATGGACATGAGTTTGAGTAAGCTCCAGCAGTTGGTGATGGACAGGGAAGCCTGGTGTGCTGCAGTCCATGGGGTCCCAAAGAGTTGGACACAACTGAGCGACTGAAGTGAAATATAAATAAAATTTTAATATTCAATTCCTCAATCACAGTAGCCACATTCCAGATCCTTAGTAGTTACATGTGGCTATTGACTACCATGTTGGACAGCAAAATATAGAACATTTCTATCATTGCTGAAAGTTCTGTTGGACAGTGCTGAATAATGTAACAGATGGGATCAGGGAAAACTTCCTTTAGGAAATAACAGTTGAATTGAGAACTTAAAGATGGGCAAGGATTACCTAGGTAAAAGGGAATTTTGAAAAAAATGGAAAGTATTTTCTTTCTCACAAAACATTAAAAACTTCTAGTTTCTCAAATTTGACATTAATTTCAAAAAAATAAAATCATTACCTAAAAAGGTGCAATTTGATTTCAGAGACTAAAACTTTGTAAATGTGGTAAAAATAACACTCATATAACAGTTAGATGAACTGTAAGAGAACAGCAGTTTTAATATTTACAGATGAAAAGGCTGGGGACTTAAGGTTGTTGTTGTTTAGTCCCTAAGTCATGTCTGACTCTTTGAAACCCAATGGACTGTAGCCCACCAGGCTCCTCTGTCCATGGGATTCTCCAGGCAAGAATAGTGGAGTGGGTTGCCATTTTCTCCTCCAGGGGATCTTCCTAACCCAGAGATTGAACCCAGTGTCCTGCAATGCAGGCGAATTCTTTACCACTGAGTCACCTGGGAAGCCCCATATTACTATGTACTCTAGTTCTAATAGGTTAAGTTCCAACAGTGGCAGAGTTAGACAATATAATGTAGGCATTGTGATTCTTAACCCAATATTTCTTCCACTTCCTGAAATAGTCTTAAATTATTTGGCCAACTCTAAACATGTTTTAAAGTTAAAATTTGCATGTATTTATGAGTATATATAACCATCCTATCATATTGTTCAACTAAGTGAATGACAAGATTATTCAGCTGTAATGTTGCCTCAACAACAACAATGTTGCCTTAATTAATCAAAGCTCTGAATGTTAATGGTTGAAAAAGCAAACAGACATAATGTTTTACAAGTAGAGTTACAATTTAAGGCACAGTTTAATTTTGTCTGTTGAAAGGTCATGAATAATATGCACTATTATTATTTCCATCTATTAATATTTGCTGAGTGAAATGTGAATGTGATTATCACAGTGGTTCAGTATGCACTTGCTGCTTAAGGTAAGGGATCACTTTCAATATTTATAGTTTGAACTTGATTTGCTTGAGGCTTACAAAATAGAATATAGTGATTTGCCCTGAAATGAATCACACTGTCCTTGATTAAATAAAAGATGTAACATTGCTAGTGAGGTCTGTTTTAATATTGAGAAAGTTATTATTTTTATTCTTCTAAACAATGACCTCTTTTTCTACAGTATCTTATACAGTCGCTGTTCAGTCACTAAGCTGTACTTACTACATAATTTATTCTCTTAATGTATAAAGACAACACAGCAAGTTAAATTTACTTCATTGTGCTTTTGTATCAAGATCCAATGTAGATCAAATCCACCTAGAGAGATTATGTCAGAATAAAAAGCCTAAGTAAACTTCTTCAAATGGGGAAACTGGACTACATTCATTCAAAGAATATTTGCTGAGGACATACTTTGTGACAGACACACTTGTGGATACTACAACAAAAACGATAATAAAAAGAAACAATAAGCCCTTACCTACTTTCATAGACCTTAAATTCTATAATGAGAAAAGAGTAAAGAAAATAAATAAGTAAAATACTCTCATTAGATGGTAGTATTATAGAGAAACATAAGCCAAGGAAGAAGAACAAGGAGTATTAAGGAAGGTTTGATGTTTTTAAGAGAAAGGCCATGAAAGGCTTTATTTTGAGAGTGATATTTGAATAAAAATGAGAAGCAGATGAGGGAGTAACTAAGGCATGTGCATTTCTAGAGAAAAAGCAATATAGGCAGATGCAACAGCAGATGTTAAGGTCATGAGTTGAGCAAGTGATTAGAGAGTCAAGGAATCACAAAGAGAAAAGGTGCCTGGAGAAGAGTGATCAGAATGGGGATAATAGAGGATGAGGCCAGAGACTTGAAGAGGGAAAGCTTCGTGACATTTGCTACTCATTATAATGGCTTTAGTTTCTATTCTGGTAGAGAGTGCTGGAGAGTTTTGAATTGTGAAGTGATATGATCTCATCTATTTTTCAGGTTCATTCTGGATACTTTGTTGAGAATAGACTAGAGTAAGGAAAGGTTAAAACTAGGTTAGAAAATGTTGGCAGTGGTCCAGGTCAGAAGTGAGTGAGATTCTGCATATATTTTGCACTTACATCCCATAAAGTTTGTTAACAGATTGCATGAAAGACATTGGAACAGAGAGGAGTTGAAACTGACTACAAGTTTTTTAGCCTAAATAACTAGACAAAGGGAATTGCCAATAATTGGCTTGGGGAAGACTAAAGAACAGGTTTGTGAGGCAAGATGAATAGCTGAGTTCTCGTCGTGTTAAGTGCAAAATGTCTCTTAACCATCCATGTGGAGATGCTGAGTAATCAGTTGGATATAAGAGAGTAATTCAGAGAAGAGGACCTGCCTGGAGTTATACATCATGAAATAGTTGATTCAGAGATTGCTTTTAAAGCTTCCTGACACCAAAGTTGAAGGGCTAGAAAGGGAAGAGATCTAATGGTGACCCTAAATTAGAAGTCTCTGACATGAATAGCAAATACCAAAAGTGACTGAGATGAAACAGCCAATGAGTGTAATTGGGGTTTCGTGCAGCCATGCTTTTTAAAAGTCAAACTCATAGAAATAGTAAAATGGTGGTTGCAAAACGCTGGGGGATGGGAGAAATTCTGAAAATTTGGTCAAAGGGTACAAATTTTCAGTTACAAGAGGAATTAAGTTCTGAGGATCTAAAGTACAGCACAGATAATGGTATTGTCTTATATACTTTAAAGCTGTGAAGAGAGTAAGTCTAAATGTTCTGATCATGTACATACAAAAAGCAGTTACATAAGATGATAGATATGTTAAATAAACTTACTGTGATAACAATTTTGCAATATATACATGAATCAAGTCGCCATGTTGTACACCTTAAACCTACGAGTGTTATATGTCAATCATATCTCGATAAAGCTGGAAGGGAGAAAGTGTTTCAATGAGGAGAGTGTGAACATTTGTCAAATACTGCTAATAGGTTAAGAAAGATCACCATGCCAAATTTAGCAATGTGTACATCATCAATGAGCTAATGAAAATAATTTTGGAAACATGGTGGTTGAAAAACCTAATTGGGAGTTGGGTTTAAGAGCCATCAGAAGGAGAAACAACAGAGGTAATGAGCAGATGCTCAGCTCTTTCAGAAACTGTGATACATAAAAGGAGAAAGAGAAATGGAATGACATCTAGAGAAATAAAAAGGAACAAAAGCAACTTTTTAAAGCAGAAATAGATATCAGTATGTTTGTGGGATCAATAGAACAGACCAGCTGAAAGGGGAAATGATGCAGGAGACAAAAGACAAGAATAGTGGGAATAATATTCTTGAGTAAGTCATGTATGAGAAACCTTGCCTTGGGGATACATGTTGTCCTATTGAGAGGGTAACGGGCAGGAAGGCTAGGGGTCCCCAAATGGAGAAAATAGGCTGTAAGTGTCAGGCAGTTTTTATCTCTCTCATAAGCAGCAGGAGGAAACAAACTACAAGTGTCAGACTTTTTTCCCTTCTTTATACAAAATGAAAAAGAGGTTTCTTTTAAAACTCTGTTGTCATGACAACACCTGGTTCCACCTGAACTTAACTTTTCTCAAACCTTGAACTAACCAATGCATTTTTCTTATGCAAATGTTTTTCTAAAGCTATGTTAATGAACTACCTATTTACACTAGACTCTGAAGACTCAGAACCCATAACGGCTCAACAAACCAGTATGTTTTACTCATGGAAATGTTTTCTGAAGCTATGTTAATGAAACTATGTATTTGCTCAGAAACCTGCCTTTTGTCAAGGTTCATGTCAATTGTTTTATGGCCTGGGATGATTCTCCTTGTACCAATGCTATCTCAAAATGCATGTTGTGGGTGAGGGGCCTGGTGCCACTCTCTTGAGTTTTGAAACATTTCCTTTCTCTAATTAGCAGCTTGCTAAGGAAATATTTCATGCAAAGATGGGCTCAAAAAAGAACTGAAATGACAGGGACCTAACAGAAGCAGAAGATATTAAGAAGAGATGGCAAGAATACACAGAAGAACTGTACAAAAAAGATCTTCACGACCCAGATAATCAAATGGTGTAATCACTCACCTAGAGCCAGACATCCTGCAATGTGAAGTCAAATGGGTCTTAGGAAGCATCACTCTGAACAAAGCTAGTGGAGGTGATAGAATTCCAGTTGAGCTATTTCAAAGCCTGAAAGATGATGCTGTGAAAGTGCTGCACTTAATATGTCAGCAAATTTGGAAAACTCAGCAGTGGCCACAGGACTGGAAAAGGCAATTTTCATTCCAGTCCCAAAGAAAGGCAATGCTAAAGAATGCTCGAACTACTGCACAATTGCACTCATTGCACACGTTAGTAAAGTAATGCTCAAAATTCTCCAAGCCAAGCTTCAGCAATATGTGAACCATGAACTTCCAGATGTTCAAACTGGTTTTAGAAAAGGCAGAGGAACCAGAGATCAAATTGCTAACATCCACAGGATCATCAAAAAAGGAAGAGAAAAGAAAATATTCTATTTCTGCTTTATTGACTATGCCAAAACCATTGACTGTGTGGATCACAATAAACTGGAAAATTCTTCAAGAGATGGGCATACCAGACCACCTGACCTGCCTCTTGAGAAACCTGTATGCAGGTCAGGAAGCAACAGTTAGAACTGGATATGGACCAACAGACTGGTTCCAAATAGGAAAAAGAGTATGTCAAGGCTGTATATTGTCAACCTGCTTATTTAACTTCTATGCAGAGTACATCATGAGAAACGCTGGGATAGAGGAAGCATAAGCTGGAATCAAGATTTCTGGGAGAAATATCAATAACCTCAGATATGCAGATGACACCACTCTCATGGCAGAAGGTGAAGAAGAACTAAAAAGCCTCTTGATGAAAGTGAGAGGAGAGTGAAAAAGTTGGCTTAAAGCTCAACATTCAGAAAACAAAGATCATGGCATCTGGTCCCATCACTTCAAGGCAAATAGATGGAGAAACAGTGGAAACAGTGGCTGACTTTATTTTTGGGGGCTCCAAAATCACCGCAGATGGTGATTGCAGCCATGAAATTAAAAGACACTCCTTGGAAGGAAAGTTATGACCAGCCTAGACAGCATATTGAAAAGCAGAGACCTTTGCCAACAAAGGTCCGTCTAGTCAAAGCTATGGGTTTTCCAGTAGTCATGTATGAATGTGAGAGTTGGACTATAAAGAAAGCTGAGTGCCACAGAATTGATGCTTTTGAACTGTAGTGTTGGAGAAGACACTTGAGAGTCCCTTGGACTGCAAGGAGATCCAACCAGTCCATCCTAAAGGAAATCAGTCCTGAATATTCATTGGAAGGACTGATGCTGAAGCTTAAACTCCAATACTTTGGTCACCTGATGCAAAGAGCTGACTCATTTGACAAGATCCTGATGCTGGGAAAGATTAAAGGCAGGAGGAGAAGGGGGACAACAGAGGATGAGATGATTAGATGGCATCACCGACTCAATGGACATGAGTTTGTGTAAGCTCCAGGAGTTGGTGATGGACAGGGAGGCCAGGTGTGCTGCAGTCCATGGGGTCCCAAAGCGTCAGACACAACTGAGCGAATGAACTGAACTGAACTGAAGGTGAAATGAGGTCACATGTGTGGGCCCACATCCAGTATCACTGGTGTCTTTATAAAAATAGTAGATTAGGACAGTGTATAGCAGAAAAATTGTGTGAAGAAAGAGGAAGAAGATGGCTATGTATAAGTCTAAGAGAGAGATCTCAGAAGAAATAAATCTTGGGAATACCTTGACCTTGAACCTCAAGTATCTATGATTGTAAGGAAATAAATTTGTTGTTTAAGATTCCCAATCTGTGCTATTTGTTACATCAGGCCTAGCAAAATAATATTAAACTTCCCTGGTGGCTCAGACAATATAGTGTCTGCCTACCATATGGGAGACCCAGGTTCAATCCCTGGGTCGGGACGATCTTCTGGAGAAGGAAATGGCAACCCACTCCAGTGCTCTTGCCTGGAAAATCCCATAGATGGAGAAGCCTGGTAGGCTACAGTCCATGGGGTCGCAAAGAGTTGGACACGACTGAGCGACTTCACTCACTTTATAGTGACTTCCCTGGTGGCTCAGATGGTAAAGCGTCTGACTACAATGTGGGAGACCCAGGTTTGATTCCTGTGTCGGGAAGATCCTCTGGAGAAGGAAATGGCAACCCACTACAGTATCCTTGCCTGGGGAATCCCATGGCTGGAGGAACATGGTAGGCTGCAGTCCATGGGGTCGCAGAGTCAGACACAACTGAGTAACTTCTCTTCACTTCTTCACTTGATCAGAGGTAGCAAGTTGTGCAAGTTTTGGTGGATCTACATAGTTTGTTGTTGTTTAGTCACTAAGTCATGTCTAACTCTTGTGACCCCATGAACTGTAGCCTGCCAGGCTTCTCTGTCCATGGGATTCTCCAGGCAAGGATACTGGAGTGGGTTGCATTTCCTTCTCCAGGGGATCTTCCTCACCCAGGGATCAAACTTGGGTTGCCTGCCTTGGCAGGTGGATTTTCTTACCACTGAACCACCAGGGAAGCCTCTTTAAAACTTGATTTTGTTGCTTACTAATTTTAGCATAGATAAATAGGCGGTAAATAGATTCCTTTGGATTTTGTATATGGGTAATCATGTTGAACAAAGATTTCTACTTCTCCAGTCATCATGCATTCTTTTTTACTTTAAAAATTATTATGAGAAACAAAATTGTGAGGGATTGGTTTGTTTTATTTTTAATTAACTTTTTAAAAAAAATTTTCTTTACTTCATTGTGTTGGTTTTGCCATACAATGACATGAAACCACCATGGGTTTACATATAATTAACTTTTATTGGCATATAGTTGCTTTACAATGTTGTGTTAGTTTCTACTGTACAGAAAAATGAACCAGCCATACATCATACATGGGCTTCCCAGTTGGCAAAGTGGTAAAGAATCTGCCTGCCAGTGCAGGAGATGCAAGAGACCCGGGTTCGATCCATGGGTTGGTAACATCCCCTGGAGAAGGAAATGGCAACCCACTCCAGTATTCTTGCCTGGAAACTTCCATGGACCGAGGAGCCTGGCAGACTGCAGTCCCTCGGGTTGCAAAAGAGTCAGACACAAATGCCTAACTGAACACCTGCACACATACATATATCCTCTCTCTTTTGGATTTCCTTCCCATTCAGGTCACTGCAGTGCATTAAGTACAATTCCTTGTGCTATGCAGTAGGTTCTCATTTCCTTATGCATTTTTATTTCTTTACCTTTATTTGCTGAGCTGTCTAGGACCTCAAGGGTAAAAGTGAAGAGAAACGGGAGTCTCTTTGCTTCAGTTCCAATCTTAGGAATACAACTTTCCCTCCTCCAGCATTGCATATATTGGCTGTCAGTTATTCATAGATGCCCTTTATGGAGTGAAAGGGAAAGCGAAGTCACTCAATTGTGTCCAACTCTTTGTGACCCCATAGACTGTAGCCTACCATTATGGGGTGAAGGATGTTCAATTTTTATAATAAATTAGTTTTATATTTTGTCAAATGTTTTACTGAAACTATTGAGATAATTATATTTTGGTTATCATTTTAGCATTAAAATGATAAATTACATTGCTTGATTTATGAATGATAAGTAAATCTTGCTTCATGAGATAAAGCTTACTTTTTCACTTAGTAGTAACCTATATACTTCAAAATTATTTCTGCTAATACTTATAGATATTTGTGAATGTTCATGATGTATAGATTATATAGATATTTGTGGTATTTATTTGTGTATATGTGTGCATGCTCAGTTGTTTCAGTCATGTCCAACTCTGTAGCCCACCAGGCTCCTCTGTTCATGGGATTCTCCAGGTAAGAATACTGAAATGGGTTGCCTTAACTTCCTCCAGAGTATCATCTTGACCCAGGAATCAAACCTGAGTCTCTTGCATTGCAGCTGAATTCTTTACTACTGAGCCACTACTGAAGCCCCTTCATGAGGTACACGGAGAAGGCAATGGCACCCCACTCCAGTACTCTTGCCTGGAAAATCCCATAGATGGAGAAGCCTGGTAGGCTACAGTCCATGGGGTCGCAAAGATAGGACACGACTTAGCGACTTCCCTTTCACTTTTCACTTTCATGCATTGGAGAAGGAAATGGCAACCCACTCCAGTGTTCTTGCCTGGAGAATCCCAGGGACAGCAGAGCCTGGTGGACTGCCATCTGTGGGGTCGCACAGAGTCAGACACGACTGAAGTGACTTTGCAGCAGCGGCAGCAGCATGAGGTATGGCTGTCTATAATTTTCTTTTATCATGATTTTCTTGTCTGGTTTTGGTATCAGGATTATAATGGCTTTATAAAATCAGTTTTGGAATGTTTACTCTTCTATTTTCTGGAGTAATTTGTTCAGAATTGGGGTTATTTCTTCCTTAAATAATTGGTTGAGTTCAATTCAGTTCAGTCACTCAGTTGTGTCCAACTCTTTGTGACCCCATGGACTGCAGCACACCAGGTTTCCCTGTCCATCACCAACTCCTGGAGCTTACACAAACTCATGTCCATTGAGTCGGTGATGCCATCTAATCATCTTATCCTCTGTTGTCCCCTTCTCCTCCTGCCTTTAATCTTTCCCAGCATCAGGATCTTGTCAAATGAGTCAGCTCTTTGCATCAGGTGACCAAAGTATTGGAGTTTCAGCTTCAGCATCAGTCCTTCCAATGAATATTCAGGACTGATTTCCTTTAGGATGGACTGGTTGGATCTCCGTGCAGTCCAAGGGACTCTCAAGAGTCTTCTCCAACACCACAGTTCAAAAGCATCAGTTCTGTGTCGCTCAGCTTTCTTTATAGTTCAACTCTCACATCCATACATGACTACTGGAAAAACCATAGCTTTGACTAGACAGACCTTTGTTGGCAAAGTAACGTCTTTGCTTTTAATATGCTGTCTAGGCTGGTCATAGCTTTTCTTCCAAGGAGTGTCTTTTAATTTCAAGGCTGCAGTCACCATTTGCAGTGATTTTGGAGCTCCCCCAAAATAAAGTCTGTCACTGTTTCCAATGTTTCCCCATCCATTTGCCATGAAGTGATGTGACCATATGACATGACCTTAGTTTTCTGAATGTTGAGTTTTAAGCCAACTTTTTCACTCTTCTCTTTCACTTTCCTCAAGACGCTCTTTATTTGTTTGCTTTCTGCCATAAGGGTGGTGTCATCTGCATATCTGAGGTTATTGATATTTCTCCTGGCAATCTTGATTCCAGCTTGTACTTCATCCAGCCCAGTGTTTCTCATGATGTACTCTGCATATAAATTAAATAAGCAGGGTGACAGTATACAGCCTTGAGGTACTCCTTTCTTGATATGGAACCAGTCTGTTGTTTCATGTACAGTTCTAACTGTTGTTTCCTGACCTTTTACAGATTTCTCAAGAGGCAAGTCAGGTGGTCTGGTATTCCCATCTCTTTAAAAATTTCCCACAGTTTTTTGTGATCCACATAGTCAATGTCTTTGGCATAGTCAATAAACAGAAGTAGATGTTTTTCTGGAACTCTCTTGCTTTTTCGAACATCCAAGGGATCATATATAGTTGGTAGGTATTTTATTTTGCAAATTTGTTCTAATGTAAGCATTTAAGCTTTTTATTTTAGTTTTAGCATTGCTTTATTACATTCTACAAATTTTGATGTGTTCAGATTATTTTTATTTAGTTCAAAATATTTTATAATTTTACTGTGATTTCCTCTTTTACCCATGGGTTATATAGAAGTGTGTAATTCCTAAATATTTATAAATACCTGGTAATTTTCCTGGCATCTTTTGCTTCTGATTTCCAACTTTATTTGTTTAGCCAAAGAGCAGACCTTGCACTCTTTCAGTCCTTTTCAAAATGTACTGAGGCTTGTTATGACCCAGAATATAATCTCTGTTGGTGAACATGCCATGGGTACTTGAAAAGAATATGTATTATGTGGGTGTTTTGTGTTACTGTTCTAAAAAATGTAAATTTTTCATAGTTGAATATTAGTATGATTCTAATATTTTACACTTCACTGCTTTTCTGTCTCATTGTTCTGTAAATTACTGAGAGAAAATGTTGAAAACTGCAACTTTGTTGGTTTGTCTGTTTATACTTTTAGTTCTGTTAGTGTTTATTTCATGTATGCCTAGATTTATTAATAGGCTATATACATTTAGAATTGCTATGTATTTTAAATGAATTCACCATCTTATAATTATACCTCTCTTTAACTCTAGTAATATTCCTTATCCTAAAGCCTACTTTGATATTAATATAGATTTTCCAGCATTCTTATTTGTATGATTTACATGTTTTTTCTTTATCATTATTTTATTTTTATCCTATCTGTATCTTTATACTAAAGGTTCATGTTCATGTTTTGTAAACAGCATATAGTTGAGTCTTATCATTTAAAATTTTTGCCTTTTAATTGGAATTTTTAGTGCATGTACATTTAACTTCATAGTTGATAAGCTTGGATTTCAGTGTATCATCTAGTTATTGTTTTTCTATTTGACCCATACATTATCTGTTACTTTTGCTCATTTCCTGTTGTTTCACTGCATCTTTTATATTTTATTTTATTACTATACCATTTATTATTTAAATAACTTTTCTTTTTTAAACTATCCCACTAAAGTTTATAATATTCATCTTTAAATTATAACATGCAATGTGTCAGTTTTATGTTAACTTTGTATATAGGAAGATGACACCAGTATACTTTTGTTCTCTCTCTCTCTCCAGCTCTTTATGCTATCATTGATATATATTTTATTTATTTATGATATGTGTATATACATACAAATATATATATACACACACACACACATGATATCTGTCTTTCTCATCTGTCACCTCTCTATCATCTATCTCATCTTTTTTCTCTATGTGCCCCAGTGTGGGTAGTTTCTATTGCTCTGTCTTCAGTTCACAGACATCTTCCTCCATACCAATCTTTTCTACTCTGCTGTTGAGTCTTTACCATTAATTATTCATTTCAGATATTATATCTTCCAGTCATAAAATTCTCTAATTATTCCTTTTCATAATTTCCATTTTCTATAAGATTCTCATTATATTCATATTTTCTTTAAATTAATAAAGGTATTTATAACAGCTTTCTAAATGTCATTTAATTCCATTTCTCCTATTGAATAATTCTTGCCTAGTTATAGATCACAAATTTCTTCTTTCCCTGACCTAGAATATTCTAAGCTATACATGTAACGGCTTAATATTCAGTCGAGGATTCAAGCAGATTCCTAATGCAGATTTTTGGAGTTCATTCTCTTTGTAAAGTCTTTTTTGTCAATTCCCTGCCCCACAAATTCCAGCTCCTTCAGTAGCTCTGAACAATCTTGGTCTCCACAAGTCAACAAGAGATCTTGATGCTTCTTTTGGCATCCAGTCCTGGACCATGATCTGGAAAGTGTTTCTAGGCATAAACCCAGTCGCTTTGTTTGCCTTCTCTCAGGTACAGCAGTCCTGCTCCACTTGTTATCCAAGGTCTGTAAATAGTTGTTTCATATGCTTTATCTACTTTAATAGTTTCTTATGTTAGAAGGGCTCTTCTAGTACCAATTATTCCATCATGCCTGTATGCAGAAATCTGTTATTTTTCATTCAGTTTTCAAATCACTTCATTAATTCATTATCTCCCTGAACAGATATTTATAAATAGTAGATGCTGACAGTAGTACACAATGATTAATAAGATATTCAGAAAAGGAAATCAGTCCTGAATATTCTTTGGAAGAACCGATGCTGAATCTGAAGCTCCAATACTTTGCTACCTGATGCAAAGAACTGATTAATTGGAAAAGACCATGATGCTGGGAAAAATTGAAGGCAGGAGAAGAAGGGGATGACAGAGGATGAGATGGTTAGATGGCATCACCAACTCAATGGACATGAATTTGAGCAGGCTCTGGGAGTTGGTGATGGACTGGGAAACCTAGCGTGCTGCAGTCCATGGGGTGGCAAAGAGTTGGACATGACTAAGCAACTGAACTGAATAAGATATTGTCCCTGCTCAAAGGAGCTTTCAGCTTACTGGAGTAGAGACTGATAAAATAATTTTGGTGCAGTGTGATCAGCATAAAAAGTAAAGATTTAAAAGTAAGTGCTGTAAGATAAAAGCACAAGTATTTATTATACATTTCATCCAGACCAAAGTCAAGTTTAATGGTACTCTCTAAGATCATGGATCTCAACCATAGCTGTAACAGTGGAAGCCCCCAGGAACCTCTAAAAATACTGATGCCTGGGTCCTACCCCAAATGTTCTGATTTAGTTGGTCTGAGGTGTGGCCTGGGCTTTGGACTTTTAAAACCCTCCTGTTAATATTTGCTTTGAAGCCAAAGTTGACAATATTAATCTATGGTAATTTTTTTCAGATAGATATTATGAATAAATGTGTGGATTGGTAAAAAAAAAAAAAAAAACTACAAATGGTATTCTCCAAAACTGTTTACTCTGTGTTTTCTGTTGCCAGTGTCTCAAAAGGGTTGTTTCATATATTTTTCCAGTATTATAGTTTCACCTTGTTTTGGTTATATTATTTGAACAATTTGACAGTACATCTGTTCATCTAACAAGCATTTATTGTGTCATCTATTTATATTTACTGTGCTAAGTGCTATAACTTTAATGTTGTGGTAAGTTGACCATAGCAAAGGGTGATACACTACTTGACTTTACCTTGACAGTGAAGTTTTCTCATAAGACTGATGTTTCAGAAGTATGCTTGCCCATGTACATGTGCATTCTTGTTAAGGTACAAACACTTACTTAAACGTACAGAAGTATTCATAGCCAGACTGCCCATTCTTAAAATCATAAAAATTAATCCTATTTCTATTTTCTGAGGACATCACTCTCAAACAAAAACTAGCACAAGTGCAATTAATTCATACATTGTAAAAGGTCATCAGGGTGGGAGTTTCAGAAAGCTATAAATGAAGCAATCTAAATCTATAATATCTGCTTATATTTTTAAGGGCTTCTGCAATGTTGATAGCATCATGGAAATAAGATTTGAAAAAGTAATCCATCTATATTATAAACAGTATAAATATTCCTTCTTCTTTATAAGTGGGGGACATGTGTGTGGCAGGCTTCCCAGGTTGCTCAGTGCTAAAGAACCTGCCTGCAACACAGGAGCTGCAGGAGACCCAGGTTCAATCCCTGGGTTGGGAATATCCCCTGGAGGAGAAAGTGCCAACCCACACTAATATTCTTGCCTGGAGAATCCCATGGACAGAGGAGCCTGAAGGGCTATAGTCCATGTGGTGACAAAGAGTTGGACATGACTGAAGCGACTTAGTATGCATGCACATATATGTGGCAGGGTCAAATTTAATAGCTAAGTGCATGTTTTGCCATATTAAAAGAGAACACATAGTCTACTTAAATTTGGAAGTCTCCCAGTCTCTAAAATGCAGTGATAAAAACAATCATGACCCTTTTTCCACCTAAAGGAGAACAAACTAATAGCTCATAAGAGAATAAGC
Organism: Antilocapra americana; assembly: GCA_007570785.1. Lineage (NCBI taxonomy): Eukaryota > Metazoa > Chordata > Mammalia > Artiodactyla > Antilocapridae > Antilocapra > Antilocapra americana. The sequence goes on along the minus strand of ML661195.1, from coordinate 193,137 downwards.
ACAGTTCAGTTCAGTTCAGTCACTCAGTGGTGTCCGAATCTTTGTGACCCCATGAACCACAGCATGACAGGCCTCCCTGTCCATCACCAACTCCCGGAGTCCACCCAAACCCATGTCCATCGAGTCAGTGATGCCATCCAGCCATCTCGTCCTCTGTCATTCCTCTCTTCCTGCCCTCAATCTTTCCCAGCATCAGGGTCTTTTCCAATGAGTCAGCTCTTCGCATGAGGTGGCCAAAGTATTGGAGTTTCAGCTTCAGCATCAGTCCTTCCAATGAATATTCAGGACTGATCTCCTTCAGGATGGACTGGTTGGATCTCCGTGCAGTCCAAGGGATTCTCAAGAGTCTTCTCCAGCACCACAGTTCAAAAGCATCAATTCTTCAGTGCTCAGCTTTCTTTATAGTCCAACTCTCACATCCATACATGACCACTGGAAAAACCATAGCCTTGACTAGATGGACCTTTGTTGGCAAAGGAATGTCTCTGCTTTTTAATATGCTGTCTAGGTTGGTCATAAATTTCCTTCCAAGGAGTAAGCATCTGTTAATTTCATGGCTGCAATCACCATCTGCAGTGATTTTGGAGCCCCCCCAAAATAAAGTCTGACACTGTTTCCAATGTTTCCCCATCTATTTCCCATGAAGTGATGGGACCAGATGCCATGATCTTTGTTTTCTGAATGTTGAGCTTTAAGCCAACTTTTTCACTCTCCTCTTTCACTTTCTTCAAGAGGTTCTTTAGTTCTTCTTCACTTTCTGCCATAAGGGTAGTGTCATCTGCATATCTGAGGTTATTGATATTTCTCCCAACAATCTTGATTCCAGCTTGTGCTTCTTCCAGCCCAGTGTTTCTCATGAAATAAATTAAATAAGCAGGGTGACAATATACAGCCTTGACATACTCCTTTTCCTATTTGGAACCAGTCTGTTGTTTCATGTCCAGTTATAACTGTTGCTTACTGACCTGTATACAGATTTCTCAAGAGGCAGGTCAGGTATTCTGGTATTCCCATCTCTTTCAGAATTTTCCACAGTTTTTTGTGATCCACACAGTCAAAGGCTTTGGCAAAGTCAATAAAGCAGAAATAGATGTTTTTCTGGAACTCTCTTGCTTTTCCGACGATCCAGTGAATGTTGGCAATTTGATCTCTGGTTCCTTTACCTTTTCTAAAACCAGCTTGAATGTCTGGAAGTTCACGGTTCACATATTGCTGAAGCCTGGCTTGGAGAATTTTGAGCATTACTTTACTAGCGTGTGAGATGAGTGCAATTGTGTGATAGTTTGAACATTCTTTGGCATTGCCTTTCTTTGGGAGCTGCTGCTGCACAGTGCAGGAGCACCGGAGAGGAGATAACCCACATCCAAGGTAAGGAGCAATGGCTGCGATTTCCTGGAGCAATCATGAAGAGATACCCCATGTCCAAGGTAAGAGAAACCCTATTAAGATGGTAGGCGCTGAGAGAGGGCATCAGAGGGCAGACAGACTGAAAGCACAATCACAGACAACTAGCTGATCTGATCACATGGACCATAGCCTTGTCTGACTCAATGAAACTAAGCCATGCCATTTGGGGCCACCCAAGACAGATGGCTCGTGGTGGAGAGGTCTGACAGAATGTGGTCCACTGGAGAAGAGAATGGCAAACCACTTCAGTATTCTTGCCTTGAGAACCCCATGAACAGTATGAATAAGCACAAATAATGTGCAAATTATCTCCTGGCTCACTTATACGTGGTCTAGGTATCAGAAAACTTGCCTCTGAACACAGTCTGTTTGACAAGTAGAAGATATCACATCTAATTTGAATTGTCACACAGTTAGAGATTTTCAGTCTGTTTAGTTTTGCTGCAGCAAGTTTCAACCTTCTGCACCTTCCTACTTTCATGGCATAGCTATCCACTAACAGCAACCTGATTGCCAGCTGGGTAATTATTATTTTACTCTGAGGTGTCTATATGACATCTGGTAACTCGAGATTGACATTCTTAAGTGTATACTTTCTTTAATGCCTTTGCTTGCCATGCTTTCTAAAGCAAATTCTGACTCTCCACATGTGTTATCTGTGGGTCACTGAGCTGTTCAGTATGTCAGTGGTAAATCTTCCTAATCCTGAGCCTCTTAGACTCTGGGGTACATCAATGACTGGAGAAAACCTTTGAGATATTTTCATTCTCTATTTCTCTACAGGCCTAAAATCACTTTCAAGAATACCTCTGAAAGAAAATAGAGCATATTAAAACAGTGATTAACTCTATCTTTTTCCTATGTTGAATGCCCATCTTCTACTGGATGCTTAAATAAATTAAACAGAAAAATTATTTCTGTTGAGTGTAATACTTAAATCACTTAGCAGGTTTTAATTCATTTTTAGTAAAGATATAGTAATGCATAATCCAAAATTCAACCCTGGCAAATAGCATTTGCATGAGGATTGAGAAGTTTAGTCAGTCAGTTCAATTCAATTCAGTCAATCCTGTCTCACTCTGTGACCCCATGCACTACAGCATGTCAGGTTTCCCTGTCTTTTGCTATCTCCCGGAATTTGCTCAAATTCATGTCCATTGAGTTGATGATGTCATCCAACCATCTCATCCCCTTTTCTTCCTGCCTCTAGTCTTTTCCAGCATCAGGGTCTTTTCCAGTGAGTTGGCTTTTCACATCAGTTGGCTAGTATTGGAGTTTTAGCTTCAACATCAGTCCTTCCAATGAATATTCAGGACTGATTTCCTTTAGGATGGACTGGTTTGATCTCTTTGCAGTCCAAGGGACTCTCAAGAGTCTTCTCCAGCACCACAGTTCAAAAACATCAATTCTTCAGTGCTCAGCCTTCTTTATGGTCCAACTCTCACATATTTACATGACTACTGGAAAAACCATAGCTTTGACTAGATGGACCTTTGTCAACAAAGTGATTTCTCTGCTTCTTAATACCCTGCCTATGTTTGTCTGACTCCTTGTGACTCCATGGACTATAACCCACCAGGCTCCTCTGTCCATGGGATTTTTTCCAGGCAAGAATGTTGGAGTGGGTTGCCATACCCTTCTCCAGGGGATCTTCCCCACCCGGGGATTGAACACATGTATCTTGCATCCCTTGCATTGGCTGGTGGATTATTTACCACTGAACCACCTGAGAAGCATCTTTTATACATAGTAGTGTATATATGTCAATCCCAATCTCCCACTTTATCCAACTCCCTGCCTTCCCCACTTGGTGTTCTCTACACCTGTACCTTTGCATATTGGAAGTCTGGTACCTATTTTTGTGACATGGTAAGTCCTCAGTATACATTTTTTAGACACTGACTTAGGTTTTGAGTATCCAAGTGAACATAATGAATAAGATATATATTAACTGCATTTTCAGGTACAAGTTTAGGACAAGAAATACAACAATTTGTTATTTTGCCTCTATAAATCGAAACCAGAGAGTAACTCAATTGTTGGAAATACATGTGTCATGTAACAAAACGGACTACAAAATGGTTTTTTGCTACTAGTTCTGCTCACTCTCACAGGTCCTTTTTCAGACAAATCACATTGCTCATTATTATTTTATCAGAAAAAAATCCTGTTATGCTTTTTCTGCCTAATTGACTTAATCATAAAAGAGGGAGGTTGGCCAAGTCAGGTTGGTAGAGGTAGAATTGAGTTAATATATATTTATCATATGATGGATTTAAAATTTAAATTATCCAGAGACAGGGACTTATTTTGCCTCGAATCACACTGTTAGGTTTTATTTGGAATTGCTCCAGTTTTCCACAAATGTAACAACATGTGAAGGATATAAAAGTAGAAAAATCTATTTTTCACGTTCATTTTGCTTATAATGCCGTAGAAAAGAAAGCAAATACTAATTATCTTGTTTACAGTCATCTAATTATTGGCAGGAGAGGGACTAAAGACCTCCCCCTAGCAATGTCTCTCTAGATGTAAAATAAACACTGCAATTAAGAAAAAAGGCAGCAACTTGACAGAAAAATGGTTTCTTAATTTGACCATTCCGGGTGCTTAAATGAACTAGTACTTTAATGACGAGTCCAAATCAAATGAGAAAAGTTACTGAGAATTCTTTCTAATTCCAAATGTCCTGAGGGAACAAACAGATAATGCAGGTTCTCCTGTCATTTACCAAACCTCACAGCAAAAAATTCTACTAGTAGAGACAGTTTAATAATTTTAGTCTTAGTCTTTTTTTTTTTTTGCCTGCAGCAACTAAGAGTTCTTGTAAAAAAAGTACCCATGGAGAGCTAGTCTTCCAGACATATCAGTGCAACACTGAAATAATGTTATGAAGCGATGGCCATAATAACAGTTGACAGCTGTTGCTCACTTGATCTACACCGAGCACTATTTGAAGTGTTGTATATGCATTATCTCAGTTAATTCTTGGAGGAGCAAAACAAAACATAACATGAGGTAAGTACTATGATTTTCCTTTTTTATAGACAACAGTAACTAAGTTTTAGGCTTTGTGAGTTGATGAACCTTTGTTTTTTTAATTGAAGTATAGTTGATTTACAATGTTCTTAGTTTCAGACATATACAGCAAAGTGACTCAGTTATACATACATATACATACACAATATATGTATATATATATCCTTTTCCAAATTCTCTTCCCTTATCATGTAGAGTTCCCTGTATTGTACAGTAAGTCCTTGTTGATCATTTTATACGTAGTAGTTTATATATGTTAATCCCAAACTCCTAATTTATCTCCCTCCCACCCCCTTTTCCCCTTTGGCAACCATAAATTTGTTTTCTATGTCTGTGGTCTATTTCTGCTTTGTAAATAACTTCATTTGTATCATTTTTTAAGATTCTACATGTAAGTGCTACGGTATGATATTTGTCTGTCATGAACCTTGACCAACATCACACAACATCTATTTCAACACAAGCCCAATCAATCTAACTCCAGGACCCACTTTGTTTACTATTGACCTCACTGCTAAGGTCACTGGGTGAATAGGGAAATACTGTCACAAGAAGAGATAATGAGAGAAGGTAAAATACCATATCACTAATTTGAAATAAGAAGAAAAAAGACTTGTACTTTCAAAAAAACTCAAGCATGCAGGTAATTGAAGTGTCATACTTCCTTCATTGTCTGATAGAAATGACATTTGTGTAACTCTTGGATTTTTCTGACTTCAAATGGTGTCTCAAGTGACTGACTGAGTATCCCGAAATGTGGTTTATTTCTGCAAGTAATGGGATTTAGTTGCCAATATATTGTATGAAAAAAACTACCATGCAGATTTCTTCTTTAGCCTGCTTCTACAACCCCCTAACAAAAATGTGAATAAGGTTTTATTTGTTTGTTTTGTTTTGGCTGATTTGTTTTGTTTGGGGCTTTTTTTTTTCCATTTTTATTTTGTTTTCCACAGACAGAATTGATCTTGTACTATGTGATATAAGAACCAAAGATATACACATATATGCATATTCAACTTTGGAACCCCTGTATACCATTTTAGTGTGATGTAAGCCATAAAGGGGCATTCACTGTAGAATCCCATTGAGAACTAATCTGAAGGGGCTCAAAAGAAGACCAGAAATAATGATTACCTCTTCACATCATTAATGGTTTTCTTGGCTCCATTCCATGAACATGACAACAAAAGCTTTGTTTTCATCATGAAAGGCTTGAAAGATGAGAATTTGGGTTGTGTCCAGAGGAAGTAAATCTGTTTTGTTCTAAGTAGAGCAGTTAAAAAATGGTATAAAATAGTCACCCAACAGTTAAAAGTCTGAAACAGAACTGAAAGTACCCCAAATAGGACTGAAAACGGTGTCTTTTCAACTATCTTTTGGCTTCATTTGCCTTAATAATTCTGTTTGTGGTGTCCCAAATGGAAGTATCTTGTATTGCAAGGGTAGAATTGAACAAGATGCATGTTATAGAAGAAATCATTTCCAAGAGAAAACATTAGTGTAGCTTAGAACTCATTACTAACCATATCCTGTTCTCTGTAGTGTACAATTTTTTTTTGAAGAACAGATGAAGGCGAAGTTAAGATAATTAAGACTTTGCTACACACAGTGACCTCTAGCAGGTTTACCCGAGACTACCATTGTATAGCATGCTGTCTCATTCTTTGAACCCTGAGTCACAATGGCGATTAACTCCTGATCTGCTTGACAAATAGGGATTAAGAGAGGAAAACAGTGAAATGCATTGTGTATGTATGTAGAAAATTTTAACCTATTTTTAAAAGTAAATTGAAACTGGATGAGAAGGACAATATTCAAAGAGTCCTATGAGACTTTAACTAAAATATATATTGTTAAAGGAAAGGAATGACTTCTTCATTTATTTATTTAAAGAAAAATAAACAAATACTATAGAATCTGTAGACACATAAAACATTTTCAAGTCAAATGCGTATGCTCTTTCTAGTTGAAAAAAAAATAAGTTTGGGGCCACTATATGACTTAGAAAGTTTTACCTAAGTTTTAATCCTCATCTGCATATCTTTTCTATATATAATTTATTTATTTGAGTGCACTGGGTCTTTGTTGCTATATGTGAGCTTTGTCTAGTTGTAGCAAGCAGGAGCTACTCTCTAGTTGCAGTGTGCAGGCTTCTCGTTGAGGTGGCTTCTCTTGTGGAGCATGGGCTCTAGGGCATGCCAGCTTAGTAGCTGTGGCTTCTGGGCTTAGTTGCTCCGTGGCATGTGGGATCTTCCTGGATTAGGGATCAAACCCACATCTCCTGCATTAGCAGGCAGATTCTTTACCACTGAGCCACCAGGAAAGCCCTGAATAATATCTTTATTTTTTTTTCAGTTTATTTATTTATTTATTTTAATTTTCTTTACATTATCATGTTGGTTTTGCCATACATTGACATGAATCTGCCATGGGTATGCATGTGTTCCCCTTCCAGAACCCCCCTCCCACCTCCCTCCCAATTCCCTCTCTCTGGGTCATCTCGATGCACCAGCCCTGAGCATCAAACCTGGGCTGGCGATTGATTTCACATATGATGATTAACATGTTTCAATGCCGTTCTCCCATATCATCCCGCCCTTGCCCTCGCCCATAGAGTCCAAAAGACTGTTCTATACATCTGCGTTTCTTTTGCTGTCTCTCATACAGGGTTCTCATTACCATCTTTCTAAATGAATAATATCTTTAAAATTATTAAAATTGTCTTGAGAGTAAGAAGAAATGTATCTCATCTATGCAAAATTAATTTTCAAAATACAGATTAAGAAGGTGATAAAATCCAATATTGTGAAAATTAGCAGTTGCTTTCTCTACATAGGCCAAAAATACCCATATACTGTTATTATCCAAATTTTGCAGATGTTCTCAATCCTGAGTCATTTATTTACAACACTCTGTTCCTGTTTTCTTCCTCTTTCAACTTCAGCACACACAAAAAGAAGCCCAGAATACAGAATCTGGAGAAAACATTAACTACTTTATTTTCTGATGGACAGCAACAATAAAAAGCAAATCCTAGAGCCCGTGAAGAGAAAATGGAAGTTTGTTTAAAACAAATTTTGGGTTTGATTCCTTCTCCCCTTCCAGATGTCAGACCCATGATACAAACTCACGGATTGGAATCTCCTACTTGAAAGAAGCAGTTGGCTGTGGGGAGAGCCTTTTTATAACCAGCAAAGGTTTGAATTATTCATAAGGGAAATACTTTCTTTTTAAAGAGATAAATCAGCTACCAAACTGCTGAAGTGAATTAAACTAAACTAGTCAACAAAAATAAGGACAGTAAAGACTCCAAAGAAGGAGCATAGCAAGATACCCTTGGACTCAGCATATCACTGGAGTGGGAGGGAAGGGTAGAAAATCTTGTATAAAAAATCTTTGTTTTAAAGAACAATATGAATGTTTGGGTTGGAATTTTTCTTGCAGCACTATTACTTGTGAATATTACCCTGTTAAATGTGTGTTCCCTAAATATTGCCAAGTGAGATTTTCCATTCCTAAAACAAATGCTGAAAAATATCATCTTCAGTGAGTGAGCCCATTTATATTTTGAATATAATGATATCTCACATTCTTTGGATGTGTTGATAAAGCCCTAGGTTCTTGTCTCTGAAGGTTAGAAGAAACATAATAAATATTTATGATTCCCTGACAATTTGGCTCTGGAACAACATTTTGATAGAGTTTTTGATAATTGAGAAGATTTTTAAAGCCTGTTTTCACAAATCTTTTAATGCTTTCACTTTTAAAAACCAGAGCAAGCAGATATCCACCTGTAAATACAAAATAATCTCCAAAACCTCATTGGTGTAATTTGTTATACAAAAGATTTTACAACTTCTCAAAATATGTAACAATACATGTGAGTATGCATGCATTTACATAATGCATTTTAAAGTAACAGTCATCCCAACATTTCCTTTCTTTTATATCTCTGTCTGAAATGTAAAAGCATATAAACTCATTGCTTTTTGTGGAAAAAAAAGTGAAAACGCTTGACCTGTCTTCTGGCTCCTCTTTGAATATTTATATTAATCTGAAATGCTCTCAACAAATGTTGCATTTTCAACTAAGTTTGCTCTGAAAACAGTGCATTGGGTAATGGTAGTCTGGAATGAGCAAAGCCAGTAAAGAGAATAAATATTGATGAGGATGATGACAGAATAGACTTATGAGGAATGGAGTCTAGAATGAAGATTGAGGTTTTGGCAATAACATGTAGAGTGACAGAATATCAGGGAGAGTGAAGCATTACCAATATTACCACCAAATAAAGCCACAAGGAAGAAGCACTTTGGGAGTGGTGCCTGTATGTGAATCTACCTGAAGCTAGTAGTGCAGGGGTCTCCAAACTCTGGGAGCTAATACTTGCTGATCTGAGGTAGAGCTGATGTAATAATAATAGAAATAATGTGTGCAGTAAATGTAAAGCACTTGAATCATCCTGAAAACATCACCCCCCTACCAGTCCATGGAAAAATTGTCTTCCATGAAATCAGTCCCTGGTGCCAAAAAGATTGGGGACTGGGTGCCAAAAAGATTGGGGGTTGTAAGGATTGTGTGATTGATCGACATGGACCAGTGAAATGTCAGTCTCTTTTTCAGAACATTACATTGGACAGGGTATTAAAGTGTCCGACTCTGTGACCCCATGGACTGCAGCACACCAGGCTTTCCTGTCCATCACCAACTCCTGGAGCTTGCTCAAACTCATGTCCATTGAGTCTATGATGCCGTCTAACCATCTCATCCTGATGTTTTTTGGTATATATGTGAAAGGATCACCACAATCAACCTAAATAAGTTATCCATCACATCTACATAGCTACTCTCTTGTGTTTCTTTGTATTCAGAAGATTTAATTTGAGATCTGTTCTCTTAGAAAATTTGAAGTATTCACCACTATGATAGTTATCAGGCATAAAGTCTCCAGAAAATATTTATCCCATTTAACTGAAACTCTGTACCCTCTGCCTAACATCTTTCAGTTTCTCTTATACCCCAGACCCTGCCAGGTAAGTTCTTTGGACTTGATCCTAGAAGCCTGAGGGACAAGATAAATTGATACTTTGTAAATAGAACTTGCCTCTGCTCCTGGTAAACCCATACATAAGTAAGGGCTCAAGCCAAGCTATATTGTTACTCTTCTGTCCCTACCTTTTCATACACTTTGGGTGGATCTTTCTCAGTACCTTTAAAGTACAGTCACAAGAAATGGCCAGGCTGAAGCAGCTCACTGCAAATTAACCCAGACAGTACCCACTGATTGGAGAAATTCTATGCAGTATCAATCTCACCACAACTCTAGCTCAACTCTGTTTTTTCTAGCTGTACATTGGGGTAGAAGATGGGCCTTTTGACTTTTATTTGGCTCAGGGTGAACCCAAGGTGCCTTTCCAACAAGCACTTGAAGGATTCTGCAGTTTTGTTGTTCAGTTGCTAAGTTGTGTCCTGACTCTTTGTGACCCTGTGGACTGCAGCACGCCAGGCTCTCTGTCCTCCACTATCTCCCAGAGTTTGCTCAAACTCATGTCCATTGAGTTGGTGATGCCATCCAAACATCTCATCCTCTGTCGTCCCCTTCTCCTCCTGCCTTCAATCTTGCCCAGAATCAAAGTCTTTTCCAGTGTGTCGGCTTTTCAAATCAGGTGGCCATAGTATTGGAGCTTCAGCTTCAGCATCAGTCCTTCCAGTGAATATTCAGGGTTGATTTCTTTCAGGATTGACTGATTTGATCTTCTTGCTGTCCAAGGGACTCTCAAGGGTCTTTTCAGTACCACAGTTCAAAGACATCAGTTCTTCAGTGCTCAGCCTTCTTTATAGTCTAACTCTTACATCCATATATAATTACTTGAAAAACCATAGCTTTGACTATATGGACCTTTGTTGGCAAAGTGATGCCTCTGCTTTTTAATATGCTGTCTAGATTTGTCATAGCTTTCCTACCAAGGAGCAAGCATCTTTTAATTTCATTCTGCAGTTAGATCTCAGCATTTTCTCTTGACAGCATCTGAACTTAGATAGCTGGAGAACTTGGCTCAAACACATCTTCATTTCTGTAATATATATCCTCATAAAGTTCAGAATGCCTATACCAACCAGATTTCCAGAAAAGTTAATTCAGGATTCTTAAGCAAATATGTTGTAGTGAAGAGATAACTAGGTTTTAATAAAGACGAACTGACCCCAAGTAAGTTATATTTTTGGATATGCCCTTCCAATAAAGCCTGCCAAGTCTCTGGTTTGGAAAGTTCTAGGGATTTTAGGATAATCTGAAAAAATATAAAAGTGAAAGTGTTAGTTACTCAATCATGTCCCATAATCTGAGGGTAGATCTTATTTTTAGAAATTATAGTCTAGTGGTTTTCACAGACACAGTGTAGGCATGGAACTGTTATTTGTTGAATAAACCCATTTAGATAAAAATCTATTCACCTAACATCAAAATATGTATTTGCCCTTTTTAAAGTGTGCCTCTTGGTCAATATTTAGTCATTTAAACCATTGCCATATAATCCTGAATCACTGACTATAAAGAAGCCAAGTTAGATGTAAGTAATTGCCTGCTCACCTACTTGTTAAATTAATTCATCAAATATTCATTAAGTACTAACCACATGGGCATTTGTAATACATAAGTGATTCATTTCTCTCACAATATTCTACCGTGTTTTTCAAATAGTCTGAAAGTAAATAGGTCATCAGCGAATGGACCCAATTCACATTTTTACAACTGATCTTTTTTTAACCATGTTTTAGCTGGCTAAAATTCTGTACTCCATGATAGCTAAGTTGCTTTGAATATTTCTATGTCAATAGTAAAAGTAGAACCATAGGATAAGTGTGTAACATACTTGTATCCAGTAGTTTACACTAAAGTGTGTAGGCTTCCCAAGTGGAACTAGTGGTAAAGAACCCACCTGCCAGTGCAGGAGACATAAGAGACACAGGTTCAATCCCTGGGTTGGGAAGATCCCTTAGAGGAGGGCATGACAACCCACTCCAGCATTCTTGCCTGGAGAATCCCATGGACAGAGGAGCCTGGTGGGCTACATTCCATGGGGTCGCAAAGAGTCAGACACAACTGAAATGACTTAGCAGTCATGCAGAGAAAAATTATTTAATGAAGCAGAGTTATTACACTGATTCTATTTCAACTTTCTATTTGATAAGTGCTCTGAATACAGTTTAATAGGGTACTTTATTTGCTTAATGTTTATTGTTCTGCCTGACCTAATAAGAGAACTAAATTGCTAAATGTATTACAAAGTGCTATGAAAATAATTTTACTTTTGGGTACTCTTCAGTACTGCTATATCACTTTCCCCTAAACCCTGAAAAAATAATTAATTTAGTACAATCTAATGATTTCCATATATATTTTTCTATGATTTTCTATGTTTGTGCCTTATAAACATGACCTTGTTTATATATACGCAAACTTTTTGGTAATAACTTTCATTAACCCTGGCTTTTCACCCACATTTTTTGGAAACACTGAGTATTGGATTGATCTCTGGCAGTTTTTTGCAGATAAAAACAAGCACATAAACCCACATAACAAGACATCTGAAATAAAGCATTTTAAATGGCACTTAAAGAAGATAATATTTTCATATTTCAATTCTTTATTGACTAGTTTTTAATTAGTGTTCTGAGAGCTCATAAGAAATGTATACTAATTATTTTTGTAGCTAGATAAACTTGTATTGCTCACATATGCTAAAAACCAGTATAATATTATTTGCCTATTTGAAAAATCACTTCGATTCATGCAATTTAGTTCCAATATTTAAAAGAAGCAATATGTTAATAAATGGTCTACTGAGTCAAAGTTTTAAGTAGTTTGGTATTTTTAAATGAGAGATTTATGAATGCTTTAGTGTCTTGACTGAAAAAAATGGCCATTTTTCAGTTAATCTAAGAGATACATTTTGGCATCTCACTGGTTCATCTTAATTGAATTTGGAAACAACTTTTCTTAAAATTTTTTTCTTCACATTAGTGTACTTGTCCATCTTCATAAAATTTATTTTCACAAGTTGATTTTTCTTTAGCATATTAAGTTTTATTGTTCATTATTGCTGTGATACTCTTTTCCTGTCATCTACATTAGAAAACAAAATATTTTAAATCATTAACATGCAATCAAATGAAAGAGATCCACATTCTGGCTAGCATTCCCTTTTTCAAGCTTATAAGTAGACTGCCAAAATTGGCTGTGAAGCTTCATAAAAAACCCTGCCAAATCAGGACAACTGTGTTCCACAGGGACAATCAAATGCAGTAAACTAATGAGAACTTCCAAACCATAGTAATATTACAAAGGAAACAAATGAAACTGTAATACATTTGTTAATTTGTTTATAATCTTGGCCAATGAAAATTAGAACCCAGGGGTTACTAAGGGCAATATCAAGGTCTCAGTTCACCAAGTCCAACACACATAGAAAATCATTCTCTTTCATGTAGACACACATATAACCTTGAACCTGAAGAAGTAATTCAAAGATATAGGTTAACATGTCTCAAGAGGAAATTGGGGGTATATAGGAATCCCTTCAGTACAACTTTTCACTGGAAACTGTTCAAAAATACAATTATTTAGCAACTATGTATTGATACCTATTAAGTGCATGGCATGGCCCTGAATAACTTCACAGTCTAATTGGGGAAATAATGGGTAGACAGACACACAAAAAATTTTAAAAATATGATAATTACTGTACTAGGGAATATATTCAGCATGTAATGGTAGCCTAGAGGATACCTGCTTCAGGAAATCCAGAAATGCTGTGGAGTGAAGATGATGCTTGTGCTGAGAAGTTCTCCAGATAGGACAAGCTCATGTGGATATTTCAGGAATAAAGGAGAGCGTATGCAAGTAAAAATGGTATCTTATACTTGTTTATGCCTATGTGTGGAACATCAGATGTATAGAGATGAGGCAGGGAAATATGCAGGAGGAGATTTTTAAAACTTGATGAGGACTAAGAGTTTCTATTTTAATTTGCTGCTCAAACAGGCGGAGAAGGCAATGGCACCCCATTCCAGTACTCCTGCCTGGAAAATCCCATGGATGGAGGAGCCTGGTAGGCTGCAGTCCATGCCGGACATGACTGAGCGACTTCACTTTCACTTTTCACTTTCATGCATTGCAGAAAGAAATGGCAACCCACTCCAGCGTTCTTGCCTGGAGAATCCCAGGGACAGCAGAGCCTGGTGGACTGCCCTTTATGGGGTTGCACAGAGTTGGACACGACTGAAACGACTTAGCAGCAGCAACAGCAGCAGCAGCAGCAGCAGCTCAAACAAGGTTCATTGAAGGGTTTTAACGTGGAAGCGACATGACTGAATTTGTGTTTTCAAAAGATTATTCTGTTATACTAGCAATCCCAAAGAGATGCTATATAACAAATCACCCCCAAAACATAATAGCTTGACCAAACCAATAGTGATTTATTATCTCTCACAGGTTCTGGGCTTTAAGAATTGAGCAGCTGACTCTGTGGGTCTAACTCAGGGTCCTCATATGGTTGCAGTCAGGATATTGGTGGGTGCTGAATTCAGCTGAAGACTTGACTGGGTCTATGAAATACACTTTCAAGGTGACTTACATGATTGGAAAGTTTTTTCTGGCTGTTGACTGGGGGCCTCAGTTTCTCTCTAGGTAAGCCTCAAGGGGGCTGTGTGAGTGTCCTCCTGGCATGATGGCTATAGACGAAGGGACCATGGAGAAAGCTGCAAAGCTTTTCAAAGATGACACACTGTCACTTCCACCATATTCTAATGGTCAGAAAACAAATCCACAAGAGCATGCATAAAAGAGATGAAGATCATTAGCGGTATCTTGGGCACTGGTTACTGGAGAAAAAGTCCAACTATCAAGACAGCCAAACCAGATATAAGGTAATTATGAAAATCAAAACAAGTAATGACCATCTGAATTATAATCAGAACAAAGAAGATGAAGAGAAGGGGCCTATTTAAGAGCTATTTAGAAAGTAGAGTTCATAAACATGATGACTTATTGGATGTGGAAGGTGCAGTGTAGAAAGAGCCCCAGATACCTGCCAGTTTTTACATCTGGGTGATTAAGAAAGGGATGGGGTCAGAAACCATGATAAAGAAGAAAGAGCTAGCCTCAGTAAGATAGGAGGGCGGTACTTTATTTTCTAAGTTGATCATATATATATAAGTTGACTATATATTATATGTATTTTCTGAGATGATTTTATCCATGTGGATATAACTGTCATCATTATAGATGACATTCATCATAGGTGGCAGGTACTTTCTACGTTTTTTACATATTCATGTCTTAAGTCATTAAATGCTCACAACAAATGTTTGTGGTAGGAAATATCATTGTCCCCATATTAAAGATAAAGCAAACAAGTAATTAGCCCCCAAATTTCACACCAAGGATTCTAATTCACATTAGAGCTGGGGATCAAACCCACCTTCAGTTCTGCCTGACTCTCCAAATTTCCATAACCCTTCATCCCTATCTAACCATCTCCTCTGTCTGGTAAATCTAATAAAATCACTCTTGTTACATAGTTGGAGCCTTAATATGCTATATTTTTTTGAGATTCAACAATATGAATTAGAAAACTTAATTCTAATAAATAAGTTTCCAAAGAATTTCAATTACTAAAGTGAAAAGATACTGGATTTGGTATGTTACAAGGTAGTATATCAAATTTTACTATAATATATCTGGTTCACCTATACTTAAGGTAATGTTATTAACATGGATTAAGAAAGAAAATTTGGAAATTTATGAATGGAAATTTTGTTAGTATTTCTATTGTCACATCTTATCACATAATTATATTGTACAACATACTTCATCTTTATGAAAAGCCGTTTGATTTTATAAGCAAATGATGTGTTTGAATTACTAAAGCACATAAATGTCAACCATGCCACATATCAGAACAGTAAAAACATTATCAATAATTCAGCAAAGGTTAAGATACACTCAGAGTAATAAATGCTTACCCTTTCATAATGATTTGAAAATTCATAGTATCAATAGATTTCTGCATTTTATTGTGATATCTATAATTTAACCTTTATCTTGATTGTATCTACCTTTTGGTCCTCCCCCACACAGCTATAAAGTAGAAAGTATGATGAAAACTTTATAGATGAAGAATTTACTGTTCATCAAAATAGGCAACTTGTCCAAAGGTACATATTCAAATTGGCAGAACAGACATTTTAAAACAAGTCTACTAAAATCTAAAATTTTGTAATGCTTCTCTGAATTAACACAAGACTTTTGTTTTATAGTCATGGAACCTTAAGAGTGGATGAAGCAATAAATAAAAGAGAGGAAAAAAAAACAGTGGATGAATCAAGTAATTCCAAAACAATTTTGGCTTCATTGAAGAAATAAACATTGGTCAAGTTATGTAAAAGATAAAAATAATTTAATATTCTTAGGCTCAAGTGATTTTTGGAGGTATGCTAATATTCTTAGATATAATTCATCTAGCAATCATTCTTTTAACTGCAATCTGACTTGAATTAACTTTCCATATTAGCTCAGCAAAAATGACCTGAGCACATGTTTTCTCTTGAGAATATTATGTAATAATCACCAAACTTGAAGTAAAAAAAAAAGATGAAAGATGTAGTGTTCATCTTTTGTTGGCCCAAGCCTTTACTCAGTTCAGTTCAGTCGCTCATTCGTGTCTGACTTTTTGCGACCCCATGAACTGCAGCACGCCAATCCTCCCTGTCCATCACCAACTCCCAGAGTACACCCTAACCCATGTCCATTGAGTCAGTAATGCCATCCAGCCATCTCATCCTCTGTCGTCCCCTTCTCCTCCTGCCCTCAATCTTTCCCAGCATCAGGGTCTTTTCCAATGAGTCAGCTCTTCGCATGAGGTGGCCAAAGTATTGGAGTTTCAGCTTCAGCATCAGTCCTTCCAATGAATATTCAGGACTGATCTCCTTTAGGGTGGACTGGTTGGATCTCCTTGCAGTCCAAGGGACTCTCAAGAGTCTTCTCCAACACCACAGTTAAAAAGCACCAATTCTGTGGCGCTCAGCTTTCTTTATAGTGCAACTCTGACATCCATACATGAAGCCTTTACTAATCATGGCTAATTGATTGGTGCTAGACAGACAAAATAAAAAATGTCCTGTAGATAATATTCTGCTCATGGGAGACTTGTTATATGAGAATTTATTTACAAACAAAAAATAAAGACATGAAAAAAAGATAAAAGGCAATGGGATAATGAAGAATCCAGGGCTGCCATGAACAGTTGTACAAGGTGTACCTCGACCAAAAGTATTTGACATTGATGCAAATGAGGCTGAAATCCAATTAGAGTTTAGCTGTAGAGTGTATGCTTCCACCTGAGAAGATGGGCATTTTTTCTAAATCTCACAAAGATGCTGAAACCATGGATAAGCATTAGTTAAATCCATTTCATCTGTAACCTGCTTTCACTAATCAAGGCCATTCTAATTGTTGCTACAAAAAACCTGCCTGTCTTACAAGCAGCTTGTACCCTAATAAGATGTTTGCCCATGTTGTTTTCTAGGAACTCAGAGTCAGCTGGTCTAGCTCCAGCTGAGCTGGTTAAGATTGGCTATAACTGTCAAACCTTCAATTGGGCATGCACCAGCGTTGGCTGGGTGACCTTTGGAATGAGCAAAGACCTGTAGCTTAGTTAGGCCTGAGCAGAACGAGGACTGTCACACCTCTTTCCAATCGCCGTTTCCAACGCCTCAAACCATTGCGCTGCTTTGTTCCTTGTATCAGACGTACCAGAAGCCCCTTGCTCTGCGGTGGTAAAACTGGCTTTTTCCCCTCTTGGTACCTTGCGAATAAACCTTCTCTTTGCTGCAAATCATTTCAGCTTGCTGTGCATTGGGCAAGAAAAAGGTAAGTCTTGGGTGATAAGGTGATTTATTTTTTCTTTTTTGAGAGTTATGTTTTATTCAGTGGGAGTTTTTAGGACATCAAGCCAAGGAGGCAGCATCTCCAGTACCCCAAAGAAAACTCCAAGGAGGTAGCTGGGGGTGGGGGGCGCGCAGGTTATATAGAGGTTTTGTAGCAAAGTGCATGTAGTCTGATGTCAAAAGATTACTGTTAATTTCAAGCTAAAGAATTTAGGGCTTTTGTATGTGTGGGAAGATGCAAGAGATTGTTTTTTTGTTTGTTGAGAACAATGAATGCATTAAACTATTTTAAACCCTTCCTCAGGTATTCAGATGGGTATTTTTCTCCTTTTATTTTGCCTCTCTTCCATTTAAAACATCTCCATGACTTTTAAATTCCTATGAGTTTCTGAGGTAATCAGTAAACAATGACCTGTGGGACAAACTGGGGCTCATATCTTTTTCATATGGCCTGCAAGCTAAAAAGGTTTTTATATTTTTAAATGATTGAGAAAAATTAATGTCTTATGATTACTGGCAGTTACATGAAATTCATATTTCAGTGTACATAGGCAAAGTTTCCTTATAATGCAGTCATGCCCACTCATTTACATGGTGCACAAGAGATAAAATGTGCTTAAATCATCCCCAAACCACCACCGTGCCCCCATCCAGGGAAAAACTCTCTTCCATTAAATCAGTCCCTGGTGTTGAAAAAGGTTGGGGACCACTGGTCTATGGATCCTAACTGAGTGTTCTCACAGGATACTTAAAGGTACTAAGAGAGTTTGAGTTGGTACGCTGAAAACTGTATGGCCTGCTAAGCTGAAAATATTTTAGTTTCTGGACCTTTACATGAAAAGTTTGCTGACTCACAAGCTAGCAGGTTGGCATTAATTCAATGTGTGATATTGCTTCATTGTGTCTGTATTTCCACCAAGACCTTAATGCAGAAGTACATCTGAACTTATCAGGTGAGTAGTCAGAATTCTTGACAATCTGGATCCCAACATTCATTCACTTCTGAATTCAGCCATAAACACAATTTTCATAGACCCCACACTCAATCCCTCTTAACATACTAAGCTTTCTGACCATGTACTGTCATGCCTCAGAGAGTCTGCAGGTGCTCTGGGTTCAGGCCAAAGCTCAAGTCCCTTCTTTGAAACCTGAAAATTTATGACTTCAGAAAATTGCTTACGTATTAAGGTCCATGCTGTTGAGTTTTTTTTAATTATTATTTTTAAACAAGAGCCACTAACTTTGCATATGTTGTTATTATAAACAAACAAATTATAAAATATGAATTGCCTAGAAAATGATCTGATACCTAGTTTCTTTAACTTGTTTTTTCTTGGGAAATTCAATTTGATTTTTGAGGCAATTCAGGTGCCACTTCCACTGGGCAGCCACCTTGGATCCTCTCAGGCAGAGGCAGGCACTTTTCCAATAGTGCTGGTTGCTGCCCTATGGTGCCATTGTCCTCCCAAAAGGGTATTTGGAACATAATAGAAATACTTAGAAGGTTGTTACAAAGGGTAATGATCTCAGTTAAGAAAGTGTCTTAATCTAAGTGTAAGCTCTCAATAAATGTTCGCTGTTGATACAGTAGTCTTTATTTGTAGCCCAGCTCTTCACCTAGTACCTGGCATATGGTAAGAAGTTAGAAATACATGTGATAAATGAATGAATAAATGAGTGAGTGAGTGGACTATAGCAGAGTTCTTAAATTTTGGATTACATCAGAATTACCAAGAGGCCTTTTGAAAACCCAGGTTGCCAGGTTGTCAATCTTAGAGTTTTTTGATTCAGCAGATCTGAGATGTGGGTCAATAATGAGCATTTCTGACAAGCTCCAATGATGGTGACAATGCTGATCTGGAGACTGCATTTTGAGAATCACGACATTAGAAAATAAACAGAAGCAGGCTCTTAATACAAATAGTTCCATCACTTATCTGACCATCCAGTTTTTCCAGTTTGTTTTTCACATTTGACATTTTAGCTCCAAAATACTTTACACTTCTTTAGCCACATTCTTAGGATACGTGGAAGATAGTCAAGTTTACTTGGTTAAATTAGAAAATATTTTATGAAGTGTGTATTTGAATACTATTTGTAAATAGTACTTTGCCACTTGAAAAATAAGAGGTAAAATGAAACCCATGATACTGCATCATTAGTTTATATTCCAATTATAAATGAAATGTTTTAATAAAATGAAAGTTGAATACTTAACAGATATAAAACTATAAAATGAAAAATTATTGCTAAAGGTGATTTTTAAAGGATCGTAAGTAGAGGTACAATTTTAGTGGCACCTAATTCACTATCTCAATTGCAACTTACAATTCAGTGTTTAAGTTCATTATGCTTATTTCTTTTTTTCATTTTCTAATTGAAGTATAGTTTATTTGAAATGTTGGGTTAATTTCTGCTCTACAGCAAAGTGAGTCAGCCAGACATATGCATATTCTCTTTTTAATGTTCTTTTACAGTATGGTTTATCACAGGACGTTGAATACAGTTCCCTGTGCTATCCAGTAGGGCCTTATTGTTTATCCATCCTACATATGATAGTTTGCATCTGTTAACCCCAATCTCACACTCCATCCCTCCCCCACTCCCCCGCCCTGGGTAACCACAAGTCTGTTCTCTATGTCAGTGAGCCTGTTTCTGTTCCATAGATAGGTTCATTTCTGTCATGTTTTAGATTACACATATAAGCAATATCATATGGTGTTTGGCTTTCTGTGTATGATGTACTTCATTTAGCATGATAATCACCAGTTGAAACCATGTTGCTGTAAATGGCATTATTTCATTCTTTTTTATGGGTGAGTAGTATTCCATTGTATACATGTACCATTTCTTTATTCATTTGTCTGTTGATGGAATTTAGGTTGTTGTTTAGTTTGTTAGCTATTTTATGTATAGTTTGTATTTGCTAATCCCCAACTTGATTTATCCCTCTCCTGCATCTTTACCCTTTAGGAACCATATGTTTGTTTTTATGTCTGAGTCTCTGTTTTACAAATAAGTTCATCCGTATCATTTTTTAATATATCACAGATAAGCCTGATAAGATACCACATGATGTCTGTCTTTCTCTGTCTGGCTTACTTTACTTACTAGAGTAATCCTCAGTTCCACTCATGTTGCTGCAAATAGCATTATTTTGTTCTTTTTTATGGCTGAGTGTGCTTATTTCTTTATACTAAACTCTCAAAAGATTTTTTTACTATGGAAAATGATTATCAACAGTATTTTGAAATGGTTTATTTCATATGTTTTTATTGGTGACTGACTTATTTAGAGATATATACCAATACAATTTTTATAGACAGAGAAACATTTAGGGCCATAAATTGACTCTAGAGTATATATCACACACTGGACATTGACACTTCGTTATCATAGGATAATTCACATCTCAAATGACTATGACTTCACTTGCTAGGTGATACAGGTGAGAAAACAGTTTTCCCTCTGCCCTTCTAGGTTCTTAGCTAAGACTTCCCTGAGATAAAAAGATGGATTAACAGGAGAAAGACAAACGGAAGTTTAATAACATCTCTTGGGTGTTCATTGATAGGACTGATGTTGAAGCTGAAACTCCAATACTTTGGCCACCTGATGCAAAGAGATGACTCATTTGAAAAGACCCTGATGATGGGAGAGTCTGACGGTAGAAGGAGAAGGGGACGACAGAGGATGAGATGGTTGGATGACATCACCGACTCAGTGGACATGGGTTTGGGTGGACTCTGGGAGTTGGTGATGGACAGCGAGGCCTGGTGTGCTGCAGTTCATAGGGTCGCAAAGAGTCGGACACGAATGAGCAACTGAACTGAACTGATACCATATATGTTATATATTAATAATATATATTAATGTATAGGAGATATTCAAGAAAACTTAGTACCATGAAATGGTTCAAGCTATCACCTTAAATACCACCTCCAGCTAAAGGCAAAAGATGTTGGGGTGGAGGAAGATTCAACTATGGGAGATAATCAAGGAAAACCACATTAAACAAGGTTATAATTGTTACACAGATTTAAGTCTTTGCCTTCTACATTTATAAGCGTTTCTAGAGATGGTCACCCTCTCTTCCTTAAAAATGGAGATTTGTCTCATAAATATGTAAATGTCTCTTACAAAAGGGTAACTTCTACTTGGTTTTCAGAGCTTCTCATAGATCAGTGCATTCTAAATCACTTAGGTTGTATCTGACTCTGTGACCCTATGGACTGTAGCCCACTAGGTTCCTCTGCTCATGAGATTCTCTAGGCAAGAATACTGGAATTGGTTGCCATGCCCTTCTCCAGGGGATCTTCCTGATGCAGGGTTCAAACCCACGTCTTTAGGTCTTCTGCATTGGCAGGCAGGTTCCTTACCACCAGTTCCATCTGGGAGCCTAGTCTGGTGTTTCTTAGATAACTAGCTCAAAATAATCTTAACACCAAGAGACGTATTTTGCCATGAGAAATTAAATTCCTCTCCAGTGAATATGTTGGTTATGGCAGAAAGTGAAATAATGTTTTTCCATTTTTCCTTCTAAACTATGCTTGTTAGAGGTAATTCATGTCTTGGGCTGATTCCACCAGAGTCCAAGGAGGTACCTACAGCCATATCTCTTTTAATGAAGAAGGAACTGAATAAATCCAGCACATCAGAGCTAACATATGCACAGTGATGTGAACAATTCACTGCAAATGATTGAGTAACACCTCCATCACTTGAGAATGGTCAGATAAGAAGAGTATTACATCTTGTGAATGTTGAATCCTTCATGCTATTCTGGACTAGTCCATGTTTATTTTTGGCAAAAGAATATTTAGAATCAAAGGATGAAAATTAAAATGGTGATCTCCTTTCTAATTCTAAACTATGCATATGTGTGAATTTCTAACCTCATCTGACCTTTACAAGGCTATTCCCATTATCCTGAGAACCAGTCACTGGGGCAGTTAGTTATGGGATCTCCCTGAACAGCCTTAGGGCATATACTCTGAGGGAAAATAAATGTTGTCTGTCATTTCGTTTGGGAATTTTTGTTCTGCACCCAAATCACTAGCAGCATGCAAATACTAGTAGGATGAAAGGCAAAGGAACAGATGGGTACTTGCATTTCTCTAGTTTATCAGAAAGTAATGACCCAGTATGTCTCTTGGAGAGATACTTTCACAGATGATTGTCTAAATGCATGGATTCTGTAGTCAAAATGCTCTGTACTTTGCTGTATACCTGAAACTAACACAACATTATAACATCTTTTAAAAAAAATTTAACGAGAAAAAAATGTCCTTGATTCTCAACTCTACAACTTCTTAGTCATACTATTTTGTGCAAGTTTCTTAGATTTTCTGAAGTTTTGTACTCTAGTCTGCTTAGTGGGCACAATAACATAGACTAAGGTATTTGTCTGGGGAGGCGGTCTAGAGCTAGTGTGTAATTTGCACAATACGGCAAAAAATATGGTAATACTCACTGATTTACATGCAGATAATAATGTCATAATTAATTTTAAAGTCATCACTTAATGATTTCATCATTAATTTTTAACATTATTTTGGAATAAATTAGTGACTCTAACATAAAGCTTATCTAAATGGAAAAAAAAACTATTGAATGAAAATACATGTTTTTTCTAAATTACATATGGGTATGGTGAAAAGCAATAAGGGTGGGCATTATTTAGAAAAGCTGGACTGTAGTCAGAAAAAGTCAGCTATGTAGGAGAGGAAGAATGTTCAAGGCAGAATAAACAATGTGAAGAAAGGCCCTGACGGGAAATAACATGAAAGGGTTCATTACTATCAATACTATTAGGATATTGATAGGTCTCACCATGCATGCCTCTATTGAATTATTTAGACATGTATTTGCAGGGGACACAGGGGGAAGTACACAAAATAATTTTGATTTGATTTTAGAATAAATTAAATTTAGAATAAGGAGTCTAAAATTTTTATACATACTAGCCATTGATTTAACACTGATAAACCAATTATTCTGATATTGTTAAAACAGTAAATAAGACTATTCAGGACTTTTGTGACAGATGTCAAGACTATGGCAGTAGGTGAGTAATTTAGACCAAATTTGAATACAGTAAAGACAGCTGGAGCTATATCGTGACAAAAGAGAAATTTGCTTTATCCACCTAGATTCCTTTGGCTGCTCTAAGAAATTGTTTGAGACAGATGAAAATTTTGTACATGAAGGGACCCTATATACATAAGAGGGCTTCTAAGGTGGTGCTAATTGTAAAGAACCTGCCTGCCAATGCAGGAGACATAAGAGACTCAGGTTCTATCCCTGAGCCAGGCAAGATCCCCTGGGTCATAGAGTAAGTTGATGTTTAGTTTTCTGTAGTAGTACAAGCAGCTTCCATTCCCAGCAAGAGTGTAGGAGGCATTCCTGCATCCTCGCCAGCATTTGTTATTTGTGGAGTATTTAATGATGGCCACGCTGACCAGTGTGAGGTGTTACCATATTGTAGTTTTGATTTGCATTTCTCTAATACTTAGCAATCACGATTTTCCTTTTGTGTGCCTACTGGCCCTTTGTATTTCTTCTGTGTGAAAATGACTACATAGGTCTTTAGGGTGTTTCTTCATTGGGTTGTTTGTGTTTTGCTATAGAGGTATAGGAGTTGTTTGTGCATCTTGGGAATCAATTCTCGTTGGTGGCATCTTTTCCAAATAGACTGTCTTTTTTTATAACTGTTTTCCTTCGTGGTTTAAAAGAGTGTTCATTTGATTCTGTCTCATTTATGTATTTTGTTTTTATTTCTGTTTCCTGGGGTGACTGACCTAAGTTAATACTGCTCCATTAATGTCAGAACATGACATTGACATCATACTTAGTGATCTTGAGATTCCTTTCATGTGCCTGTTGGCCCTTTTATATTTCTTCTGTGGACAAATGCCTTTTAGTTCCTCAGGGTGTTTCTACATTGGGTTGTTTGTATTTTGCTGTGGAGGTGTATGAGCTGTTTGTGCATCTTGGAAACAAAATCAATACTCATCCATCGCATCAATTCCTAATAGATTGATCCTAATCCATTCCATCTGCTGGTTGTCTTTTTCTCTTTTTAATTGTTTTCCTTTGTGGTTGAAAAGTGTGTTAGTTTCTGTCTCGTTTATGTATTTTGTTTTTATTTTTGTTGCCTGGGGTGACTGACCTAAAGTAGATATTGTCCCTTTTTATGTCAGCTTGATTGGCATAGTTGATCTTTTCATGGAGTTTACAGTGTCATGGCTTATGATTCAGTCTTGAATCGATCTTGAACTGACTTCCATGATATGATAAGTGGGTGTGTTCTAACTTGGCAGAGTCCCATGGGGCTGTTGAAGTTTGCCTACACAACTGGCTGAAGAGACTGTCATTTGCCCAGTGTATATTCTTGACATTTTGCAGAAGATCCTTTGAGCTTAGGTGTGCAGGTTCATTTCTAAGCTCTCTCTCCTGTGCCCTTTATTTGTAAGTCTCTTATTGTGCTAGTATCAGGGTATTGGCATTACTGTATGGTTGTAGTAGTTTCCAAAGTCTGGGAGGGTTTTGCCTCCTGCTTTGTTCTTTTTCTTCAGGATGGCTTTGGGAATTCTGGGTCTTCAATGGCCCTCCATAAGCTGTAAGATTATTTGTTGATATTTCATATTATTTGTAGTTGTTCTGTGTAAAATGTTATGGGTAACTTGAGAGGGGTCTCATGAAAAATGTAGGTTGCTTTCAGGAGAATGCCTCCAAAAATCTTAATTATTCCAAATCCATGAGCATGCGAGATCATTTCATTTCTTTGAATCATCTAGCTTTCTTTAATTTTAGTTTAGTTTCTCAACTTATAGGTGTCTATCCTTCCTCATCAAGTTTATTGCTAAATATTTCAATTTGGGCATGCTATTTTCAAAGGTATGAGTTTTTTTCAATATCTCTTACCTGGTATGTCATGGTTAGTGGATAGGAAGCCCCCTGATTTTATTATGTTAATGTACTAAATTTCTTCAACCTGGAATGCATGGATGGCACCAATTTTGGTTCTTTTAATGTTGGGGCACCAACTGAAGGATGCCTTAGCACACCTAGCTTTTACCAGTTCTCTAGGAAATCTGTGTTTTTGTGCCATCACTGTTGATTTTGTTCATCTCCACTTGGTAATAGCATTTTTTTGTCTTATTCATGAATCTCAGAAAGTAACCTGCCTGTACAAACGTTGGTGGATCCTTTATGAATGTCTGAAGTGGTGTACAATTGTTCTTCCAGTGTCCTGATTGTTGAGAATATCTGCAAATGTCTGATGGCCAATAGGAAGCAGTGTGACGAAACTTTAGTTAGGATTTGTGTGTGTTTTTTCCCCCTTTCATGTTTTTTTATACTTGAGGTAGAGTTGATTTACCATCTTCTGTTAATTTAAGTTGTAAAGCAAAGTGATTCAGTGGTGTAGATGTGTGTGTATATATATATATATATGTCTACATATATCAGTGCATGCATATATATTCTATGTTAAGTGTTGTTTTCCATCATGGTTTCTCCTAGGATACTTTGTATCAGTCTTTGTGCTATATACTAGAACTTTGGTGTTAATCCATTCCACATATAAGAGCTGACATTTACTAGCCAATACCTTATACTCCAACCTTCCCCAAGGACCCTTTCCCTTGGCAACCATCTCCCTGAGTCTGTTTCCATTTTGTAGGTAGATCTGTGTATCATCTTTTAGATTTCACATGAAAGAGATATCCTGAGGGAGGGGTTTATGTTTGTACATACAAGTCTAAGTAGGCTAATCTCTAGTTGCTTCGATCTTGCTACAAAGGTTATGATTTTGTTGTTTTATGACTGAGTAGCATTCTGTTTTAAGTATGTAGCACAGCTTCTTCATCTGTTCATGTATCAATAAACACTGATGTTGTTTCCACTTCTAGGGCATTGTGAATTGTGCTGTGATGAATATAGGTATGCATGCACCATTCTCAATTAGAGTTTTGTCTGGATATATGCCCAGGAGTTGGACTGTTGGATCATATGGCTATTATTTTATGTTCACTTTTCTGTTTTCCTTAGTGGCTGTAGAAGCTTCTGTTTCCAGCAAGAGAGTAGGAGGCATTTCTACATCCTTTTGAGCATTTGTATTTGTAGAGTTATTTAACGATGTCCATGCTGACTAGTGTGAAGTTTTACCACATAATAGTTTTGATTTACACGTCTCTAATTTTTAGCGATCTTGAGTTTCTTTTTTTGCACCTGTTTGCCCTTTGTATTTCTTCTGTGGAGAAATGCATATTTAGGACCTCAGCCTATTTTTTAATTGGTTTGTGGTTTGCTGTCTGTGGCAGTGTATCAGCTTTCTGTGTGTAAGTCCTAGTTGCAACAGAATTCAGAGAAGTCTGTGTAATGTTTGGTCAAGGTGAACTCTGTGTCAATACAGTGATCTTGTCAGTAATACTTATGTTAGTCTTATCAGATGGGAAGTATTTGACTAGCCTTCCATTAAAAAAGTTTGGATTTGTAAATCAAATAAAGGAGCCCACAACAATGCTAGTAATAGTATTTTATTGCTATAAATGCACTGACATCTTACTTCCTTTACGTGCTTATACAAGGGTTACAGAAGATGAGTAATGAAAATGTGCTATTTTCCAGCATTAGGAAGCAATCCCTAAATAAAATCAGAAAGAAACCTTTTTTCCAGCTGCCTCATTCTGTTTTAAATCCTGTATTATGAGCATCTATGAAATGAAGAGAAACAGAACCATGGAATTCTAAACTCTCGTGCCTCCTTGGTGATAAATTTTGGGTTTTAACCAGATTGAGCATATATGTGTCTCAGTGTTAAGAAAGATTGTAGTAAGACTCAGCAGGAATAATGGGAGAAAATTAGGACCATAATTACCCAGAGAGAAGCCTGTTGCTAATATCAGAGAAATTTGGTTTAATGTGAGTATTTCTAATGAGATCTTGTTTTGTAAGGTCTTAAGAACTCAATGGGAAGGAATCTGCACTTATTATATATAATGCTCTGGTAAGTAAAGTTCCCAAAATCAGAGAGCAAGCTCCTAAAGAGCAGACAACACGCCTTATTATTTGATTTCTTTGCAGTTAGCGTATTGTTGTCTTTCATTAAGCCATATGCATACAACATTATCACCAACACAGATTTCAGGGTTTGAGACATGGATACCAGCATGAAGTACAAAAATCTTTGTCTTAAAGGAGCTCATGAATGTGTTGTACAGCAAATATCCACCATACAGTGTGATGAAGTATTCTGTTAATAGTAAAGTAAATTATTGGAAAAAAGCAGGGTCAATAGAGAGATCACCTGAACTGACAGGAGAGAATTAGAAAATAAAATATGTTTGTAGCAGTTGCTACTAAGGGGTGGAGATGTATTCTTAAAAGGAGATTAGAATGTGCAGAAAGACTGTATATCACCTGATGAATCTGGGACACAAAGTGTCTGGACATGGATGAACCATATACTTCATATGGGATGGAGGTTAGAAAATGATGAACAAGTAGGCCATGGATGAAAGTTTTGATTGTGAGAACCTTTGAAAGATTTTAAGGAGGGTGGTACTGAAAGGAAGACTACTTAACAGCTGCAGTAATCCACGTGAATAGGTATGGTGAGAGCCTAAAGCAGGGCATTAAGTGAAAAAAAAATCAGAGAGGAAAAGACATCAGAAAATATTTTGGAATAAAATTCATCAGCGTGGAGGTCATTTAGTTGGGGATTGAAGTAGAGGACTATTTATGTAACGGAGGCCAGATTTTTGGTTTTGCTGACCTGTATCTTCCCAACATGTTGCTGACACTTAGTACATAGATTCCAGGGAAATGGTTTCTTTCAAATAAACAAACAAGCAAAACAAAGTTATAAAGGACCCAGCCCCAATTTAGACTTGATCACTGATGTAGAATCTGAGGCATAGTTTTCTAATTTTCACACACAGCTCAAAGTTGGGGAAAAGATAAATGACTAAAATGCATAGAAGGTCTCTATAATCTATATGGGTAGCCATTCCTCCTCTAGGGAATCTTCCTGACCCATGCACTGCAGGCGGATTCTCTACCACTGGGAAGCCCCATAAACTATGTATCACTCTTTAAATTAAATAGTACTGTCTGGAAGTTCTTAAATTCCAGGCATTGTTTTTTGGATGAATCTTGTTTGAAGCTTTTGGGAAACAACTTGCCACCCGAAAATCTCTTTGGTGTGTGGATTATTTCAAGCTGAAAATACTCAAGGCCCAAAAGACTCAGGAAAAACTTTGACCTTCCTCCTAACTACCTAAAATCATGGAGACAGTGGTCCAGAATAGAGCTATCACCAGAGATCCCTACAAAGAATGTGAGTAAGATGTGGTGGGGGAAACTCTAGGGCAGCCTGGAGATCAGAGTCCACTCTGTGTCCCATGGTCTCTGAAGGGCCCAGCAAACACCTAACATTTGCTTTTCCATCTCCATGTGAATGCCTTCCTTACTTTTGAAGTCCCAAACCACTACCCACGACATTTTCTTTTGCCTTTAGCTATCAGTGAGGGTTTTGGCCATTTTGTCAATTGACTTAGATTTGTAGGATCTCTCCCATGTGTACAGGTTTTTAAACTTTTCTTTGATTTTTGCCTGGTAACTTTGCATGTCAATTGAATTCTTATACCAGCTGGAAGAACCTTGAAGGGAAGAGGAAAATCTCTTCCTCCCTGATACAGGAAAGTTCTAGTAAAAGGTTTAAGTATGGTAGAAACATGATTGAATCATATTTTTTAGGAACAGAAATCATATAGCAGGGGCCCCTAAAAAAGAGATCTTCAAAAGACAAGAGATGGCAGAAAACTAGGTTTTACACTGCTTCATGTCCTAGGTCAAAAGCTTGACAAAGATCCTAGCAGTGGGCATGCAAGAGAAGAGAAAACTGAATGAAATATTTTCAGGATTATTTAGCTAGAGAAGATCAAAAGGGAACTTGAAAGCAGTGCTGACTGGAAAGTGGCTCAATAAAGCTGCCTTTGATAGAAATACAGAGTTGGGATCAGAGAGATGTTGGAGAATGAGTTACTAATTTACCTTTCCAAATCCTGGATTATTTAAATGATGACATTCAAATATGATTTCCTGAAAGAATTTGTGCTTAAAAATTAGGTGTAAGGTTTTAGATTTATAAATAGGAGTGGAAGCATCAGTGTCTTTTTCAATAGAAATCTAAGAGGAAAGTTTCCAGAAATTTAAGTCATTATGTACCTGGTCAACAACCACAGGCAAGAAGTAGAGGAAGAGGCCACAGAAAGATCTTCTTTAAAATAAAAGCAAAACAGACTCTGATATCAGAGAAGGAAGTCGTGAAAGTAGAAGGGGAGAGCTTCAAGAAGGACATAGAGTTCACAAAGCTAAAGTCTGCAGAAATACCAGAAAATAACATTGGACTGATCCTTACAAAATGAGAAATTGAGGGAAGGTCAGTGATTAACCTTGATACTGAGTTTTTATTTCTGTGGTTTTCACTAAATGTTCCCATAAATTGATTCCACTATATAGGAAACAAACTATGATTCAAAGTTAAACACTGTGTTTCGTGGAATGCAACCAAAAATTTAATAGTACGAGCCCATTTTAGGTTTTGTTTTCACTTTACATACCTTTTTAACATAAGTGACTGGATTATTGTCTGTATTTTGAAATATTTTATGTATTTCTGAAATATTATTCAATAACCAAAACACTGAAAAATTTAATAAGCATGAATAAATAATTACTATATATTCCAAAATATGACCTAATGCTTTCAGTTGTTTAATTGTTCCTTGTATGCCTTCAATGTACAGATATTTCAACCTTGAAAAAGTGGAAATGAAAGTCGTTCAGTTGTGTCTGACTCTTTGCAACCCCATGCACTATACAGTCCATGGAATTCTCCAGTCCAGAATACTGCAGTGGGTAGCTGTTCCCTTCTCCAGGGGATCTTTGCAACCCAGGGATCAAACCCAGGTCTCCCATGTTGCAGGTGGATTCTTTACCAGCTGAGCCACCAGGGAAGCCCAAGAATACTAGAGTGGGTAGCCTATCCTTTCTCCAGTGGATCTTCCCCACCCAGGAATTGAACTGGGGTCTCCTGCATTGCAGGTGGATTCTTTTACCAACTGAGCTATCAGCGAAGCCCTATGTTTCAACCTTATGTTTCACTAAACCTTTGTCTTCTGATTGTATAATCAATTCAGTATGAAGCTCTTTCCAATACTTTCTGTGTAGAACACATGTCAAATGTTTGGTGTCAGAATTTTAAGGTTATTTAGTCTTTATGATTATCACACATCACATTCCATTTTGCCATCAAAATATTTGAGCATTGAATTTTAAACTGTTGGGAAAGAAAGTAGTGCTTTCAACTGAATTTCACTGATTCCTAGTGATCATAACTTATGCATCCAGTATTCTTTATCTCAGTGGTTCTCAAACCTCAGTGACCATTGGAATCCCAGGAGAGCTTGCTGGATACTACCCTAGAGAGTCTGGCCCAGGAAATTTGGTGCAGGGCTGGCATGTACTCTATAACAAGTTTCTAGGTGGTGCTAATGAATCACTCAAAGACCCATAGCTTCTAGTCAGGAACAAGCAGGATTAAGCTGCTAAACAAATATATATCAAATGATGGTTTACCATGTTAACAATCAAAGCCCCAAAATGCAAAGTCCCAAGTAGAGTGAGACAATTATGTAGTAAGTATTATAATGGGATAGTTTTTGATGTTAAAATAATACTTTAAAAAATTTATTGTAGTATAGTTGACTTTCAGTGTTAATTTCTGCTGTACAGCAGTGACATATATATAAATAAATATATATATATATTCTTTTTCATATGATTTTCTATTACGGTTTATCACTGGATATTGAATATAGTTCCCTGTGTTATACAATTGGACCTTATTGTTTATCCATTCTATATATAGTAGTTTGACTCTGCTAATCCCAAACTTCCAAGCCATCTTTCCACCACTAGCCCTCCCTCCCCCTTGGCAATCACGTCTGTTCTTTATGTCTTAGAGTCTGTTTTGAAGACAGGTTCATTTGTGTCATATTTTACATTCCATATAAGTGATATATCTTTCTCTTTCTGACTGTCTTTACTCAGTATGATAACCTTTAGGTCCATCCACGTTGCTGCAAATAGCATTATTTCATTCTTTTCAAGGGCGGAGTGGTTACTCCATTGTATATATGTAACACATCTTCTGTATCCATTCGTCTGGCAATAGACATTAAGATTGTTTCCATGTCTTGGCTATGAATAGTGCTACAGTGAACAGTGGGGTGCATATGTATCCTTTTTGGACCATATTTTTCTCCAGATACATGTCCAGGAGTGAGATTGCAGGATCATATTGTTATTTTATTACAGGAGATAGGAATGTATGAGAATGGCATGGAAACCCACTCCAGTATTCTTGCCTGGAGAATCCCCATGGACAGAGGAAACTGGTGGGCTGCAATCCTTTGGGTTTCAAAGAGTCAGACATGACTGAGAGACTAAGCACAGCACAGGAATGTATGCTGCTTGCATGTGGATATGTATTTCCCTCTCCCCACACTGAGATCTTTGCCCCAGAGAAAGGGAGTGCTGAAGCAAGGCGGTCCCATACCCAGATAGAGGTCCCTCAGACTGACTGTACAGCCAGACCTCTCCACTCAGATGCAGCCTTGGCTTCAAGTCCTCTCTGTTGCTCACAGTCACTTACTGCCCTCAGCCCTTGCCGCCACCTCCTCCACAGGGGTGGCGGGCTCTCACGTGGGCTTGTGAGTAAGAAATTAGGGGTGAGCTGTGGTGGAGTGGCTACTGTCAGGTATCTCTGGTGGCCTCTGGAGTGCCCCTTGAGGAGGTACCCATAGTGGCTGCCACTGCTCGCCCAGGCTCCACCCTGGGATCGGGTCTCCTGTGTCCTCTGATCAAGTCTCTCCCCTTGCTTGGGGAAGGACCACAGCCAGTGCTGTACTGTGCAGCAGGGCAGTTGCAGGACACCTCACAGCCACCAAAAGCGACCTTTCTCTGACCTGCCTCTGGGGCAAGTTCTCTTTGTTTCTAAGAGCAAATCACTGTATCTCGTCTCCCCCGCCCCCACCCTGTTGTGGAAGCACTCTGCAGTGCTGGAGGGCCCACAGGATTGCTCTGAGTATAAGAGGAAGGGCAGTGAGCTGTGGTGGACTGGCTGCTGTCAGAGATAGGGGTGGCTTCTGAGGACCACCTCTAGTAAGTGCCAATAATGGCCACTGCCAGCCCACCCCGGCTCTGCGTTACATGGTTGATTGTTTTCCCTGGTTTTGGACTCGGCAGAACCTGTGCTATACTGCGGCATGGAGTTGAGCATAGCTCAGTCATAGAAGATTCCCTCAGCTTGGGCCACGGTGTGTGGTGAGGTCGTTCTGAGCAAACTGGCAGGTGCTAGAGCAGACCCCTCTCCATCCTGCCTCAGGAGCTCCGCAGGGAATGGAGGCTCCTCAGATACAGAGTCCAGGCTTCCCGCAGCACTTCTAATTGTCCCAGTGGCCCTCCAACCAGTCAAGCAGGTTTGTCTCCTCCATGGAGGACCACAGGACTGGGCCACCCACTCTGGGCCTTGAACCACTCACTCCCCAGGGTAGGTGTCTGCCCATGTCATCTCCCCTTTCCTCTCAATTCCCTCCCAGGAACACAGGTTCTGATATAATTGCTTTTCTTCCCTTCCTTGCTAATTATGTGCCTATCTTTCTTACAGTGTTGGTTATACTGGAATCCTTTTGCTAGTTCCCAGTTAGTTGTCAGTGAGAAGTTTTACACGTGTAGATGAATTTTTGATGTGTTGGTTGGCAGGGGTGTGGGGGTGGTGGGGCGTGGTGGTGGTGAGCTCCATGTTCTCTTACTCTACCAACTTAACCTTTGGGAAATGGACAGAATAAACAGTCTTTACAAGAATCTTTAAGGGTCAGATTTAATCAGTAAAGATGCATTAAAATATTTCCAACTTCATATTTTTACTCTAAATGTGACAGTTTAAGCTGGGAACTGTTCTCAATCATTTTATTATTAACAAGGAAGACTGTTTAATATGTAATCAAGACAGTTTGGAAGGAAGTGTTTTAGCTAGTAAATGCCATTCACTTACAGACTTCTTGTATCTGCAAAACTACCCTTATACTTGTATTAGTTTCCTAGCCTTGTTGTAACAAAGTACCACAAACTTTGTGGCTTAAGGTAACAGAAATGTACTCTCTTGTACTTGTGGAGCCTAGAAGTGTGAAATCCATCTAACACTCACTCCAAAGGTTCTAGGCAAGAGTACTTTTTTTGGCTTTTCCCAATGTATGGTGCTTCTGGCATTCATTCTGTGGATTATGAGAAAGTGACTGCAGTCTTTGTTTTCAACCCCACGTGGCCTTCTTCTGTGTGTCTGTGTCCTCTGGGTCTGTGTGGAAAAAGCATCCATGTCCAAGTTTTCCCTATCCTTTCTCTTATGAGAAGTGCAGTCATTGGATTTAGTGCTCAGTCCCTCAGTCATGTCTGACTCTTTGTGACCCCATGTACTATAGCACACCAGGCTTCTGCTTATTGCTTAATTCATTTGACGTCCAATTGAATTAAATATATGAAATAAAAAGTATTGGAAACTAACTTGTGCAGCCTCTCCTAGGCTCTCCTTAGTGCTCATTAGCTCTCTTTAGAACACTTGGTTAGGGCAAGTGAGTCTTCTAAGCTGCCCTTAGCTCTCCTAAGAACACTATGTCAGGGTAAGTAAGTCTCTTGAACTCTCTGTAGCTCTCCAAAGCACACTGTGTCATGTAAGTCTCCATAGCTCTCCTTAGCTCTCTTTAGAACACTAGCTTGGGGTAAGAAAGTCTCCTTATCCCTCCTTCAGTTCAGTTCAGTTCAGTTCAGTCTGTCAGTTGTGTTAAACTCTTTGCGATCCCATGGACTGCAGCACGCTAGGCTTCCCTGTCCATCATCAACTCCTAAAGCTTGTTCAAAGTCATGTCTATCAAGTCTGTGATGCCATCCACTAATCTCATCCTCTGTCATCCCCTTCTCCTCTGGCCTTCAATCTTTCCCAGCATCAGGGTCTTTTCCAATTAGTCAGTTTTTGCATCAGGTGGCCAAAGTATTGGAGCTTCACCTTCAGCATCAGCCCATCCAATGAATATTCAGGACTGTTTTCCTTTAGGATTGACTGGTTTGATCTCCTTACAGTCCAAGCAACTCTGAAGAGTCTTCTTCAACACCACAGTTCAAAAGTATCAATTCAGCCAAGGATACTGGGGTGGTGGCCTATCACTTCTCCAGCAGATCTTCCTGAACCAGGAAGCAAACCATGGCCTCCTGCATTGCAGGTGGATTCTTTACCAACTGAGGTACCAGGGAAACCCCAAGCTCTCCTTAGAACACTTGCTGGGGGTAAGTAAGTCTCCTTAGAGCCCCATAGCTCCTAACCAACCGGACAAAAGTATGCTTGGGGTAAGTAAGTCTCCTTAGCTCTCTTTAGTACACATGCTTGGGGTAAGTAAGTATCCTTAGTTCTCATTAGCTGTCCTTAGAACACTTTCTTGGAAAAGGAAATGGCAACCCACTCCAATATTCTTGCCTAGAGAATCCTGTGGATGGAAGAGCCTGGTGGGCTGCTGTCCATGGGGTCACACAGAGTCAGACATGACTGAAGTGACTTAGCATGCATGCATGCATTGGAGAAACAAATGGCAACCTTAGCAGTAGCAGCAGAACACTTTCTTGGGGTAAGTAAGTCTCCTTTGCTCTCCTTAGTACACTTGCTGGAGTAAATAAGTTTCCTTATTTCTCCTTAGCTCTCCTTGGAACACTTGCTTGGGTAAGTAAGTCATCTTAGCTCTCCATAGTTCTCTTTAGAAGACTTGCTTGGGGTAAGTCAGTCTCCTTAGCTCTCCTTAACACACTTTCTTGGGGTAAGTAAGTCTCCTTAGCTCTCCAAAGCTCTCTTCAGCTTTCCTTGGAACACTTTACTTTGGGTAAGTCCCCTTTGCTTTCCTTAGTACACTTGCTGGAGTAAGTAAGTTTCCTTATTTCTCCTTAGCTCTCTTTAGAAGACTTGCTTGAGGTAAATAAGTCTCCTTTGCTGTCCTTAGAACACTTGCTTGGGGTAAGTCAGTCCCCTTAGCTCTCCTTTCATCTCCTTAGAAAAATATAGGTCAGAATAAGTACGTCTCCTTTAGCTCTCCTTAGAACACTATAGTTCAGAGTATGTAAGCTTCCTTAGCTATCCTTAGAACACAATAGGTCTAGGAGACTTATGTACCCTGACTTAGTGTTCTAAGAAGGGCTAAGGACAGCTAAGGAGATGTATGGAGAGTAAGGAGAGCTAAGGAGACATTCTTACTCTGAACTAACGTGTTCTAAGGAGGGCTAAAGAGAGCTAAGGAAAGCTAAGGAGACTTACTTAGTCTGAACTATAGTGTTCTAAGAGAGCTAAGGACAGCTAAGGAGAGATATGGAGAGCAAGGAGAGCTAAGGAGACGTTCTTACTCTGAACTAATGTGTTCTAAGGAGGGCTTAAGAGAGCTAATGAGAGCTAAGGAAGCCTACCTACTCTGAACTATACTGTTCTAAGAGAGCTAAGGAGACTTACTTACTCTGAACTATAGGGTTCTAAAGAGAGCTATATAGGGCTAAGCAGAGCTAAGGAGACTGACTTAACTCTGAACTATAGTGTTCTAAGGAGAGCTAAGGAGACTGACTTGCTGTGAACTATAGTGTTCTAAGGAGAGCTTAGGAGAGTAAGGTAAGTAAGTCGCCGTAGCTCTCGTTAGCTGTGAAATCAAACTTATGACCCCTGCATTACCAAGCAATTGCCTCATCACTGCACCAACTAGGAACTCTCAAACACTTAGCTTCTGCTTCCCTCTTTGCTGACAAACACCCTGACTTTACAGAGCATAGGAAATGGCTCCATGAAAAAGTAGAAATTATGCTGAGTCATAAAGAAGACAGACTTATACACAGACAGCTTTAGAGGACAATTTGTGAGAGCAAAGTATATTGAGCACAGCTCAATTACTTTCATATTCTAAATTTGAAACTCATTACAACCAAACCCAGCTATGGAAATCTGTTCAGCCATTTTCCATGCAGTGAGCTCCTTCTGGCCAGGATGGTACAAATTCCTGTGCTTGGCAG
Organism: Antilocapra americana; assembly: GCA_007570785.1. Classification (NCBI taxonomy): domain Eukaryota; kingdom Metazoa; phylum Chordata; class Mammalia; order Artiodactyla; family Antilocapridae; genus Antilocapra; species Antilocapra americana. The sequence goes on along the minus strand of ML661195.1, from coordinate 156,585 downwards.
AAACAACTGCCAAGGAAAAAATTGGTGTTTCAGAGTTTTCTTGCTTACCTTGAACCATCCTCGAAAACTTACCTAAAATGCTCAGCAAGCACAGAGGGTCCCACACTGACCCACACCAGTACATGTCATAAATGAAATGGCCAAAGTTGGAATTCTACAGGCAGCAAGAGAAAAAGTCATACACAAGGGAATTTCCATAAGATTATCATCTCACGTTGCTGCAGAAACTTTACAGGATAGACGGGAGTGGCAGGATGGATATTCTAAGTGCTGAAATGGAGACACCAACATGACTCTACACAGCAAGATTACCGTTCAGAATGGAAGGAGAGAAAACTTAAAAAAGAAGCAAACAACTAAGTTAGCAAACTTAAGTTTGTAAGTTAGCAAACACTGGTAAACTTACTCTAAACAAAAGGGTAAAGGGTCTTCTCTAAGTGGAAAAGTAAGAAGCCATGAAAAAGGGAAACTCCCACTAGGAAATGCACATATGTAGTAAGGACTGATAGAGAAGGCAACGGCACCCCACTCCAGTACTCTTGCCTGGGAAGTCCCATGGATGGAGGAGCCTGGTAGGCTGCAGTCCATGGAGTTGCTAAGAGTCGGACACGACTGAGTGACTTCACTTTCACTTTTCACTTTTATGCATTGGAGGAGGAAATGGCAGCCCACTCCAGTGTTCTTGCCTGGAGAATCCCAGGGACGAGGGAGCCTGGTGGGCTGCTGTCTATGGGGTCGCACAGAGTCGAACACAACTGAAGCAACTTAGCAGCAGTAAGGACTGAGGATCAACCACTTCATTAGCCAATATCTACCTTAAAAGGTAAAAAAAAAATCATCCATACAGTAGGACATCAGAAACACAAAATGGAGGGGGTACAAGTTTAGATCTTCTACAGTGTGAGCTTAAATGACTACCAGTTTAGGAGAAGTAGATGGTTACACATCAACATATATGAACCCCCTGGTAAGCACAAATCGTACACCTCCAGAAATGAAAAAGCAAGGAACATCAGCATACTACTGAAGAAAATCAAACCACAAAGAAAGGAAGAGAAGTACAAAAGCTTGGATATTAAGAGAGAAACTGTATAAAAGAGCAACAAGTGTGTATTGTACAGCACAGGAATTAAAGCCATCGTCTTGTCATAACCTGTCATGCTCTGAAATCCATAAAAATATTGAATCATTCTGTTGTTCAATACTTCATTAAAACAGTATATAACAGAAAATAGAAACAACAGAACTCAGAGATGGTTTCTTGAAAGACACACAAATGGATAAATCCTTAGCTATATTAAGAGAAACACAAGACTGCTAGAGGAAAACAGTGCTAGGCAGAAGTCTGACATACACTGAGCAATATCCTTTTGGATCCATTTCCCAGAGTAATGAAAAAAGAATGGTGGAAATAAAAACAAATAAACAAAGGGAACCTCATTAAATTCAAAAGCTTCTGCATAGCAAAGGAAACTGTATACAACACAGGAAGACCACAGAATGGGAGAAACTATTTGCCAATAATGTGACTGACAAGGGATTAGTCTCTAAAACTTCCAAGCAGCTCATGTGGCTTCATGTCATCACAACCCAAAACTATCACCTCACACTGGTCCAAATGGCTATTATGAAATAAAATCCACAATTTCTGGAGAGGTTTGGAGAAAAGGGAACCCTCCTACATTGCGGGTGGGAATGTAATTGCATAGAGTCACTATAGAGAACAGTATGGAGGTTTCTTAAAAAACTTACCTAAAGTCTACATGCATCCCAGTGTTCATTGCTCCACTATAGCCAAGACATGAAACTAGCCTAAATGTCCATCAGCAGAGCAATGGACAAAGAAGATGTGGTAAAGCACAGGGAACTCTGCTCAGTGTTATTATGGTATGACTTAAATGGGTAAAGAATTTGAAAAACAATGGATACCTGTATGTTTGTAGCTGAATCACTTTTCTGTGTACCTGAAACTGTTACAACATTGTTCATATACTATACTCCACTATAAAATACAAAGTTAAAAAAATTAATTGTATTTCTGAACAATAACAACTATCACCAAAAGAAATTATTAGACATTCTCATTGACAGTAACATGAAAAAGGATCAAATACTTAGAAATAAGCTTAACTAAGGAGGTAAAAGACTTTTATACTGAACACTTAAAAAAACACTGCTGATTTCACATATGATAATTGACATGTTTCAATGCTCTTATCCCATATCATTCTACCCTTGCCCGCAAGGGTAATCGCCAGCCCAGGTTTGATGCTTGATACAGTGTGCTCAGGGCTGGTGCACCGGGATGACCCAGAGAGATGGAATCGGGATGGAATCTGGAAGGGGAACACATGTATACCCATGGCGGATTCATGTCAATGTATGGCAAAACCAACACGACAATGTAAAGAAAAAAAAATGAAAAAAAAGTGATTTTGTACTAAACTAAAAAAAAAACACTGCTGAAAGAAATTAAAGACATAAATAAATGGAAGGAAATCCATGTTCATGAATAAGAATACTTAAAATTGTTAACATGCCCATGCTACCCAAAATCCCATGACAGTTTTTTTTCCTACTGGAAAATAAAAGGTATTCTTGAAATTCATTTGGAACCACAAACAATCCAAATACCAAACAAATTTTGAGGAAGAACAAAACTGAAAGCATCATGCTTCCTGATTTCATAATGTACTATAAAATGACAGTAAGTATAGTATAAAAAGAGACAGATCAATGGAACAGAATACAATGCAGAAATAAATCCCCCACCCCCCACACACATAGAAAATGGCACCAAGAATACACTATGTGCAAAGGTAAGATTTTTAACAAATGGTGTTGGGAAAATCGGACATCTAAATGCAAAACAATGAAACTGGACACTTATCTTGAATTTTATCCAGAAATCAACTCAAAACGGAAGAATGATTTAAAGATAAAAGTTCAAACTATTAACTCCTAAAATAATACATAGGGGACAAGCTTTAGAACATCAGTCTTTTCAATGAATTTTTGGATTTGAAAACAAAACAAACAAAAAACAACAACAACAAAAACAAAAACAGGCAAGTGACTACACTGAACTAAAAAAGTTTTGCACAGCAAAGGAAATAAAAGAGTACAAAGACAATCTACTGAATGGCAGAAAATATTTGGAATCCTTATCTTCAATAACAGCTTAAAATCCAAAATATTCAAGTAACTCCTAAAGCTCAATAGCAAAAAACCAACCTGATTAGAAAAGTTTAAAGAACTTGAATAAACATTTTCCAAAGAAGACATATAAGATATCCATCAGGTATATGGAAAAATGCTCAGCATCACTACCTGGAAATGCAAATCAAATCAGAATGAGATATTATGTTACACCTGTTAGGATGACTATTATTTAAAACAATGATAATCAGTGTTGGCGATGATGTGGAAAATCTACAAGCTTTTCACACTGTGGGAACATAAAATGTTGAAGCCACCATGAAAAACAGTATGGAAATTTCTCAAAATTAAAAATATAACTAATATGTGACCCAGCAATTCCACTTCTGGGTATGCATCCAAAAGTCTTGAACTCCAGATCTCAAAAAAAAAATCTGCATTCCCATGTTCATTGCAATATTAACAATAACATAGAGGTAGGAACACTTAAATGTACATTGATGGATAAAGGCATAAAGAAAAGCTAGTTACATTCATACTAATTAATACATATTAATCACTGCTAAAAAATGCAATCCTACCATATTTGATAACATGGATGAACTTGAAAGACTTATTTCACCATTAGTCATAGAAGGACAAATACTGAATAGTTCCAATTATATGAGATATCTAAAATGAGCAAACAAAGCAGAAACAGAGTAGAATGCTGGTTGCCAGGGAGCAGCATCAGTAGGAAATTGGGAATTGCCATTCAATGGATGTGGACTTTTTTTTTACAACATAAGTTCAATCTGCTGTACAAGATTGAATCTATAGTGAATGCTACTTTATTGTGCACTTAGTCTATTATGAGGTTAGCTCTATTTCAGTGTTCTTACCACAACATTCGCTGGATCATCAAAAAAGCAAGAGAGTTCCAGAAAAGCATATATTTCTGCTTTATTGACTATGCCAAAGCCTTTGACTGTGTGGATCACAATAAACTGTGGAACATTCTGAAAGAGATAGGAATACCAGACCACCTAACCAGCCTCTTGAGAAACCTGTATGCAGGTCAGGAAGCAACAGTTAGAACTGGATATGGAACCACAGACTGGTTCCAAATAGGAAAAGAGTACATCAAGGCTGTATATTGTCATCCTGCTTATTTAACTTATATGCAGAGTACATCATGAGAAACGCTGGGCTGGAGGAAGCATAAGCTGGAATCAAAATTGCCAGGAGAAATACCAATAACCTCAGATATGCAGATGATGCCACCCTTATGGCAGAAAGTGAAGAAGAACTAAAGAACCTCTTGATGAAAGTGAAAGAGGAGAGTGAAAAAAGTTGCCTTAAAGCTCAACATTCAGAAAACAAAGATCGTGGCAACAGGTCACATCATGGCATCACTTCATGGGAAATAGATGGGGAAACAGTGGAAACAGTGTCAGACTTCATTTTTTGGGGCTCCAAAATCACTGCAGATGGTGACTTCAGCCATGAAATTAAAAGACACTTACTCCTTGCAAGAAAATGTATCACCAACGTAGACAGCATATTAAAAGCAGAGACATTACTTTTTCAACAAAGGTCCATCTAGTCAAGGCTATGGTTTTTCCAGTAGTCAAGTATGTATGTGAGAGTTGGACTATAAAGAAAGCTGAGCACAAAAGAATTGATGCTTTTCAACTGTGGTGTTGGAGAAGACTCTTGAGAGTCCCTTGGACTGCACAGAGATCCAACCAGTCCACCCTAAAGGAAATCACTCCTGGGTGTTCATTGGAAGGACTGATGTTGAAGCTTGAAACTCCAATATTTTGGCCACCTGATGTGAAGAGCTAACTCATTTGAAAAGACCTTGATGCTGGGAAAGATTGAGGGCAGGAGGAGAAGGGAACTACAGAGGATGAGATGGTTAGATGGCATCACCGACTCAATGGACATGAGTTTGGGTGGACTCCAGGAGTTGATGATGGACAGGGAGGCCTGGTGTGCTGTGGTTCATGGGGTCACAAAGAGTTGGACATGACTGAACAATTGAACTGAACTGAACCACAATAAAAATTTTTAAATTTTTGAAAAAATAATGTATTGATGCTAGTTCATTAATCATGACAAATATGACACAATAATATTTTAAGAAGGAGTTAAACTCTGGGGTTCTGGGAACTCTAACATCTTTGCAACTTTTTTGTAATCATAAACATATCCTAAAATAAGTTTATTGAAACAAAATTCTACAAGTATAAATAATTTTAAAGTATAAAGTATAAAGAATCTGACTACAATGCAGGAGACCTGAATTCAGTCTCTCGGTTGGGAAGATCCACTGGAGAAGAAAATGGCAACCCATCCCAGTATTCTTTCCTGAAGAATTTCATGGACAGAGGAGGCTGGTGGGCTACAGTTCATGGGGTTGCTAAGAGTCAGACACAACTGAGTAACTTTCACTCACTCACTCACTCATTCAGTATAATGATTCATAATTTGTTTTTTTGTGTGTGTGTGTAAAAAACCTGCATCTTTATTTTCAATACTTTAATTTCAGAACAAAATAAACAACAAAAAAAACACAACACAAAACATTCAAACCCCAGGTCAAACGTGGAGAGGGACAGGGCTTAAGGCCCATGTGTCCTGCCTTCGAAGGACAGAAATAAAACCACTAGACATCAGCAGAGGGAACCATGTGGGCCAGGGCCACTGGGGTTGCTGCTGCAGGAACCATGGGGGCGCTATACAGAGGGAGCAGTCTGCAGGTAGAAACTCCTAATCTACTTCTTCCATGCGAGAGGCATCCTCGTCACCCTCAAGGGGGGGAATCTCATCAGGAACAGCAGCACTGGGCTCCTCTGCTGTCCCATTTACAGTTATTTTAAAATATTGGCTCTGTTTCCTGTGTTGTTAAATATATCCTCATAACTTATTTTATATGAAATAGTTTGTATCTTTTAATTGCCCTTGCCAGTGTAACCCCTAGTTTATTCTTTCTGTAAGTCTATTTCTTTTTTGTTATATTCACTAGTTTTATTTTTTAAATTCCACATATAAGTCAGTATTTTTCTTTCTCTGACTTATTTCATCTAGGAGAATGCCCTTCAAGTCTGTCTACATGGTTGCAAATGGCAAATTTTCATTCTTTTTAAGATAAAACATTTTAAGGCACCCTTTATAAGCTAAAATTTGTTTCCATTTGCTTCCAAGACCCTCAAGTACTGATATAAAAAGTGGGTATCAATTGAAGACAGGAGGAGCAGGGGACAACATAGGATGAGATGGTTGGATGGTATCACAGACTTGATGGACATGAGTTTGAACAAGCTCTGGGAGTTGCTGATGGACAGGGAAGCCTGGCATGCTGCGTCCATGGGGTTGCAAAGAGTCGGACAGGACTGAGCGACTGAAGTGAACTGATCAATAACCACTCATACATATTTTGAAGACTTTTTCTCTCAACATAACTCTTTGTAGTAGGCTCACATATTTTCCAATTATACACGTGCGAAACCCAAAGAAAGAATAGATTGTTTAAATAACTCAAGTTCTCAGCTGATATATGTCACCACCTATATTCAAATAGCATGTGACTATATAAGTATCCTGGGCTTTAGTGCTACTAAACCCCTAAAACTCTGACATAGGGTGTACACTTAATAGTGAAGTAATTGCATGGTTCTTTCATTCATTAATACTCAACATTCCATTTTTGTATCATGATAGTGAAAAAAAGCTGAGTAACAATTTATCACTGCAAAGTAGTCTCTATGCTTAAAATTATAGAACAGGCAATTTTCCAATCATTTGCAAGGAAAAAAACATTTTAGAGATTTTCCTTGGTAACTATTGTCACAAGTTACTGTAGTTTTTACAATTATTTTTAGCATGCCCATGATTTTGAGTATTACCCCATTAAAATAGAAATAAATGACAGAACCATCATATGGCAAAAGGAAGTGAAATAAAAACCAATTTTGAAAAATATGTATGACTTTTGACTTTGAGGAGACAATTCACTCATATTTATTTAACAGTTCTAAGGGTTTGAGAACTCAAGCAATAAACTTCTGGAAGATAACATATAAACATTTATAGGCAGGACTACAACTGTGGAATTTGTACACTTAGAATAAACACTTTTCACATGAACCTTAAACTCTTAAGCTGATTCTAGAAGTCTTTCTAATTATAAAAAAGCTCTACTTCAATATCCTTATCTTCCCTTGCTCTAGGATTGCATGGCAGCTCTGCTCCAAGTCAATAAACAACATAAAGGATGTTCAGTTGTGTATTGTGTAGACCAGGTACATAATTCAATCTGTGCCTTGGTTGAGCTGTTTCAGTCTTTCCCTACATGCCAAGATCTGCCCATTAGTTCCGGAAATCTGTCCTGCCATTTAATGAACCTTCTCATCTTTTTAGCATTGTTCTGTGTTTGACTAAAATATTATTGATGCTTAAGTCACCGCTGTCTTATCCTGAACCACCACTACCACCTCCAATCCCATATGGGTCAATCACATTGACCCATACACATAATGGGAACCACCCCCCACCAACAAAAAAGACTGAGGATTTCTTCAGGACCAACTTCTAAAAATCTCCAAACCTATTGGCTTCCCCTTTCAGAAGCTCCTTCTCAGTTATTAGGAATAGTACTTGTAGCTGATTATGTTAACTAGACATAAACAGAGTTTGATAGGAGTGGTCACTGACTTAAAAAAGAAGAGCTGTTTGTCCCTGTGTTCTGAAGAGAAAGCACTTGCTGTGTGATTCAAAGAACACGTTGTCAGTTGGAGATAAGTAACAGAGAGGCTGACACTAAAATGAAGGTACCAGATATATATTAGATAAAAAGGTATTACAATTTTTATTAAAAAATAGCTAGGGACACTGTCATATTTACTGTATCCAGCAAAAGATCTTCAACTGGCCAGAACCTCCCAGGGCCTCCCTGGGCTTTTGGGCAGCTAAGCAGGGTCCTAACCCCACCCCTGGCTCTTTTGGTCACCAGGAAGCAGCCTCTATTCCGAGATGGGGCTGGAATTAATGTGTGGAAGGGGCCTGCTTACAGCTGAGCCAGCACCCTGGCCCATGCTCTCCACCCCATGTATACAGTTGGCCCTTGGCCATGAGATCCACATTTATGTTTCTCCTCGGGCTTAAGCAATTAAAAAAAAAATGAATCCCACCAGAAGGGGTATAGTTTTATTTACTATATCCAACATACACAAGATTCATATAAACATATGGGACACCAGTTTACACTTATGGAAACTTCCTCCTCCCTGCTCCATCCTTTCCGATGGGAGACAGCGCTTTTGGGTTCAACAAAGCAATGGGAATCTGACATGACATAGAATAGGAGAGATGTGTGAGTTCAAACCAAACTAGTAAGTATAGGTTTGACTTGGTTCTAGGCCCCACAGGAAAGATTGAGGGGCTATAGTGTTTAGAGGATAGATTCTAGAAAATCCTAATATTTGACCTTTAGAAAATAGCATTCATTATGTTTGTATTGGATTTTCAGTACTCTAAAAATAGTTTCTCTTTAAAGCAGGGGTTAATCTGGCATCTTTACCTATCATACCTTACTGGTCTAGTCAAAGCTATGGATTTTCCAGGAGTCATGTATGGATGTGAGAGTTGGACCGTAAAGAAAGCTGAGTGCTTAAGAATTGATGCTTTTGAACTATGGTGGTAGAGAAGACGCTTGAGAGTTCTTTGCACTGCAAGGAGATCAAACCAGTCAGTCCTAAACTTAGGAAATCAGTCCTGAATATTCATCGGAAGGACTGATGCTGAAGCTCCAATATTTTACCCTTATGGTAGGAAAGATTGAAAGCAGGAGAAGAAGGGGACAACAGAGCATAAGATAGTTGGATGGCATCACCGACTTGATTGATGGACATGAGTTTGAGCAAGCTCTGGGAATTGGTCATGGACAGGGAACCCTGACGTGCGGCAGTCCATGGGGTCACAAAGAGTTGGACACAACTGCGTGATTGAACTAAACTGAATGTGGCATCTACAGAAGCACAAGAGTTCTATGGATAGAATTCAAGGGAGACCTGAATTTGGATGGAAAAACTATTTTCACTAGATTGAACTGGAATTGACCTTTTTCTTTTAATCATGACTAAGTAATAAACCACAGTATTAGTAGTAACTTTGATTTTGTAATCAGTAGAAGTCACAGATATTAAACCATACTCTATTTGTCACAGATCTCCTAAAATGTCTTTTATGGTTATAATGACTTAAAAATTGCTAGCTATTAAATCTGCCAACAGATGTTGTTATTAAAAGCATTAATAAAGAAATGTACCTGCCCTTACTGATGACTACATTCCAAATGGTTGCATTATAATCCTATGCATTTAATTTTATGCACTTGATTATAATATTCTGAAATAGCATATATACACATCACCAGAGGTTCAAGGAGTTTGTGACTTTTAAAAGGTTTAAGGACTGCTACTTTAAATACCTCAAAAAACTACATTTCCAAAAAGGAGTTGTAGGCAATCATATCTGACCACAGGTGCATGAGTGGTTCAGTGGTAGAATTCTCATATCTGACCACATTCTATATATGGTCCTTAATTCAGAAATTTGCTTAATTTGAGATCCCAAACCGACAGTAATTTGAAATAATAACACAGTTAATGCTGTATCAGAGATCCAAGCTTTTGCTACTTGGTTAGCATCTGTAGAATTTACATGTTTCCAGGCACATCAGAGATTTGGAATGCGTAAGCAGCTCTCTAAATGTATTAGGGACTAAAGAAAGGGGTGAAGTCACAGGTGGTGCTGGGAAAATTATAACTGGGAATTGGAAAATGTCAGCACAGACCCATCAGGCCTATGCGTACTTCCAAGAATGCATACACACATGTCTAAGAATTTTAATCCCCCTATGATCTAAATGTGAATATCTGGCCATGTGCACAGGAACCATTCCTGGGTCAATCCCTGAAGCAATGATTCATTTGCATTTAATTTTCACATATCCATGACAGTTTTAAACTGAGTTCTTAACTCAGTGACCAGTGGGTAGTGCTATTATGATAGCATTCAGAGGGTATGACAGCAGTGTTCTGCATGGGTGATAGTGTCCAGAAGAATCTGCCAAAGTTTCAGAACAAAGAGAAATTGGCTCAACATGGCCATGTTTGTCTTAGCCTAGGGTCACTGGATCATATTTGTCTTAGCCTAGGGTCACTGAAGAACAGAGCCTGTGGTGAAAGTTTCTCGGGAAGTATGAAAAAAGCAAGAGTATAGTGAGATAGAAAAGGAGGAGCACAAACACTCCTTTCATATCAAATAGAACTGGGTATCAAATGCCAGTTCTAAAGAAGGCAAACTCCAAGGAGAAAGCTGTGGCTCAGAGATTCAGCCAACAACAGACCTCACAAATGAAAACTGCAGTCAGACTATCAAGAACATGAGCCAGAACAAGAGGGGCCAAGGTTCACAGATTAGACAACCTAAAAAAAAGAAAGTACAACACAGCCTCAACAAATTCTAAAACCAAAAGTGTAATCAGTATAAATAAAATCTTTAAATATAGTATAGTTCAACTAATGAAAATCAAATATAAAGATCCTTCCTGAAGGAGGTAGATGAAAAGATACATTATTTTCACATAAGATTGAAAATTGACTTTTCAATGGAAAATATGAAAGCCATGAAACAATGGAATGCTATTTAAAAAATAGAAATGATGACTAATCTAGAATTCTCTACCCATCTAAAAACCTTCCAAAATGAAGATGAACTTTAGATTAAGATATAGAAAACAAATGAGAGAGCTCAAGACCAGCAGAACTGCCTCACAGTAAAAGGCACAGGGACTTCTTCCAGCAGAATAAAAATCATCCGAGGTAGAAGTCTTTGTCCCTGGAAATACAGGAACAAAGGAAGAAAATGGCAAAGGATTAGGAGGTATTTTGTACATAAATAACTATAGAATATTATGAACAATGCTCATTAAGCTTATGGCATTAAATAGGTATAAAATTATATAACAATTCTACAAAAGGTGAGAAGGCAGTAAATATAGATAAAATGATCACACTTTCTATTATTCTCTGGAAACTTAAAAAGTACTAAATTTTAAAAATTGGAATATAATCACTTTACAATGTTGTGTTAGTTTCTGCTATACCATGAAGTGAATCAGCTATATGTATACATGTATCACCTCCCTCTTGGACCTCCTTCCCACCCCACCCCTCATTCTGCTCCTCTAGGTTATCACAGAACACCAGGCTGAGCTCCCTGGTCTATACAGCAGCTTCCCACTAGTCATCTATTTTACACATGGTAGTGTATATATATCAGTGCTACTCTCTGAATTCATCTCACCCCCCCACCATGTCCACATGTCCATTCTTTACATCTGTTTCTCCACTTCTGCCCTACAAGCATCTAGAAAAAAATACTATTAATAAATTATAGTCAACTGTAAAAAGCCACCAACAAATAACAGTAATAAAGGGATAACTAACAATCTGAGAGAAAGGGGAAATTGACTTTAAAAGGAAAGATATGGTCATTCCATTTTGCAGGCAAAAAGAGAGAAAAATGGGCTAAATAAAATCAGTAATAGAAAACATAGCAAGAATTGATTTCTTAAGTTAAAATCCAGCCATATTAGGAGAATGAGAATACAAGCCAGACTGTGGGGAAATATTTGCTAAGGATGTATCTGATAAAAGACTGTTATCCAAAATATAATTAAATTAAACAGTAAGAAAACATGCATGATTAACAATTTGGCCCAACCTTACTAGAGCCCTTCAAAGAAGATACACACAGATGGCATACAAAAAGATGCCACACATCACATGCCATGGATTAAATTAAATTTAATTAAAACAACAATGAGCTATTATTACACATCTATGGCATAGGAAAAAACCCCAATGTTCTGGGGGGAGGGAAATTGTATATACGTATATAATCATCTATTTCTGTTAAAATGAATACATAATTTAAAATAACCTAAGAAAATTTCAGGATGAGATAGCCTGTTTATTGCATTCTTCTAAATACCTAAGTAAGCAGCAACAAAAGCCATACACAAACTTGTCCAAAGTCAGGGGGAGAAATGAATGAGATCTTTTGTTTCATGAGCCCAGAATAGTCATGATATCAAAATCTGACCAGAATGTTACAAGAAACTTATAGGCCACTCTGAACATAGAAACCAACAAAAATCCTAAATAAGACATTAACAAATTAAATCCAGTGATATTTAAAAAAAATTTATACCTCACAAGTTGGTTTGATTTCAAAGAATAAAGATTGTTTTAACATATGATCTGTCAATATAATTCCCCACATTAACAGAATATAGGAGAAAAATATATTTTCAGATACAGAATTTTATAAAATTCAACACCTGGTAAAATCTCTGAACAAACCAGAGATAAAAGGAAATTAATTTAATCTTATAAAAAGAATCAAAATAGCAACATCTGTAATTTCATGCTTGATTAAAATGCAGATTGTGAATTGATACAGCTACTATGGAAAGAGTATGGAGGTTTCTAAAAAACTAAAACTAGAACTACCATAGGACCCTGCAATCCCACTCCTGGGCATATACCTGGAGAAAACCATCATTCAAAAAGATGCACCCCAATGTTCATTGCAGCACTACTTACAATAGTGAGGACCTGGAAGCAACCTAAATGTCCACTGACGTTTATCCACTGAATGGATAAAGAAGACATGGTACATATATGCAATGGAATATTACTCAGCCATTAAAAGGAATGAAATTGGGCCATTTGTAGAGACGTGGACGGACCTAGAGATTGTCATACAAGATGAAGTAAGGCAGAAAGAGAAAAACAAATATCATAATAGCATATGTGTGGAATCTACAAAAATGGCACTTCTTATTTATATAAAACCTAGTACCAAAAAAGTTTAAAAACCTTTAAAAACTAAAATAAAATAGAAAATATTGAGACAAAGGATGGTTATAAAACCAAGTGATGGCAGAGAAACATAATAAAATACTAATCAGATTTTGAATGTGCCATGTGTGCTCAAATGGATTTTCCAGAATCATCCTTTAATAGTCTAAAAGACTCTGCAAGTGGTGTTTGCAGATAGCTACTACTCTTCTCTACTGGGAACTCTCAGAGTAAGGGTAAGTACTGTCTCCAACAAAACCTCAGCTAGCCCTAGAGACAATGGATGTGCGATGCAGCCATTTTTAAGCCTAACTCTACCATTCCTCCTTTCATTAAAAAGGTAGCTGATAAACTATGTCCTTTCCCATAAATTGTTCTATGTTTAAGGTGCCTCAAGGCATCCTAAAAATTAATGTTAACCATTTGAGTTACTGCAGGTGTTAATCCCAAACTCCAGCAAGTTTATATTCACATGGCAGACTGAAAGATGTTAGGATTTCATGTAGCATCTCTCTCTGTGTTCTGTGCACATTCTCCCACCTTTCTCTCTCTCTTTTTTTTTGTTAGCTGAAGCTGGTCTGGTATCTTTTTTTCAAATTCCTTCCCCTATTCCCTCATAACTATTGTCTGAAAGTCTAATGATAATTACAAAACAGCTATAAAGAGAAAAATTATATATCAGCCATTTTCAGGAATGAGTTTGAATGATGATGACTTTTGCTAGATGGAAGAAAGTTCTGATATTAGTAATACTGCCCATGAATTCTATGACATCTTAGTTTTCATTTTTGAAACTGCTTAATGAGGCAACAGATACAAAGTTTTAACAGAGGACAGGTACATGCTGTTGGTGGGAATGTAAACTAGTACAACCACAATGGAAAACAGTATGATGTTTCCTCCAAAAGTTAAAAATAGGACTACAACATGCTGTAGGAATCCTACTTCTGGGTATATATCCAAAAGATTTAGGTCAGATTCATCACACCATTGTTTACAGTAGCCAAGTGGTGAAAACAACCTAACCGTCCATCAGTAAATGAATGGATAAAGAAAATATGGTGTACACATACAATGGAATATTAGTCAACATTTCTAAAAGAAGAAAATGCTACCATTTGTGATATCATGGATAGACCTGGAAGACATTACACCAAGTGAAATAAGACAGACACAGAAGGACAAACACTGCAGATTCCACTTATATGAGGAATCTAAAAATATATCATCAAACTCACAGAGACGAGACTGATGGCTGTGTGAATGAGCAGGGCCCTATGAGACCTTCCCAGAATAGACTCCTTTCCATGTCCTCTGTCTGCCTTTTGTCTGTAGAAAAATTTTAGTCATCAAATAAAATTTAATCTGAAAAGTTAGAAAATGAAGAAAGAAAGGAAAAGAGTCAAGTAAGACAAAATAATATTTCTTTAGCCATTAAACAAAGTCAAGGACCTTTAGTTCTTCCACAGGGACTATAGATACTATTCTGAGCTATGTCCTTCCAGCTGCTCTGCAGATACTGAAACCCCAACCAGGTAGAATATCTTAATGGTTTGCTGCCCACAATCATGTAGACCCAGATGGGTGTAGGCTCCTTACTACCTGATCCAGGGCAGGACTCACATTCTTGAGCACATTAGCCTACTGTGACCCCCTATGCCTGGCATAGCAATAAAGCTGTTTCTTTCTACTTCACCCAAAACTATCTCCAAGATTTAATCTACCAGTGGTGTACATAGGCTGAATTTCAGTAACTTGCCAGAGGCTGGAAGGAGGGGCAAAAGGAAGAAGCTACTATTTAATAGGTATAACCTTTTAGTGATACAAGAGAAATAAGTCTAGCAATCTGCTGTCCAACACAGTGCATATATATAGTTAACAGTATTGTGTTGTGGACTTAAAATTGTGTTAAAAGGGTTGACCTCATGGTTAGTGTTTGTAAGAACACTTTTTCTGGTAACAGAGCCAACAGCTGTCAGATTAAATAAGCAACTAAAAAGACACAATGGGTATCAAAAGCTGCATTGCAACTCGCTAAAACCAGGGAAAGTAGCTCCACCTCCGAATTGCTGTAGTTTCAAATGTGAAAGTCCATTAGGTTTGGCTATCAGGAATTTCAAAGTCAAATAAAGGTGGATGTGCCACTGCATTAGAAACTGGAATTTCCTTGAACAGATTTTTGTGGTAGCATTATTCCTCTAGACTCTAGACTGCAGTTCAGGTGGTAGCAGGGGGCTGACTCTTGTTAGGAAAGAAAGAAAGAGCTTGCGCAGAAAGTCAGTCAGTCATTGTCACCGCAGTCTGTGCTCACCTATGTCACTTCACTGAGGCACTGAAGTCACTGATGGAAAGTTTTGACCTCAAATGATTCCTCTATTCCTAAATGTAATTAGGACCACAGGAGGAAAGATTTTGGTAGTTATTGAAGCCATTACGAGCTAAGAATGTTTCACTTGTGAACGTAAACTACAGCAGAAAATAGCTATGTTTTACTAAGTGCTTGCTCTGTGACAGACACTTCTGAACAGTCCAGATGTGCACTACTTCATTAACTGTCATTTTCTGTTTGCAATTTATTGTCCTTCCACTTTTACTGAGGTGTATTTGACATACGGTACTAGAGAAGTTCGAGGTGTACAGCATAACGATTTGTAACCACAGAAGGCCAGTTTGAAACTCTCCCTACCCTGTTTTGAACAAGATACTGAGTGGCTTTCAGGGAAAACAGAACAAAACTGGAAGTCAGGAAGCCAAAGCAGGTATAGAGGAGATAATTGTGACCTCAAATAACATGTAGATCCCTTTCAGAAGGAAAGGGTCGACTGTCCAAGAAGATCACATGCTGAAGCCCCCTCCCTCACCCTATTTTACCATAAAGGGCCAGGTTCCAAAGCTTTCCAATTGAAATTTGCACTCCAGCACTTCCAAATATTATACTTATCCTCCCCTACTCATAGGAGACTGATGGAGATCCCCCATCAGAGAAACTCATTACAGCCCTGCCCTCCTGTCTCCTTGGTGATGGCCCTTGCAATAAAGCTTTTTCTGTTCTCAAAAGCAGGCACCATAGTATTGACTTCTGTGCACACTGGGCAGAGAGCTCTTTGCTCGGTAACACATACATCATGAAATAAATATCACAATAAACTTAGTGAACATCCATTATCTCAGATAGATACAGAAACATTTTTCCTTGTGGTGAAAATTCTTAGGATTCCTTCTATTAACTTTTATATATAACATGCATGCTCCATGTTTATATAAACCATCCTCCAAATATAAAGAGTCAGACACGCCTGAGCAACTGAGCATGCATAAAGTGTTGATTTCACATAATTAGGTGAATTTCTTTTGATGGTCGGATGAAAATAAGATTAGAAGGGTCATGAAACACTGCCTGAGATATTGAGGCTACTTTATGAAACATAACCAAGTCTTTAATTGTATATATTGGCTTCAGCCTTATTTATGTATTTATTTGTTGATTTTCCATCTTCTTCACAAATATGTAAGCCTTCAAAAAAGAAAAAAGCACTGCTCTCCAGAGTTTCTCCATCAGTTTGAACACAAACTAGCATGTGGTAAATGTAAACTACCTGGTGAATGAATGACTTAATGATGAGATAGCATAGTTGCTCTTATCCCCTTAATATTTTTCTTCAAAAGTGTCTTCTCTCCCTTTATTTATGTACAGTTTGAAAAGAATTTTTACTGAAGTATAGTTGGTATACTTTAATTTGTATTTTAATTTGCATCAGATGTAACATTTAATACTTTCCCCCCTATCTCTACCACAGATATTTGTAGACTATGAAAGTTCTTTAAATTTCAGATGCATTTCCTGAATCCTAATATAGCACATATTTTTCATCTTAAGAAATGGTGAAATACATGTAGTAAAGGCACAAAGTAGAAGCCTATAGCAGGAAGTGGAGAAGCATTTAGTGAAGGTCAAGTCTAGATTCTCCGGGAACTATCAATAGATTGTGAGGAGACCACTAGGAAAGCTCCCTGAAGATGGACCTCCTGTCTTTGCTTCCAGACATCCATTGGTTGGATCCATTGGACACATCATGTAATTGTAGCAGAAGCAGCCCATGTCCATCTGACACTTGACAGCTATAGTGAGAGAAGGATGAGTCTTACCCTGTGACCTCTGAGCTTTTCCAGTCTGTGTACTTGCCATGATTTTCCTGTTACCAAATAGCTAAGAGGTTGGGAGACTCTCCCAGGCACTGAGCTGTAAGGCAAGAGAGAAGATCTCCCAGGCTGCCGGCCCTGGTAACACAGGTGTTAAGAATTAATTTCCAGTGCCTTGAAAACCTACCTTGTGGGGAGAGAGGGGGTGACACTTGTCAAGTGTCAGTAATTAGGGAAAGCCATTGCTGCAGCGTTTGTGATGGCCATCTGGACTGTCTCTGACCTTTCTCTTCAAGATAAGAGTCAGCAGAGGCACAGCCATTAGGCGCTTTAAAAACATATTTTCACCATACCTTGTCGACCACACACCTACACTATTATTAGGCTGTTAAAAAAATGAGAAGGAGTGCAAAATGTTCTCCTACCTTGCCTAGCAGGAACAGAATTGTAAACAGAAATGCCTGGTGGGTTTCAAGGTGACATGCCATTTTCCATCATCTCTTTCCCGTGCACTATTTGCACTTAGGTAGTCACCAAAGCGATGTAATTAAAGCATTAAGGTGTCCTTTCATTACTTCATCTTTTAGGATCCAATTTATCTAGCAGGCTGTGTTTTTTTTTCCTAAGCCAGTCATTTGAAGCTCAGATCTTTGCAACTCTCAGAACAGATGGCACAGCCATATTAGCAATGACACTATATATACACACCAAGTGAACTAGTGCTATTATCCGGTTAAGTGGCTGTCAGCATTTCCATTACAAACCCCAGCTTTCAAGGGTCTATAATTCAGATACTTTAAATAACATCTGGCTGAAACTTGGTGCACAGAAATGATGAGTGTTGAGTAAAAATTAGTATAATTTTGTGAATGCCTGAATACTTCTGAAAGACTCAGCTAGATCAATAGAATCCTTTTTAAGCAATGACTTCCACTTATCAGTATATTTGGGGATTTTCAGCACATGACATTAATTTATCCAGTCATTCATTCGGCAAATATTTATTTCCTGTTTCCCATGTGCCAGGCCCTTTTCTAAGTGGTGGAGATCCTCAGAAGAATAAGCGGACAGAGTTCCCTCTCCCTATAGGGCTTTTATATTCATCAAGAAATTGAACATCAGCAGATAAAATAGACATACAAATAAATCTCAGGCCAGTATGTACAGCTAGGGATTAGAGTATGTTTCATAATGTATTATCAGTATTTTAAATAGTATACCCTAATCCTTCTAATCTTTTCATTCCACTGTCAAAAAGGAGCAACATTTTCTTTGATATTTATATTGTCTCAATCATAGTTAACAACAATAAATGCAAAGCACATCCTTAAAGAATTTTAGAACCCATGGTAGAACAGACTTTTTCTCATGTGACATCACAGATTTTCAATGGAGCAAAAAATATAAAAAAACATAGAAACTGAGCTTTTCAAATAAATCATGTTAGTTTGAAGATAACTACTATGTAACAGCTGGAGGAGGAAAGGGTACCCAGGTTTTGTAGGGCTTCAGGATTACATAATTTTGGGAGTCTCCTTTTATGAAAATGAATCTCCAGTAACAAATACAAAATTTATTATAAAAATTATTTACAATGAGAAAGGGAATACCAAGTTACAAATTGAAGAAAGCACCCACATAGGCCAACATCAAAAAACCTAGGGCCTGTAGAGAAACCCTTGTACGTGACAGTCTCCAAAGCATTATTAGCTTTACAACCTTCACTGTAAGTTGGTCTCAGAGTAGAAGAATCCCCCAGCCAATATGGTGATTTGACACCAATCTTACTACCAAAGAATCTCCAAAGCAGCTGCAGGTTTGAAAGAAAATAGAAGACATGCTGAATACCAACTGAATTATAATAAATGAGAAGCAAATATTTAAGTAACACAAACGAAACCAGAAGAAATTTCACTATTAAACTTCTGCCTGGTGCCCAAGATTTTTTTTCCTTTAAAACCACATAACATTGTCTGAAAACATCTATTTTCAAGGCTAGAGTACTGCTTTCTGTCTATGTGATAAATTAGTTTCATGTAGCAGAAATTGTCAATTCAGGCTATTGTGACTGTTGAACACCTAAGAGAGGAAGGATATGGGCATGTTTCATCTTGGTGAAAACGAGCATTATAATAAGATGAAGGTCACCTGCAAATGTCCAGTGAGTGATCATGGATGGTCCTCAAATTTTACTTGTTAAGGAAAAAGGATATAGACAAAAGAGAGTAGGGTTGCTAGACAGTTTCGAGTCAAACCCAAATTTTCACACATATTAGATAAGAGTCCTGAGGTAAATTAATTTCTCAGTCTCAGCTGTGATAACAATATCTCTCCATTGTAAGCATATTTCCAAGCTTAAATGAGAGTCCCTTGGACTGTAAGGAAACCAAACCTGTCAATCTTATAGGAAATCAACCCTGAATATTCATTGGAAGGACTGATGCTGAAGCTAAAGCTCCAATACTTTGGCCAGTTAATGCAAAGAGCTGACTCATTGGAAAAGGCCCCGATGCTGGGAAAGACTGAGGGCAGGAGAAGAGGGCGACAGAGGACGAGAGGGTTGGATGGCATCACCGACTCAATGGACATGAGTTTGAGCAAACTCCAGAAGATAGTGAAGGACAGGGAAGCCTGGCATGCTGCGGTCCACGAGTTGGACATGACTTAATGATTGAACAACAAATGACATGCCTCTGCCGAGAGAACCAAGCACAGAGGAGACAGTCACTAGCTTCACCTCCATCTGCACTTATAAGTAGTAGTGACCAACAAACATGTGGAGTAAACCAACATATGCTGTTTATAACCCTGATGTTTTTCTGGTAACTCACAAACGGTGTTTATTGGAGGGCAACTGCTTTACAGCGCTGTGTTAGAGCTGATTGTTTCTCTTCACAGTCTTCTTTCTGGTAGTATCATCAGGTGATGTCTGCTATGACACTCTCTCAGCACTGAATGATAGTGTCTTTTTTTTTAAGAGCTTCCAGGAACTTAGTCTATTCTCCTCTTCTAGAAAAAGAAAAGTGGCCATTTCTGTGAATTACAGGATTATTTGTTTATCAGGCATAATATTATATAGGTAAAATGATCACAGTTCCTTTGTTCAAAGATATCCCATTAGCCAGCCAATTACTTGGGTGATCTGTTAGTCTCCTTTAGAGCCCAAATGCTCCCTGCTCTCCAATTCATATGAACCTTTAAGAACGCCATATGTTCAAATTGCTTCATTCTGTACTTAGTCCCTTTCCTCCCATTATCCCCATCTGTGTAACTGCAGGCTTTAGGGAATGGATACTTGACTTTTCGTTGGTTTTAAATCCAAGTTACTGCCCGGTTTATTTACATGTGCTTTCTTTAATTGCTTTCTTCGGGTGTTTAATTTGTTTCATGTTTACTTGACTAAAAATCTTGGTTAAAGCAGTCTGTTCTGAGAAAAATGTGGAAAGTTTCCAAGTTGCCCATCTTATTCTTACTTTGAACTTCTAAGGACAAGACCATTTAATTCTCAATATGGTTGATGAAACACATCCTGTCTTTATTCCTGCATATTGCAGAAGAGTTCTGAATTTACATTTCCTACAATTATCTCATCTACTTTTTATTCATACCACTTAGCCTAGGGGAAGAGAAGACCTCAAGTCTTTAATTAATTAAATGTCATTTACAATGACATCATTTAAAGTCAAATAATACCTATGTGGCTGTTGGTAGGGTGTTACCAAATGATGCCACCATTATATTTGGAAGGTTATAATAAAACTGGAGACAATCTGATTGACTTGATATTTTCATTAATGTCAGCACTGTTTCAGTATTTGCTTTAAGATTGATTCTGTCTCTTTAAATGGTTTCAACCACATCATATTTCTGTACCCCTGCTGAACTGGATAGTACACGGTAAGGATAGAATTATTTAGATGGTTATATTTCTTTGGATCAAAATTGTACTTTTCCTGAAGGGTTTTCTGAAGTCTGGCAGAACTTTTTGCCATTGTTCTGCAATAGAGGCAATTTAATAGAAGACTTTGTCCCCTGTCCCCGCTTTATGAAGGGAATAAGTGATCTCATGAATGATACTGGATTATCCTTCTGCAGCATGTAATAATACTACACAGCTTTTGGGGCCAAGCTTCCATTTAGAGGCAAAGGTTTTGTTATGTACTTCAGGTACCATATTTCTAAGAGCAGAATATGGTGGACTTCAGAAAGGCATTCTAAACATCCAACACAAACTTCAACCTAATTTGTGAGTCCCCTTATCAGTGGACAGATGTGAGTTTCATAGAAGAAGTATTGTTTTACCCATGCTTCTGAAATTGGAGCTCCATAGCCACAACACAGAGATCTGCCAAGTGACCACAAAGCCCCAGACTAAGTGTAAGGCATCTACTGTGAATGTTGATGCTACATGAAATCTTGTGGGGGGGGAGAAAATCAAATCATTTAATTGTGAATAATTTCTTTTTAAATTAACACCTATGACTGATACAGCAGTGTAAAGCAACTTTACCCCAAAAAATAAATAAAATAAAATAAAAATGAAAAACCTTATGAATCTATTGTTGAAGAGAATATAAAGTCTTTCTGACTAGACATGAGACTTCAAAACTATTCCCATCTGGTGGTGGGTTCCTATATATAATTTTCTGTTGTTGCAGATGGAACATGGCCATTCTCTGCTGCCCCTACTGTCACCTTGACAGAAATGGTTACTGAAGTAACCTTACCTAATTTGTACTATCATTTCACTGTCACTCTTAGCAAAGCCTATCCAGAAGGTTTCTTCAGAGGTTATTATTGCTGGTCCACGAAGAAACATTTGTCAATTCCTATCTATTCACAATTAAGAGGACAATTGGGCAAAACCACAGACATCATGCACTGCCTTCCATATATTTCCACCACAGATATTTGACATTAAAGGGCAGTGATCATGACATAGATGCATTAAGGGAAAATAATATTTATTCAGGCTTATTTGGGGCTTCCCTGGTGGCTCAAATGGTAAAAAGTCTGCCTGCAATGCAGGAGACCTGGAAGATCTCTGAGTTGGGAAGATCCTCTGGAGAAGGGAATGGCAACCCACTGCAGTATTCTTGCCTGAAGAATCCCATGGACAGAGGAGCCTGACAAATTACAGTCCATGGGGTCACAAAGAGTCGGACATGACTGACAGACTAAGCACACACAGCACAGGTTCCCTCTATGGGCTTTCCAGGTGGCACAGTTGTCCAGATGCTAAAAACCATGAACAAATGGAAGAAGTTAACTCCTTGATGATCATGAGCACATAGCCCTCACCAGGCCTTTAAAAATGCTTTTCTGAAACTTTGGGGAGTTGGAAGTTGGGGGCTGGGATGAACATAAGCCACTTGCCTCCTTGCAAGGCTTTGCCATAAGCCTTTCTTTGCTCCAAAGTCCAATGTTTTGGTATTATTTGGCCTCCTTTTGCTTAGGGCACACCAACTTGTGTCAGCTAGCAATTACACAACAATCTGCATTCATTACAACCTCAGTCAATGGAAATTAATGATAATTTGACTATGCTGTACTGAACTCAGCCAGGCTTTTACAGTACTTACTCAGAGAGTAAAATTACCATGCAAGATTTCAGAATAACTAACTCATGTGAGGGAAGAAACGCCATTGATATTTCACTGCCAAAATGTCAAATAAGAAGCACATGTTAATTACACGATTAATTTGGTTCAATTATTATTTAGCAGTAACCTCAAATTTTTCGTCTCATGTGTGTAAGCTACAGATGTTAGAGTGCATTCCTAGAGGCACTTATTTATATTAAAATTTTCTCTAATTCACAGCTCCATCTTCTAATTTGTCTAAAATATAGAAATCACATATATCAAAATACTCTGATATCTAAATCCAGACACAAGAGATTTGTTCTAATCTGTATCTAGTATTACTCATTTTTATAGCCTCTTAGACTGACCATGAAATTGCAGCTTCCCATTGTCTGGGTGACCCTTACGTATAATTCTGCCTAATAAGAGAAAACTAGACAGAAACAAGCAAAAAGGAATGTATTTGATAGGTGCTTTTGGCATCAGTCCACTCACACTATTTTCATTCTCTCTCCTCTTTCTCTTCTTTCCCTCCATCCACTTTAAAAGGAAAATAACTTTAAAGATACACACTGCTAAAAAATAATGAAAAACTGAATAAAATGATCAACAATTAAGGCACTTAGGGAAAAAATAAGCTTTATCTTCCTTGGATTAGCAGGTCAAAATATAATTGCAAGATTTCTATAGGGGGAGCTGCTGCACTACTAAACACTGAAGACCCGGCCTCTGGTTAGATAACTGTTTTACATAAACAGAAAAGAAACACTAAGGACTTATTAACATGTAATTGCAGAACACTTTTTTTTCTTTCTTCACAATGTCACAGATGTCAACTGAATGTGTGTAAGGAAGTTGATACTACAGTCTCTTGGAAAACACAGTATTTTTTGTTTTGTATTTGGAAGAACATAGACCAGGTGACAAGGCAAGGCATTAAATGTGGGCTGTATAATATACAAAAAGTTAACTTGACAAAAGAATAAAATAATACAATTTCAGAAAAGTGGGGGACAAAGAAGTGATCCCTTCCAGCCCCTAATTCTTTTGCACCAATAGCAAGGGGAAATGTCCTAATACAATACACATTTTAATATGTTTATGTCAGAACTTAAAATGACTGATACTTGGAAATGTGGTTCTGTAACAAACGACCGAATCAACATGGATGAGAGACAGGAAATAATTAAGATGAGATTTGTCAACTCTTTCTTTGTATGTCAAGAAAGCACCAAGCTATAACTCACTAAATTTAAGTAAATTCTGATGGAAACCTCAGTGTCTTTATGTTTCTGACTCTTAGCTAAGGGTTATGAATACTAATTATTTTCAGTTATTGTTTTCAAGAGAATCTAACAATTTATGTTAAAGTATAAATCAGCTATTGGTAAGGAAACACTTAAAATATTAGATGACTAAATGTTACTGATGAGCAGAAATAATGTGAAGATTTGAGGTGATAAGGTTATAGAAAAATTAGTCAATAAAGACATTAAAATCTAGCAAAGTTGTGTTTTAGCAATATATTTATAGCTTTTGTAAAATTAAGCACATAAATGAAAAATATGGTATCTTAATGGTGAAATTTATGGAAATTGCTTTGTTATTTACTTTCCCAGTTTACCCAAAAAATTGTAAATTTCTTCCTAGATTTCTTATTTGAATTCAGGAAAAGTATCTAATTTTATGCCCATGTTTTTAGATAACAGAGCTAGTTATATTACAAAAGTTTAAATATTTATAAGTCTTTATACCTGGTTGATTTATACAGAAGTTGAACAGACCATTTATAATATTTCTCTGAAGCTTTATTTTCCCTTTTATAGTTGCTAAATTCGATGCCTGAATCAAGCTCATAAATTATATAAATTATTAGTTAGTACAGTTACTACAGTTCTTTCCACATGCTCAGATCTTAATCATAATGTTTATAAGGTATAAACTGACAAAGTGAAGCAGTTATGAGTTTTTTATTTGTAACCTCAACCAGTTTTTAGTAATTAATTATTCTGAAATGTACTAATATGATAGAGAACAATACATTTGCAAGTTTTTAGCAATGGTGCAGCATAATTCTTAACAATCTGAAGTGATATAATAGATACACAAAGTTTGTGACAAAAAGATTGTCATAGAAATGAAAAAAAAAATTTATATTTTTCACAGGCTCAGAGTTTTACTGATATCAAAAAGATCTCACTGATATTATTTCTCTGAAACTGGGATGTATGAAAAGAACTAGTGAAAGTTTATGGGATAAAATGATTATTTTCATCTACAAGGCTGTTTTATACTTTCTTTCATCTTAGGAATTTCAAAGTCTTTGGCATGTGAACTGACTGAATAAATCATGTATGTACTCAATCTGATTTGAAACAAAAGAAGATAGTGAAATCTGGGGATAATCAATTAGTTAATTTGAAAAGTAATATTGTTAATTAATTTAACAAACATTCACTGAGCAGTATGCCTGGCACTGTAACAATCCTTTGAAATGAATCATCCAATGAAATACATGCTTGTCCTCCAGGGGATAAGTCCTAATACATATGAAAGCTAAATATCTGGATAGGGATAAAAGACAGAGATAAACTTCATGGAATTGTATTTAAACAGATAGGTAACTCTGAAATCCTGGCAGAGAGACAAGGAAAAGGAAAGAAAGGAGTTCAGTGGGAACTTCTCAAAGATAGTATAGACTGAGATATGGTATATAAGCACAAATATAAATTAATTCCCCATTATTCCAATGAGACACACATGCACATGCATAATTCATATGCAACTATTTCAGCCAATTTAAATATAAAACCTGAGGGTGATATAGAGGAAAAGGTCAAATATCTCTTTATAATCTCTGATTAATTCAGCTACATATATTTAAATCTCATAATATAAATATTAAGTTGGCCAAAATGTTTGTTCGGCCAATGAACTTTTTGGCCAATTTAATAGGATTTTAAAATATTTCCTTATTCTACTCACATTTAATGAAATACTTTTCTTAAGACGCTTCAAAGCCCACTCCAACATCAATGTCTTCCCATTACCTTGGTCCCTTTTCTGCATCCCCTACCACAGTGTTCTAGAAGGCATACTACTTCAGTCTAAGTTATTTGAGAGACAGTGCCTTTCTGATTGCATATTTGGTATTCTTACCGGAAATGTTAACTCAAGTCATGAGTGTCTGTTTGCCTGTCATAGAGAATTAAAAAATAAACTATCCTTTTGATGTAATTTGTGATCACCGCAAGTAACTCCTTCTGATAATTCTTGTCAAGGTAATCTTGAAATGGCTTGTTTTCAGTGATATCTGACAATTAAAATACTGATGTATGAGATAACTGCTTTCTATTTCTTTTTCTGGGGGTGGGGAGCACTGCTAAATTAGTATTTTTGAGATTTAAGTACTCCTTAAAAGTACTCATGGTGTTAAAGTCTGGGGTAATATTAATTTCAGCTTTCTTGAAATTTTATTTGCTAGTATGCAGTGTGAGTTTATAGGGAGAAATGTAATAAGTGACATTTCTCTTTTAAAAAGTATATAACTTTTTAAAAATTTTATTTTATTTTCATGGAGCATTTTATGAGAGTGAGGCTCTGTGGCATATGTTACAAAAAAGAAAGCTGTACTTTATTACTAGTGATACAAATTAGGGACTCCAATGATTGTAAAGTATAAAGTGTGTGGTGACAGGACATAAAACTGGAAAGGTCCTGGGGGCTCTTGCTATGAATGTGAAGTGCTACAGAACTGCTATTTAGGTACAAGAGGTGGTGGGGGTGGGGCTGGGAAGAGGTAGATGGTAACTCTAGAAACCACTGCATGTGGTCACATTCAAACAAATATTTAGGAGTTATGCAGGATTGCATTGATAATCCACTAGTAACATATGTCTAAATCTATCAGGTTTGAATCCACTGTCAACATTCTACCCTGAAACAATCTGTGTATTTTCACACACATCAGCAGAATGCCTTACTTTTTAAATAATCACACAATCCAATGGCCATTCTGGAATTGCTGATGAAGCCATTAGCTACACAGTAGCATTCTGTGATTTTGTTGTTGCTGTTGTTAAGTATATATACATTCTAATATAGATTGCTGCTTTTTATTTTTTATTTTTATTTTTTAATTAATTAATTTATTTTCTTTACATTATCGTGTTGGTTTTGCCATACATTGACATGAATCTGCCATGGGTATGCATATGTTCCCCTTCCAGAACCCCTCTCCCACCTCCCTCCCAATTCCATCTCTCTGGGTCATCCCGGTGCATCAGCCCTGAGCACCCTGTATCAAGCATCAACCCTGGGCTGGTGATTGATTTCACATATGATAATTTACATGTTTCAATACCGTTCTACATAATGGAATATTACTCAGCCATTAAAAAGAATACATTTGAATCAGTTCTACTGAGGTGGACGAAATTGGAGCCTATTATACAGAGTGAAGTAAGCCAGAAGGAAAAACAACAATACAGTATACTAACGCATATATATGGAATTTAGAAAGATGGTAACGAGAACCCTGTATGCGAGACAGCAAAAGAGACACAGATGTATAGATTGCTGCTTTTTAAAAAACTGCATTTCCTTGAATTTTGGAAGGACTAACATGAACTTCAAAGGAGTTCTCCCAGCTACATTTGCTTAAGAAGATGAAGTCAATGTTCTGTCCATGAATGCAGAGTTGCAGTATGGAATAGTGCCTGAATGGGAAGAAAGAGGAATTATCTGCTCAAGTTCTGAGAATGTGTAAACTATTAGCAGGACCTTATCCTTTCCCTTTTACTCATGTTTTTTTCTCACATACTCTTAATTTCTTCTCCTATTCATTTTTCAAATCCAAAAGAGCGGTGAGTTGGAAATAAGGCATCACATCTAACTACTGTAGAACTCAAAGGGATTTCTTCATTAGATTACCACCTGACAGTCTACAGTTTTGTGCCATTACAGGTACACCCTGGAGATATTGTGAGTTTGTTTCAAGACCATCCCAATAAAGCCAATATCACTATATAAGAAGTTACACAATTTTGGGTTTTCCAAGTACATATAAAACAATGTTCACACTATACTGCAGTCTATAAGTGTACAATGGTATTTCTAAAAACCACATGTGTATACTTTATTAAAAAATATTTTACTCCTAAAAAATGCTAACCACCATAGGAGCCTTCATCAAGTCATAATCTTTATGCTGGTGGAGAGTTTGAAATATTGTGAGAATTATCAAAATATGACACAGAGACATGAAGTAAGCAAACAATGCTAGAAAAAGGGTTCTGAAACACTTGCTCAGTGCAGGGCTGCCAAAAAGTTTTAATTTAAAAAAAAAAACACAAAAAGAGCAATAAAGAGAACCGCAATAAAATGAGGTGTGCCTGTAATTCCATTCTTGGTTATAGAATCACTCGCAAAATTGCTCTTTTAAAGGTCAAGTTGACAAAACCTAATGGACACTTCTATGACCTCAATGTTAAAGCAGTATTAAGTTGATCGCATCTACTGGCTTTTGTGACAATGCCCCATAGTGCTTTTTCTTAAACCCATCTGTCCACTCCATCTCAGTTTCTTTGGTTGGTTCCACTTTCTATGAACAATCCTCAAAATCTTTCTAAGTCCTAGTAGTTAGATTTACAGTGTCAGGGAAAAAGTTTTCCTCTACTCTTCTAGGTTCTTTTGACTGGCCTAAGAATTAAATTGACATGAGATAGATTAACAGGAGAAAAATCACACAAAAGTTTACTAATACGTATACACAGGAGGGAGCTTCCCAGGTGGATCAATAATAAAGAATGCACCTGCCAATGCAGGAGATGCAAGAGATGTGGGTTCAATCCCTGGGTCGGGAAGATCCTCTGGAGAAGGAAATGGCAGCCCACTTCAGTATTCTTGCCTGGGAAATCCCATGGATAGAGGAGCCTGGAGGGCTACAGTCCATAGGGTTGCAAAGAGTCAGACAGGACTGAAGTGACTGAGCATGTATACACATACATGGGGGAGACCAAGGTAAACTAAGTAACTTACCAAGATGGTGGAAGCCTGCACCTTACCATCTTCAGCTAAAGCCAAAAGAGGGTATGAGTGGCACAGCAGGTAGTGGTTTGGGACTTGAAAGGGGAGGGAGGCAATTTGACTGGCGACCAAAAGGCAAATGTTTGCTGGGCCCATCAGAGACAATGGGACACAGAGAGAAATTTTAACAGACAGATTTTTCAAAGAAATTATATTTTAAAATTTGACTGTGACAGGTCTTAGTTGTGACATGCGAACTCTTAGTTGCACCAAGTGACATAGAGTTCCCAGCCCAGGGGTCAAAACCCCCTGCATTGGGAAGATGGAGTCTTAGCCACTGGACTACCAGGAAAGTCCCTAACAGACTTTTCCAGGCATTTTTCTGTCTACACACCTGCTTACACTGTATTACATTATATTACATTGCATACACCTACTATACTATAGCTATCTATGCCAATAACTCCCTTCCTGGAACAGGTCCTCTATCTACATTCTTTCAGCTGTTAAAGCAAAGGTGAAAGATCCTTTCTGAGTCTTTCAGGCCTTGATTATTTTCAGCTCAAAATAGTTCCCATGCCAGAGACACATTTGGGAGTGGCAAATGTTTTCTCTTACAACCCCAAAATAAATACCCTGGAAGCATAGCCATCTAAAGCAATCGAAGAGGGATAAAATGGACGTTAACTGAATTTCAGAAAAATAACATTTGAAAAGGCTGCCTGCCCTATTAAGCCCTAAATGGACATATCATTTTCAGCAATTACAAAACTAGCCAGAATACTAAAAGTGCTCTTCAAATATAAAGTATAGGATCTAGAAAATGCACCACTTTTGTGTCATTTATATTTCATTTTTAATTTAAACCTCAATCAATCTTCCTTTCCTAATATAATCCATCCATTTCCCCCTCTCTACATTACAGTTCTCATTTAAAACATAATCTCTTTTTTATAATGGATAGGTTTTCTATGATTAAAATAACTTCAATTAAAGACTCAAGGAGGGAAGGTTGAAGTTAAATGCTTCAAATAATTCCATATTAAGTATCTAAGAACAGGAAATTGAGGGTGCTGACATGGCAGAGCAAAGGAAAAAACTACCAAAGGAGGATTTAAAAAAAAAATTACTGACTCCCTGATGATTTCTGCAGTAAGTTGTAACTATTCCTGGGACTCTACACTATCAAAACAATCAATTTAATAATGAGCCATTTTATCTTTTGCATCATCATAGGAGAATCATTCCTAAAAAGTTAAACAAATAACTGCCTTAAATTATCTTCAACAATGGACATGTACACATAGCTATATTTAAAATGAATAACCAACAAGGACCTACTGTATAGCACAGGGAAC
The DNA here is from genome assembly GCA_007570785.1 of Antilocapra americana. Lineage (NCBI taxonomy): Eukaryota > Metazoa > Chordata > Mammalia > Artiodactyla > Antilocapridae > Antilocapra > Antilocapra americana. Next base: position 126,402 of record ML661195.1, on the reverse strand, counting down.
TCAGCTCAATGCTATGAGGCAGCCTGGAGGGGAGGGGAGTTTGGCGGAGAATGGATACATGTATATGTATGGCTGAGTCCCTTCACTGTTCACCTGAAACAGTTGCAAGATTGTTAATCAGCTACATGCCAATGTAAAATAAAAAGTTTAGAAAAAAAATTACCAAAAAAAATTGAACACAAATGGTGACCCAGATGATAAAGAATCTGCCTACAATGTGGGAAACCCAAGTTCAATCCCTGAGTCAGGAAGATCACCTGGACAGGGGAATGGCTATGTACTCCAAAATTCTTGGCTAGAGAACTCCATGGACAGAGGTGCCAGGCTGGCTGCAGTCCAAGGGATTGCAGTCAGACACAACTGAGCAACTGACATACATACACACAAGTGGCAGAAGGCCCTTCCTTTCTCTTTACTGATCAGGCACTCGTATGCATGTATATTTCTCACTTCTCCCTGGCTTACTTTCTGTACTGCTTACATTGCTAAAAGCATTTGGGCTTTTTTTCTCTATAATGTCTGATTTCATGCTGCGAGAGCCCCTATTGGTATCTAATGAAACAAAGAATGGAATGTATATGGTATCATGATCCCTTAAAATCATATTCTCTTAGAGGTTTATTTCTACTGGAAAGTACAAAGGAGGGTCACTTACTTGTTTTCTTTTTTGTTTTTGAAACCAAAAAAAAAAAAAACCTCTCCAAATTGAGCCATCTTTTCATAGACTTTTGATAGACTAGTAACTTACCTTTGGGAATGCATTGTTGGTCACACATGACTTGTTGATTTTTAATCATGTATCTAGTCAGTTATATTCTCTTTTTTAATTCAAAAAAATATATGCTGTGATTTTTGAGGTGTTGTATGTGGGTCTCGTGCTACAATTGATAAATGGTATTCTATCATTTCTAAACTACAAACTCTTACTTCATTTTACCTGTGTTATTAAACTACCTGAAAGTGTTAGTTGCTCAGTCATGTCCGACTCTTTGCAACCCCATGGACTGTAGCCCACCAGGCTCCTCTGTCCATGAGATTCTCCAGGCAAGAATACTGGAGTGGGTCACCATTCCCTTCTCCAGGGGACTGAATACAGGTCTCCTGCATTGCAGGCAAATTCTTTACCATCTGAGCCACCAGGGAAGCCCCACCCTTCCTAGGCCCCACTTAAAATTATTAGGTTAAAGCAGTTTTTGTGGATATCTGTATCTTTTTTTTAATTTCTAAATGAAAGTATTAATATGTGCTTCCACTATGTTATCATTAAGAACAATGTTGGCTAGTTAGATTTTCCCAGCCATTCTTTGTGGTAGAAAATATCCCTAATTCTATTTCTTTTTCTGTGGCACAAAGAAAAAGTACATTTTTCAACCTTCCATTTGGTGGTAATGGGGTCCTATTATGGAGTTTAGGCCATTGGGATATGGAGAAAAGTCAAACACGCAACTTCCAGGAACAAGTAGTCATGACTTCCACTCATAAACCGCGATGGTATATCAGCCACAGTGCTTCTCTCTGTCTATAAGGCTGGAAGCAGAGGACACCAGGATGTTAGAGTCACAAAATAGGAGCACCACACCTCGTGTCACTGTGTTTCAGGCGAGGTTCATCATTAAGCAGTCTCTGAGACTAAGAGGAATGTGTCGAAGGTTTGTTAGACTAATCCATTAAAAAAATTTATTGGAGTATAGTTGATTTAAAATGTGTGTTAGACATCTAGGTTGCTTCCATGTCCTCAGCGCGGTGATGAACATTGGGGTTCATGTGTAACTGGAGCCTATTATCCAGAGTGAAGTAAGCCAGAAGGAAAAACAACAATACAGTATACTAACACATATATATGGAATTTAGAAAGATGGTAACGAGAACCCTGCATGCGAGACAGCAGGAGATGCAGATGTATAGAATAGTCTTGTGGACTCTATGGGAGAGGGCAAGGGTGGGATGATATGGGAGAACGGCATTGAAACATGTAAATTATCATATGTGAAATCAATTGCCAGCCCAGGTTTGATGCATGATACAGGGTGCTCAGGGCTGGTGCACCGGGATGACCCAGAGAGAGGGAATCGGGAGGGAGGTGGGAGGGGGGTTCTGGAAGGGGAACACATGTATACCCATGTATGTATGTCAATGTATGGCAAAACCAACATAATAATATAACTAAAAAAGTCTTTCTTGAAAAAAAATAAATAGAATGACAAAAAAAAAGTTGTGTTAGTTTGTGGTGTACAGCAAAGTGATTCAGAAAGAATTTTTAAATATGGAAAGGGAGAAAACTAAAAAGGGCCCTATGATTTCATACACACACACACAGACACACACACACACCTTGGAATGTATATATATATAATATATATATATAATATATAATGATATATATATATCATATATATTTATATGATATATGCCTTGGGGCAGCAATCCACATATTAGCATGGAGCTGTTGGCACCCACATTTTTGCTTCTATATAGCAATCTCCAGGAGAAGAAACCAAAGCGTTCAAAGATGTATGATTCTAGGGCTGGAGTAGAGAAAACACAGTATGTACCTGAATATCCTTTTATGTCAGGAAACAAGGAAGTACTCAAAGAAAGCTGGGGACATGTCAAAAAGGGACTAGCTGAAAAGGCACCTACTGACCAAGTCTGAGATTGGGATAAATACTAATAGTGGATTGCTGTCCATCTAGTAAAACAGGAAACCTGACTGCATACTGATATAAATGAATAAGTAAAGAGTTTGGGCCAAAACAAGCTGTTTACATATTTTCACAGTTAGTGTCTCTGTGAGATACTTATGAACTAAAGAGAGGAAAGCATAACTTTACAGAGCCCAGAAGTTGACATTTTATACTCAAGAAAACCAAGTGAGCATCATCAGTAATGAGCCAACGCAATACTGTTCAATAGGAAGCATTGAGAATAACACCTGATAATTTGAATATAATTGTAAGGAAACGCCAGACAAACCCAAATTGAAAATTCTATAAAGTAACTCTATAAAATTCTATCAAGGTCATGAAAGTCAGAGATGAAAGAACTTTTTCAGAGTGATGGAAACTAAGGAAATATAATAAGCTAATGTAATATCTGATTCTAAATTGGATCATTTCATCATAAAGAACATCACTGGAACAACTATAATACGAATGGAACTTAAAATTAAATAGTGGCCATTTAATAGCATTATTTTTCTGACTTAAATGCTTCAGACAAGGACATTTCCCTATATCACTTATGCAGGAATACAAAATAAACCTTTGGAAGAATTAGTGCACCAGATTACTGCCTACTCTCTCATAGGTTGGGGAATAAAAACATAATTTGTTATTTCAGTGTTTCTACAAGTTTGAGACTATTTAAGTATATTTATACAAAAAGATCAACACATCATTGGTAGATATGGTATGTGCCTGAAATGTAGTATGTAAGCAAAAAACATTTATGAGGTGATTTGATAAACAAATTGAAAGAGAATGAAAAATAAAGGATTTTTTCTTATTAAAATAAGTTTATATGCCTGGAAAACAAATGAATTGGAAAAATATGCACTGCACTTTTGAAAGAATGAAAATGACATATTCAGTATATAACAGGTTATAGCAAACTTTTAAAAAATGCATGCACTGGATGTATTTCAAAGTATTTATATGTGTAAACTGTATTTCTGAGATTACAAAGCCACAAAAAGAAAAAAAATGCTCAAAATAACAGGCATGAATCAGTGTTTATCAGCTTCTATGCCCATTCATTTCTGGAAATCCTAACATTGATAAGTGTTTCAAAATGGTTCCTGAAGTACCTAGGGAATGACTCATGTGTCTCTTCAGCCAAAAGGTAGCAGCAGTGATTATCTGACTATGGTGCTTTAATTTTCTATCCTGAGATTTCCTCTTTCTGTTGAGGCAACAACATTGTCATTTCCCCCAGAAGTCACTACTGTTTGTTGCTCATGCCTGCCAAAAGCAGTGTTTCAGTGGTTGGTGCCTGCTGATGATTCCATCAAGTTGGCTGATGCCTGATACCGACAGTGATTATGTCTGAGATGAGACTATTATCTCCCGTCATTGGCAAAACCACCAACATGCCAATACCACCCTTTGGAAGATATCACTCCATTTCTTCAGTAGAATCAAAAACTGCTACAATGACACATCTGCTCTGTGTATTAATTCAACTTTAGCTTTTCATTTGTTCTCTTGATTACTAGGATTTATGCAAGGACTCAGGCAAGAGCTCAAGAGGCTGGAAAGGATAAGTGACATGTTAATTTCTCTCTGTAATCTCTCTCCTTGCCTTAGGTTCGTTCTGTATACCTTTTTCCTCTCTCATTGTACTGTCTCTTCAAAAGATGATCAATAAGCCTACATATCCTTTAGATAGGCACAGAACTAAGTAGACCTAAGAATGATTAAACCTTTGACTCAGGCATCACCCTAAGTACACATGAATGCCCTTCCCTTCCATTCACAAATGCTAGCATGTGGCAGTAGCAGTCAATTCAGTCCAGCCACTCAGTCATGTCCACTCTTCATGACCCCATGGACTGCAGCATGCCAGGCCTCCCTGTCCATCACAAACTCCCAGAGCTTGCTCAGTCTCAAGTCCATGGAGTGGGTGATGCCATCCAACCATCTCATCCTCTGTCATCCCCTTCTCCTCCTGCCTTCAAACTTTCCCAGCATCAGGGTCTTTTCCAATGAGTCAGTTCTTTGCATCAGGTGGCCAAAGTATTGGAGCTTCATCATCAGTCCTTCCAACAAATATTCAGGACTGATTTCCTTTAAGATGGACTGGTTAGATCTCCTAGCTGTCCAAGGGACTCTCAAGAGTCTTCTCTAGCACCACAGTTCAAAAGCATTAATTCTTCATCAACCGTGTGCAGTATACTACACGGTATTTTTAGGAAGGCAGACCAAACCCTATCAGTCTGCACTGCATTTCAAGTTCATTATCCTCATTTATACTGTTAAAGGCACTAGTAGTGTTAAAGAAAATCTGTACTGAATTTCAAGGATATCTTGGAAATTCCATGAACTGTGTGGCCTGTTACTTAAAACTTTCTTCTCAAATCTCATTTCTGTTTTTTAAAATTATCATAAATATATAGAAAGCATCAGACCATGTAATATTATATCATATAATTATGATGTGTAGTTGTGTGTATATATAGTCTATAAAGCTGTAGTAAAACCAAGATATCTATATTAAAAATTATAAACAAGTAAAAACTTTTAATCCTTTTTTTAATAAATATTTTTATTTATTTATTTGGCTGTGTTGGATCTTAGTTGGGGCACGTGGGACCTAGTTCCCTGACCAGGGATCGAACCTGGCTCCGCTGCATTGGGAGTTCAGAGTCTCAGCCACTGGACCACCAGGGAAGTCCCTAATCTTTTACATTAAATCAATTTAATAGCTCTAAAATTATTTTGGTTGTTGAGATAATTTAGCTCCTTTATGTTAAAGAAAATAAACATCACATATATGTATGTATGAAATAATTTAATATCAGGATACTGAAATCTCAAATTTTAGTATCCTTCAATTTATTGAGCTAACATGGATTTGACAAATAAAGAATGGTTTGTACTGCTTTAAATAGCACATCATGGAAGTTTTATCTTTTAAGGAAGCAAGTTAGTAGTAATTAAAAATGTACATTAGATGAAAAATATAGTTCCTTTTAAGAGAGGGTCCTCATTTGTAACACTTGCTAAGATGCTAATGTATAATTTAAATTCCTTTGGGATATTCAAATAAGGCAGGATAAATAGTATACATGTATACTCTCTCGTTCCAAAATGAAAAACAAAACTCATACAGCTTCAAGAAGGGAAACCATTCCAGAGCAAAAGATTAACATTAAAATCGGGGACAGACAAATGATAATTTCAAGGTTTCCAATAGAATATATACAATAGCAGCTACTCAATAAGATGATGAGGATATTAAAACAGTAATTATTTTTATGGCATCATTTTTTTAAATGAGAATTTCTTTTTGTTATGTTTAGTTTTTTTAAATGTCCTTTCCCCCTTCAATTTACATTCTTATTAAAGGATTTGTTTTTTATCTTAATGGAATAGATGGATCATAAATAATCTACATGCATATATATGTTACCCTTAAAAATTAAAATGTTAATTTAAGGAGGGAAAATGATAAAATGATACAAAATTGTATTACAATCAGGAGAATGAAGTATTTTTAAATGAGCTATTAAATTTCTGCCCTATTATATGACACCAAACTATGGACTGCTCCTTGGAATAGAGGGTAGATGAACATCTTGTAAGCTGTTATCTATTTCTTAAGCATTTCCACTTTGTCCATTAAGGCATTTATATCCTCACGCACTTTGTTCCCAAATTGGTTTTATGCTCCATTGAATTATGTATTAATAATCATGCAGTTAGGACCTTCTAAGGTGTAGAGTCTTTTCTTTCTCCCTTTAAAGGTTAATATTTATATCAAGTAGGTTTGCAGTGTTTAGGTATCTGCAAAAAAGGTTTTCTCCTCTCATTCCCAGTGAATTAACATCCTTGTTTTAAGACTTAAAGAAAATTAGCTAAGAACTCTGTGTACCTTTTCTTGTAAACAACAACAACAACAAAAATTGCAGAATCCATGGAATGTATTTTAGGTTATTAAAACCTTGTCAGGCATACCAGTTAGTTTGATTAGAGCCTATAAAGAACTGCAAAGAATGAGACAAATACACTGTACTAGTTAGTATCACAAACTTCCCTGGGCAAAAAGTAGGTGGTGTCTTTTCAGACAAGATGCTTTACAAAAACAACCACACACCTCTGCAACTGGGAATGTTGTGGTGGAAGGGAAAATGAATTGGTAAAAGAGTGAGGCCCAGCATAAAAAATCATTTTAAAAACATTTTCTCTGACATTTACTTGATCTAAGAACTAGCTTCTTCTATGTACAGTGGAGGCTACCTGTCAATAAGATATCCTTGTATCTGGTTTACCAAATGGTCTCCATCTTTCAGTTCAATTCAGTTCAGTTCATGCTCAGTTGTGTCCAACTCTTTGCGACCCCATGGACTGCAGCACGCCAGGCCTCCCTGTCCATCACCA
>ML661195.1:93560-118905 GCA_007570785.1 Antilocapra americana | reverse complement strand
TGTCATAGGGTGGTGTCATCTGCATATCTGAGGTTATTGATATTTCTCCCGGCAATCCTGATTCCAACTTGTACTTCTTCTAGCCCAGTGTTTCTCATGATGTACTCTGCATACAAGTTAAATAAGCAGGGTGACAGTATACAGCCTTGACGTACTCCTTTCCCTATTTGGAACCAGTCTGTTGTTCCCTGGCCAGTTCTAACTGTTGCTTCCTGACCTGCATACAGGTTTCTCAAGAGACAGGTCAGATGGTCTGGTATGCCCATTTCTTTCAGAATTTTCTAGTTTATTGTGATCCACACAGTCAAAGGCTTTGGCATAGTCAATAAAGCATAAATAGATGTTTTTCCGGAACTCTCTTGGTTTTTCGATAATCCAGCAGAGGTTGGCAATTTGATCTCTGGTTCCGCTGCCTTTTCTAAAACCAGCTTGAACATCTGGAAGTTCATGTTTCACGTATTGCTAAAGCCTGGCTTGGAGAATTTTGAGCATTACTTTACTAGCGTGTGAGATGAGTACAATTGAGTGGTAGTTCAAGCATTCTTTGGCATTGCCTTTCTTTGGGATTGGAATGAAAACTGACCTTTTCCAGTCCTGTGGTCACTGCTGAGTTTTCCAAATTTGCTGGCATATTGAGTGCAGCACTTTCGCAGCATCATCTTTTAGGATTTGAAATAGCTAGAGTATGGAGGATTATGCTTCTCTGCAAAATATCCTCCCAGACAAAAACTTCACACGCATTAAACAACAATTCCCACTCCCTCTTCCTAGCAGCCCCTGGCAACCATCTTCTGTCTCTATGAGTTTGCCTATCTTAGATTCCTCACATAAGTAGAATCATACAAGATATCCTCTTTTGTGTCTAGCATATTTCACTAGCATAATGTTTTTAACTTTCATCCATTTTGCAGCATACATCAAAATTTCATTCCTTTTAGGCTGAATAGTATTATATTCCATATATGTGTATGTCTCTATACATATTTGCATATAATCACATGCACACATACATATATTATATACACACACTACATTTTTGTTTATCCTTTCACATGTTGATAGACATCATTTGAGTTATTTTCACCTTCTGACTATTGTGTATAATGCTATGAACATTGGTGTATAAATGTTTGTTGGAGTTTCTGATTTCAATTCTTTTGGGTATACCTAAAAGTGCGAGTTCCTGGATCATATGGTAATTCCATGTTTCACTTTTTGAGCAATTTCTATAATGTTTTCCCTAGTGGTTTCACCGTGTTATATTTCCATTAGCAATGGCCAAGGGTTCCAATTTCTCCCCATCCTTGGCAACACATGTTAAATTTTTATTTTTTGAAAAACAGACATCTTAACATATATGAAATGATGTATATAGTTTTTGACCTTTCTCACAGTTTATGAGGTTTATAGACCTTATGCATTCCTTTCTTTTTTCTTCCTCATAAATAGCCTCATGAAACATCTACTATTTCTTGATGAACCACTATAGTAATATTTGATAATTAACCATTACCTAATTTTACATCATTTCCCCTTCATATTACCATGTAGGTAGTGAAATAACTAAAGATAATTATCAAGTGCTTATTTAAATAGGAAAGTGTGTTCTATTCAAAGGTAAGGTAAGAGAGAATTTAAGAACTATGAGGAAAGCCATGGAGAGGTAGATAAGTAAGAAGCCTAGCAAAAATATCCAACTAACACTATGCCTTTACACCTAGTATTTTAATGTCAGAATTACTAAAATAATAAATGTGATATTAAATTTTTGCTTGGTACTATAATAATAAAAAGTTTAGGTTTTTTCTTTTCAACTATATTAACACAAAAATCTCCATTTCACTTGTATTTGGACTTCTGTTCATTGTGTTGAGGACTCAGTTGATGCCAAAATAGAGGTTTTAGAACTAAGCTAAAGAGAAAACTCAAAGATCAGGAGAAATGAGGGATATATTGCCTCATGGTGGCAGGAAATGAGAAGGGATAACATCAATAGAAACAAGGTATATCTGGAAGTTCTATTTCTAAATAAATGATCTCAAGTATAATCATTTCTACTCAGTGCTTCCCAGTGGCCCTCCTAAGGGTAGATACAAGGAAAAGGGAACTAGGCAGGATGTGGGGAATTTATTCACACACAACAATCAGACAATAAATTATAATCATGGAATGCACCCATTAGGCCTTCTTCTTTCCAACATTCCCCAAAACCTGAGTTCTTCCTAAGAGCCACAATATTAGCAACTGTGATTAAAAGCCTTCTTCTCATGTATAAAAATAAAAGCACTATATTATGGAAAAACCCAAGTGAACTTTTTGGGCAACCCAATACTGAAAAGCACATTGTAAATCTTAAAGTTCTATGCGCATATGAGGCATTATTAGTATATTTTAAAAGTTAATTTTTATATGTAAGATATTCTTAGGAAAAATACAGAGCTTTTTAAGTGTGATAGAAGTTATAAGAAGAAGGAATGATCATGTTTGTTAGGAAAGTGAGCAATCTGCTTCAAGATTAGTCCTCAGCTTTAAAAACAAGGGAGTATCTATTTGAAAAAAAATGGATATGCTGTGCTTAGTTACTCAGTCATGTCTGATTCTTTGTGAACCTCATGGACTATAGCCAGCAAGGCTCCTCTGCCAATGGGATTCTCCAGGCACGAATAGTAGAGTGGGTTGCCATGCCCTCTGCCAGGGCATCTTCCCAACATAGGGATTGAACCCAGGTTTCCCGCAATGTAGGCAGATTCTTTACTGTCTGAGCAACCAAAGAAGCCCAAGAATACTGGAGTGAGTAGTCTATCCCATCTCCAGGGGAACTTCCCAACCCAGGAATAGTATTGGAGTCTCCTGCATCACAGGCAGATTCTTTACTAGCTGAGCTACCGGGAAGCTCCCCACCTCAAAAAAAAAAGATATATCACTTTAATGGATTTAATGAGCTTTTCTAGCTTTAGAAATTAATTTATATGAACACATATTAACTATGATCATACATTTTAATGATAAGAGATTGATTTCTAATGTTAAAATGCTGCTTTACCTTCATATTTAAATCACTCATTTATGTATATAATAATATCTAGTTTGCTAAAAGTGGAACAAAGCCCACTAAATTGATGAGCATCCTCTCCCAAATCTACCTTACTTGAATTTTCCAAGTAATTTACACTCAAGTCAGTTTAGAAATAATACATTGCCATAAAATGCTGACTTCAATCGGCCACTACTGACTGTTTCTCAAACTGTCTCTCCCTGTGGGATAGGAAAAGGAAGCAATTGATTTTCTGTTGGCTTTGCTACTTGGTGACAATTGGAAAATAGGCAGGGAGCTAATGAAGTTACAGATGCTCTACGCTTGTCATTCTGAGCATTCACTGAGGAGATTGAACAGCTCAGAGCAGCAAATGTTGTATTTCTAATGGCTGCTCTCTTGAAAAGTATATGGATAAACACTTGATTAGTTAAGAGTCACCAGATGACCTTTCTTTGTGCTACTTGAACTATAGTGAACTATAACTATATAACTATAGTGAACTATAGTGTTAGTTACTCAGTCATGTCTGACTCTTTGTGGCCCCGTGGACTGTAGCCCACCAGGCTCTTCAGTCCATGGGATTCTCCAGGCAAGAATACTGGAGTGGATTGCCATTTCCTTCTCCAGGGGATCACCTAATCCAGGGATCGAAGTCAGAAGGCAGATTCTTTTACCATCTGAGCCGCCAGGGAAGCCCTTGAACTATAGAAACGTTAATTATAAAACTTTGGGAAAAAATCCATTTTGTATATTTCATCTTCACATCATATCTCAAGGAACTAGGATAACTGAGTCTGACAGAAAAATAAATGCATAATATTAACAGGAGAATGTAGAAAATAGATCACTGGAACAGAACTAAGAGGTAAGACCAGATACATATTTATGTGAAAGTTAAGTGTGTGATAGAGATGCAATTTGAAACCAGAAGGGAAAAAATAGAAGTTAGCTTCAAAGGTGAGTCAATTTGATATACATTTGCAGAAAAGAAAAATAAAGGCAGAGCTGTGACTTACATAACTCATGAAAATAAAATTTGAGCTGCATTAAAGAGTTTAACATAAAGAAAAAATAAAGCAAACTATTTAAGTTTTAAAAGAGAAAGACAATGCCTAGGATCTTGAGCTAGGAATGGCTTCCTTAGCAGGAAAGAACAAATTTTAAAAGGATATCATACAAATTTGACTATACTAAATCTCTTTCTTTGTATGGCAAATGACAGCAGAGAGTTCAGTATCCAGTGTAGAATTATAGGATAATATTTGCAAAATATATGAAATAGCATTAGTATTCTGCTGCTGCTGCTGCTGCTAAGTCACTTCAGTCGTGTCTGACTCTGTGCCACCCCATAAACGACAGCCCACCAGGCTCCACTGTCCCTGGGATTCTCCAGGCAAGAACACTGGAGTGGGTTGCCATTTCCTTCTCCAATGCATGAAAGTAAAAGGTGAAAATAAAGTCGCTCAGTTGTATCCGACTCTTTGCGACCCCATGGACTGAAGCCTAACAGGCTCCCCCGTCCATGAGATTTTCCAGGCAAGAGTACTGGAGTGGGGTGCCATGTATAACAATGTGCAAATTCATTACTATAAATCATAAAAGATAAAATAACCAAGGTGAAAGTCATCAGGGATTTCCATGAGGTTCAGTGGTTAAGACTCCACCCTTCCACAGCAGGTCTGATCCCTGGTGGGAGACCTAGCTAACCTCCTGTATGCCACATGGTGCAACCAAAGTGGGTGGTTGGGGAGAAAATGTCACAAGAAGCAATTCACAGAATTGTGGTTGTAGCTGATGCCAGACTTGAGGGACATTTTATGCAGATGGAAATGATCCAGTAGATGGGAAGATTATTGATTCAGGAGAGAAACTGAGTCTTGCTGGGGCAAAGTGCTTAACTCAGAGGAGAAAGGTTCATTAGTGGAGAATTTGGCCTTATCTAGGTATATCAACAGTCCCTCCAAAGATTCTAGAGCATAGATATAGTGGTGGAGACTTGTATTTTCTTCTGATTGCTTTATTTATTTATTTATTTATTTATTTTTCTGTGAAGTGGAATGCAACATCATCAGGTGAGTGATCAAAGAAAAGGAGACATTGGCAATATGACAAGAGAGAAAAAAATTACAAACTAGATCTCTAAGAGAGAATGGACAGGTACATGTAGTGTGATTGCTAAACAGCATTAGCATCCCATGAAGTGAGTGGCAATGAAGTTAAGTGGGTCTAAATACTATGGAGGATTCTTCAGGTGGCTCAGTGGTAAAGAACCCATCGGTAAATGCAGGGGACCTGCGTTCAGTCCCTGGGTCAGCAAGATCCCCTGGAGGAGGAAATGGCAACCCACTCCAGTGTTCTTGCCTGGGAAATCCCATGGACAGAGGAGCCTGGCGGGCTACAGTCCATGGGGTCGCAAAGAGTTGGACACGACTGAACAACTAAACAACAATAACAACAAATACTATTGCTTTGCTCTAGCTACATTTACCCATGTGTGTGCCATCAAGGACTAGGCAGAAATGGGGAGTTAATTAGCTGTAGGATGTACAAGAAGGTATGACTTAGTGAGAAAAGAGCAAGAGATTTGAGGATCTATGCAAGAGAAGAATAATAATGATTGAGCATGAAATTTAGGTTGAATTAAAAAACCAAGTGAAGACAGGAGAGACATGAGAGACATAAAAGATGTTATAGAATCAACCAGATGAAGGTAGTGGTGGCTGACTTGAGGGAGTAAGTTGAAAGATATGGCAGGTGGTAAATGAAGGATGGGGGGCTTGAACTGGGATTCTGAGGAGGCTATATTTACTGACAGAAACAAAATCTATGGTCATTAGTTTATGGTTAAGGTATAATGAAAGACAAAATTATTGGATAAAATAAAAATCAGGGCCAACAGTTAAAATGGATACTGGAATCAGCTATCAGCTGTATAACATGAGTAGTATATCATAAATTGTCAATGGACCAGGTACAAAATAATATATTAGTAAAGTGAGACATATGAGCTTAAGGGACTGTGGATAGCTGCAATGAGGAGTATTACACCCTAGTGACAAGAGATCCAAATACAAGATATTTTAAGGAAGATGGAAGAATGGTATGGAAGCAGCAATGAAGAGTAACCCTACCTCTAGATACCAGGAGTATAAGAGTATAGGAAGAAAACAGCTATCACTTATGACTGTTCAAGGGAAAGCAGTATTTTGAAGAATTCCTAGTTATAGTTTGAGCAAGAAGAAGGAAACTTTGATTAAAGTTTGAGAAAATAGGGGATTCTGCTGATAACTGATCTGGGGTATACTGGATAAGATAAAATAATTTCAGTAGGTAGGGAGAAGCAAATTTTGCCTCCCACAAATGGACTCTGTCACCTTAACTTGTCAACATTTGATTTTGGATAAGAGGTAGTGATCGTAGGCCTTGCAAGCCAGTGGGACCTGTCCAAAAGTGCCAATAGATATTTGATTCCTGCCAAAAGATCCCTGACATTTGGTGTTTTCCAAAATACCCATGAGCGTATTTGTTCCATGCCAAATGGTTCTGGACAAGACCTTTTGGCGTGGACCAAATGTTTTATGGATGTTTTGGATAGGACCAAATGGTCCTCTAACAATCAAGGACAGTTTGGCATGGATCACATATCTTATTAACAAGTCTTGTGCACCAAATGTCTCACAGATATTTTAGACAGAACCAAACATCTGCCAATTCTCTTAGAGAAGGTTGTATGGTGGGAGGAAAGAGGACGGGAATACCACTTTTTCCTTGCCCCTCTCTCCCTGCTGTAAGTCATTATTCACACTATGTCTGCTCCTCTTCATCATTATTGCTTCTGTTTTCCTCCTCCAATGCTTTAGCTTTCACTTCGCTCCTTAAACACTCTTCTCCCATTATGTTTATGGTAATTTCTTTTTGTTGTTTGTCTCTGGGTACCTCAACTTCTTGTCGGTTGCTTTAACTCTACTCTGCTCTCTGTAAATTGCTCTTTCATCACCTCTCTTCAGGTAAGCCATCTGAGTGGCATTCTATTTCATGGTAGGACCCTGACTAACTCAGGGTGTGATGTAGGGTCACAACAGAACAGATTCCTATTACCAGAATGACCAGTGGTTGCTATGGGGACTTCCAAGAAAGATATAAACTGTACGGAGAGTCATTGCTGACTTTCCCTAGGAGGAAAAATCTCTGATTTGTTAAGATAAATAAGAAACGGGGGATTAGGCAGGGGTAAAGGCAGGTTCTTTACCATTAGTGCCACCTGGGAAGCCAGACATGAAGGGACTTAATGTGTATTATACACATATGAATGGAGACAAATGTTTTGAGTGTGAAGGTAAGGGTAGAGCTTCATTGGAGAAAATACGTAGTAATGTAACATTTTAGTGCAAAAGCACTTTCTAAACAGCTTTTCTAAACATTATAAAATGTAAAGTCCTAATCTGGACCTATATTTTCAAGTATTATGAAAAAGTCAAATTCTGAATGAAAAGCTATTCAAAGGTTAATTAAAACCCTGCCATAGTGGTATTTGAATTAGAGATCAGGGAACATAGACACAGAAGTTACAAATCCAAACTAAAGAAGATGAGGGTACAGCCCTGTCTCTAGTCTGTGTTTCAACTATAGGCTAGGGGTAATTTATTCTCTGGGACCAGATCTGAGTCTAGAAACAGTCTAATGTTAATGAGACTAATTTCCACTTGAACTGCATGAAGTTTAATCTTTTGTCTTAACTAGCTACAAAGTCAAGTGTATTTCTTACAGCTGTGTGTCAGTATTGTTACTCATATTTAGTTTCTAGATTCTACCCATTCAGAGTTTCTATTTTTACCTTTGCTACATGACAATGTACATGAGTTCCAGCTCATTGGCCATTATTTCCTGAACCTAGTATGTCTAGATTCTGCTACTCCATCCCTTAGATCCTGGATTTAATGACCCTAGACTATTTGCTCATGACTCTAGTAAACATTTCATTTGTCCTCTGATCCTCCTAGTGTAGAGTACTTCCAAGAAATATCCTGTCTCTTCTTTCTTCTTTTTACATATTTAACCCAGTTCATAGCCTCCAGCTCTCCTGGTGAGTAATACAAGTTAAGCCTCCAAATAATCTGAAGCAATAAAGTCTCCCGTGGTTTCCAAAGACATACTGACATCTCCCAACTGGGCACATAAAGTTGAGTTTTCTAAAATGGGGTTATTTAATCTAATAAATGTACATTATTTATGGATATATTTCATGTGAGTCATTGTTGGTATGGAGTCAGCTACGGGAAGAATGTATCTGATACTGACAATGATTATTTGGCTAATTGAATAGAATCTTATTCCCACCTCCCTCCATGCTTCTGGGAAGATAATACATGTGTCTGAGAGCAGAAGTATATGTCAGAGGTTTATTTCTAAACGTATTATATATTTTGCTTCAAGTTATGCCTAGTAGAGGCTTATATAATTTTGATTAGAAATCATATTGTATTCCCTTGAAGTGGGTGAGTACAAGGGGAAAATGTAATACTATGGAACAAAGAGGTGAAGTTGAGACAAGAAAAATCAGAACTTTCAGAAGAGAAAATAATTCTCCCTAAATTGAATGTGGGAGAAAATATCTCAAATTTTATTTCTGTCATACATAACCATCTGAATTGAATTGAATCTAATTCTACCCTGTGACTTTCATTTGTTCTCCCTTTCACTCACCTTTTCCTACCTCTTTTCAAACGTCCCCTACCAGTATGAGGATTTTTTCAGAACTAATCAAAAACAATATTTCTGAAAAAATTCAATTCCTCTCTACACAGAAGGGGTATACATATAATGCCCACATGCATATCTACCTATAAATTTTCTTCAACAGTCTCACTCTCAGAGAGCCAACATCTATCAGTTAATCATATCTCCTTAGATCTGCTACTGAGTGCAAGGATATTCCCATTTGCCACATTCATTGTACTTAAATAGCTGCTCATATTTGGAACAGCATTTTGACTTCTTTAGGTTTCATCACTCTACTGGTTAACATTCAAAGGTTCTAATTACCATAGGATCCATAAGATCACCCCCAATCCCACTGTATTTCAGTATCTAGCCATTTTTATTTGAATTAAGATGAAATTACAAGTTCTACCCATGGTAGGGTGGCTATGCTACTCGAAGTCCATAGACAGAGAGTGAAAGAGCAAGCTGCTTCACAGAGTACAGGTAAAGAACATGTTTAGTGGCAGAAATGTCAGATGAACATTCTATCTTCTTTCTGACCTTCCAGCAGATAAACTGCATGAGTTAAAAACAGAAATGTTATGGAAAATGTCACTCAGGATTTATCGACAGAGAACAGAAGCCACTCAAGATAAAGTGAGAAAGGAATTTTTTTTATAGGAAGTTCAATATCTCACAGTTCTCCTTGATTTTAGAAACATAACATAAATGAGTGTGGTGGACTGGATGGATTCTTGTTGCCAGCTCTGCTCCATGTTATTTGGTTGTACACCCAAGCTCTCTGTCATGTGACATTGAAGTGTCCACCATTGAAGTGTAGACCAGGTACAGTCTATGTCCCCATCCCAACCACTGTGCAACTATGCCAGTTCTGAGTAGATGTTTTAAAAATAATCTTTTATTTCCACTGACTCTCTTGTTCTGCTGTTGCCCATCATGAGAAGGGCAAGGCCTTGGATACTGCTGCTGCTTTTAGCCTGGACCTCAGAATGATAGCCCTCTGAAGCAGAACTGAGCCTGATCTGCAGCCTGACATAGAGCTGCCACAGCCAGTTCACAAACCCATGAGAAAGAAAGACAGTAGACAATTGAAATTTTGAGCAACACTTGACTACTAAACTATAGTTCACAGAATGGATGTGAAAGTCATATCACAGAACTGAGTCACCAAAGGAAAGAATCTACCACATAATGTTCTCACTAAACACTGCTGATTAGAATTTATGTAGAGGTCAATGATCAGCTGCAAGGGAGCATGCTGGAAGGTCATTTGACCCATTCATTTCATAAGGATATAAAAGAAGAGAATGATCCTCAACATCACTAGTTATAATTCAATAAAACTTTATTTTTAAAATCAGTTAAGAAGAGATGGATGTATTATTTTTTTACAAAGGCAAAGCATATGAATAAGAAATTGAAAAGAAGAACTGCAGTCAACAAATTTTAATAGTGATGAAATAAATATAATGTAAATATCAGGATATAATTTGTTTGCAAATCCTGGGGAAATATATACCTAGATTTTGATCTAAATATATCACCCCCGCTTGGAGATAATAAAAATTATGAATGATCACCTGTATAAATATAAATGACCTTAAAAAAGATGAAAAGGACATTTGCCAAGAAATCTTTAAAATGAAACAGTGCCAGTGGAATGGTATTTAATTTTTTAAGAAAAGATTCCTTTAGTGCAATTCAGCACTATATATCAGAAGTGTTAAAACTACTCAGAGCCATAACCTAGCAGTTAGATTTCTAGGAATTTGTCTTACAGGAATAATGAGAATTATGAATATGAATCCTTATAAAAAATGCTCAATACAAGATAAATTTAAAATTGGCTATTTTAGAGCAGCACTAAATATTCAAAAGAGAAGACTGGTAGAACAAATTATCTGTTATTCATTCAACTGAATATTATCATGTGTTTACAAAATAATATTTTTTAAAATGCATGTTTTGGAAACCATAATACCAGTATTTGAATCCGTGTTCTAGTACTTATTATCAATGTGATCAGGAGCAAGTCACTTATTCTTTTAAAGATTCAGCTTTTTTATATCTAAAATAAAGATAATGACATCTAAAATAAAAATATCACCTACATCAAATTGTTACTATGCACTTTATTGAGGTATACCTGAAAATTACTTAGACTGGAACCTGGCCTTCAGTGCATGCATGCTAAGTCACTTCAGTCGTGTCCAACTCTGCGACCCTATGGACTGTGGCCTGCCAGGCTCTTCTGTCCATGGGATTCTCCAGGCAAGAATACTGGAGTGGGTTGCCATGCCCTCCTCTAGGGGATCTTGCTGACCCAGGGATTGAACCCACGTCTCTTATGTCTCCTGCACTGGCAGGCAGGATCTTTACCACTGAGCCACCTGGGAAGCTCCCTGCCTTTAGGATATGGTGGCTCTTATTATCACTATGAAACTACTAACATCATAATATATGGAAACCTTCTGTAATATATAAAGTGTGCAAAACCTCATGTTATGAACCAGTATGAACATGCAGTATGATTCCAATTTTGTGGGAAATATAAAGAGAAAGATGTGATCAAGAAAAAAGATAAGAGAAATGAAATGATTTCTCTTTAATTACTCTAGTTTCTCTCTCTATATATGTATATGCAAATAAACATATATATTGTGAACAAAGACATATATATATATATATATATATACACACACACATATATAAAACTTGGTTAGTTTTCTATGGTGCCTATTTATTTCACTGTCAGGAAAACATTATAATTTATTGATGCCAGCAAATAGGTTATATAGGTAGTGACCTAGGAAGTAATTTTGCTATTGTAAAAGGGCTTCCCTGGTGGCTCAGACAATTAAAGAATCTGCCTGCAATGTGAGAAACTAGGGTTTCATCCCTGGGTTGGGAAGATCTCATGGAGAAGGGAATGGTAACACATTTTAGTATTCTTGCCTGGAGGATTTCACGGACAGAGGATCCTGGTGGCTTACAGCCCATGGGGTTGTAAAGAACTGGACACGACTGAGTGACTAACACTTAAATATATATATACACATATACACATTTTGTTATCAAACAGATCAAAGTAATACATAAGAACCTTTCAGACAATAAAAACATCTTATTCATGAAGAGAAGATTCAAGGAGCAAAGACTTTAAGTATCTGTATACAAGGATTCTGTATTTACAACACCATATATCCTATTAATGTACTGAAAAAAAACACGAATGGAAAAAGCAAATACTAATATTTCTAAGGGACTTGAGAAAGACAAGGCAGAATTTGTGGAATGGAAATTAAAATCAGAAAACAGGAGACTGTACCTCGGTAACCATGATGCCAAACCTATCTGGAGAAAGTTAGCTGATCATTGCAGTTACTCTACTGAAACTATGTAAGGTGACAAATGCCACAGTCATTCCGAGGTCCTGAGATTTAAGGCAAATGCTGCTCAATATTCATGGCCACACATCAGCTCATGTCACCACATATCCCATGAAGGTGGCAGTAACAATCCTGCCCTTGACAAACATATTTCCTCACACTTATATACTCACATTCTTATTCTTTGACTCATGGTTCTAAACCAGGTTTATATAAACCTATGAGATATGAAAGAATGAAAGATATGAATTATGAAATATGAAAGAAAGAATATAAAGAGACAGAGCCAAAGCAAAAACAACACCCAGTTGTGGATGTGACTGGTGATAGAAGCAAGGTCTGAGGCTGTAAAGAGCAATATTGCATAGGAACCTGGAATGTTAGGTCCATGAATCAAAGCAAATTGGAAGTGATCAAACAGGAGATGGCAAGAGTGAACATCAACATTTTAGGGATCAGCAAACTAAAATGGTCTGAAATGGGTGAATTTAACTCAGATGACCATTATATCTACTACTGTGGACAAGAATCCCTTAGAAGAAATGGAGTAGCCATTATAGTCAACAAAAGAGTCTGAAATGGAGTACTTGGATGCAGTCTCAAAAATGACAGAATGATCTCTGTTAATTTCCGAGGCAAACCATTCAATATCACAGTAATCCAAGTCTATGCCCCGACCAGTAATACTGAAGAAGCTGAAGTTGAAAGGTTCTATGAAGACCTTCTAGAATTTACATCCAAAAAAGCTGTCCTTTTCATATAGGGGACTGGAGTACAAAAGTAGGAAGTCAAGAAATACCTGGAATAACAGGCAAATTTGGCCTTGGAGTACAGAATGAAGCAGGGCAAAGGCTAACAGGGTTTTGCCAAGAGAATGCACTGGTCAGAGCAAACACCTTCTTCCAAGAACACAAGAGAAGACTCTACACATGGACATCACCAGATGGTCAACACCAAAATCAGATTGATTATATTCTTTGTAGCCAAAGATGGAGAAGCTCTATACAGTCGGCAAAAACAAGACTAGAAGCTGACTGTGGCTCAGATCATGAACTCCTTATTTCCAAATTCTGACTTAAATTGAAGAAAGTAGGGAAAACCACTAGACCATTCAGGTATGACCTAAATCAAAACTCCAACGATTATACAGTGGAAGTGAGAAATAGATTTAAAGGACTAGATATGTTAGACAGAGTGCTTGATGAATTATGGATAGAAATTCATGACATTGTACAGGTGACAGGGAGAAAGACCATCCGCAAGAAAAAGAAATGCAAAAAAGTAAAATGGCTGTCTGAGGAGGCCTTACAAATAGCTGTGAAAAGAAGAGAAATGAAAAGCAAAGGAGAAAAGAAAAGATATACCCATTTGAATGCAAAGTTCCAAAGAATAGCAAGAAGAGATAAGAAAGCCTTCCTCAGTGATCAGTGCAAAGAAATAGAGGAAAACAATAGAATGGGAAAGACTAGAGATTTCTTCAAGAAAATTAGATACTAAGGGAATATTTCATGTGAAATGGGCTCAATAAAGGACATAACTTGGAAGGAAAGTTATGACCAACCTAGATAGCATATTTAAAAGCAGAGGCATTACTTTGTCAACAAAGGACCGTCTAATCAAGGCTATGGTTTTTCCAGTGGTCATGTATGGATGAGAGAGCTGGATGGTGAAGAAAGCTGAGCGCCAAAGAATTGATACTTTTGAACTGTGGTGTTGGAGAAGATTCTTGAGAGTCCCTTGAACTTCAACGAGATCCAACCAGTCCATCCTAAAGGAAATCAGTCCTGAATGTTCATTGGAAGGACTGATGTTGAAGCTGAAACTCCAACACTTTAGCCACCTGATATGAAGAGCTGACTCATTTGAAAAGGCCCTGATGCTGGGAAAGATAGAGGGCAGGGGGAGAAGGGGATGACAGAGGTTGAGATGGTTGGATGGCATCACCGACTCAATGGGCATGAGTTTGAGTAAACTCTGGGAGTTGGTGATGGACAGGGAGGCCTGGCATGCTGAAGACCATGGGGTCACAAAGAGTCAGACATGACTGAGCAACTGAACTGAACTGACGAAATATGAATCTTACACCTTTACATTTTTTCCCTCTCACAAGTTGAGTGGGCATTCTCTCCTCAATATGAAAGACACTTAGTCTATCCAAGGTGTTTCTGCTATTTCCTGAAATTTCTGGTTTCAGGAAAGCTAGGTAAAGATCCAAACAATTAACCATTTTATTCTTTCAGGCAACTCCAAATCCATGGCATGGGAGATAGACTTAATGGCTTATTATATAATGTTATCATGTTTCTGACTCTAAAAATAGCCCATATGAATTTGCTTTCCAATATTTGATGCTATATTCACTTTTACTGTTCTCTAATCTTTCTTATTCTTTGCTCTTCCCCCCACCCCCCCACCCCCTGGAATCCACTTAAGTAGCAGAATTAGTCCCTTTTTATTTTCTGGCTTTCAGGTCATATTCTATGAGCAAGTTGAACACATATAATCACTAGGCTAACATTGTGAATGTAGTGAAATATCTCTTCCAGAAGGCAGATTTTAATTATGATTCTATTTAAAGGCTATCAGTAACATGGTAAAATTTACATTCACTATTATTCTCTAAAATAACAGGGATTCATAATTTTTTTGCTTAAATCTGTTTTATTATTTCCTTTGAAAGATGTGTTAAAAATATTCAAATGCTACTGATAACTCCTACCCAAAATAATTATATTACTTTGTAGAAAATTACTATTACTATTTAATCCACAGTTGATGAGTTACTATGATTATGACTAAATCTCTCTTTTTTTTGAAATGCATAACTTAAACTCACCAGGAACACAAGAACAACCAGTGCCATATGCACTCTCTGAGACAGACTTATGAAGCATTGAATCAAATTTTTCCCTTCTCCTTCTAAATTAATTGAATAGAACCAGAGATCAGAAATAATAGATTTTGATTAGAGCAAAAATGTCACAGTTTCTGTTAATAATCATTTGCATGCTGTGTTATTGAAAGCAATATTATCTTCACACGTGCCCACTCTCTACCAATAGAGACCATGAATTCAGGGCAATTTTGACAATAGTTAACTGACAGAGAACAAATAACTCTTCTGAGCAACCATCAACTCACTTAATTTCCTCCACAACCCTGCAAGGAAGTAAAACTTTTATCTTCATTACACAGATGAGGAAATTGAGACCCAAAGGTTAACTCTAAGGTTAACCCTAATATTAACTTCCAGATGTTCAAGCTGGATTTAGAAAAGGCAAAGGAACCAGATATCAAATTGCCAACATCCGTTCGATCATTGAGAAAGCAAGAGAGTTCCAGAAAAAACATCTACTTCTGCTTTATTGGTTACACCAAAGCCTTTGACTGTGTGGATCACAACAAACTCTGGAAAATTTTCAAGAGATGGGAATACCGGACCACCTACCTTCCTCCCGAGAAATCTGTATGCAGGTCAAGAAGCAACAGTTAGAATTGGACATGGAACAACAGACTGGTTCCAAATCAGGAAAGGATTATGTCAAGGCTGTCTATTGTTACCATGCTTCTTTAATTTATATGCAGAGTACATCATGCGAAATGCTAGGCTAGATGAAGCACAAGCTGGAATCAAGATTGTTGGGAGAAATATCAATAACCTCAGATATGCAGATGACACTGTCCTTATGGCAGAAAGTGAAGAGGAACTAAAAAGCCTCTTGATGAAAGTGAAACAGGAGAGTGAAAAAGTTGGATTAAAGCTCAACATTCAGAAACCAAAGATCATGGCATCCGGTCCCATCACTTCATGGCAGATAGATGGGGAAACAGTGGAAACAGGGTCAAACTTCATTTTTTTGGGCTCCAAAATCACTGCAGATGGTGATTGCAGCCATGAAATTAAAAGATGCTTGCTCCTTGGAAGAAAAGCTATGACCAACCTAGGTAGCATATTAAAAGGCAGAGACATTAAGACCAACAGAGGTCTGTCTAGTAAACGCTATGGTTTTTCCAGTAGTCAGGTATCGATGTGAGAGTTGGACTATACAGAAAGCCGAGTGCCAAAGAATTGATGCTTTTGAACTGTGGTGTTGGAGAAGACTCTTGAGAGTCCCTTGGACTGCAAGGAGATCCAACCAGTACATCCTAAAGGAGATCAGTCCCAAATATTCATTGAAAGACTGATGCTGAAGTTGGAACTCCAATTCTTTGGGTAGCTGATGTGAAGAATTGATTTATTAGAAAAGACTCTGATGCTGGGAAAGATCGAAGGTGAGAGGTGAAGGGGACAACAGAGGAAGAGATGGTTGGATGGCATCACTGATTTGACAGACATGAGTTTGTGCAAGCTCTGGGAGTTGGTGATCAGGGAAGCCTGGCGTGTAGCAGTCTATGGGGTTGCAAAGATTCAGACACGACTGGCTGAATTGTACTGAAAGTTAACTAAATTGCTCAAGATTACCTAGGTGATGACCGTGGGTATTTCAAATGCTTTCTCCTATATAACTTCTACAAAGAAGCTTCTACATACTTTACATGCAACAGACAAATTGAAGTCGTAAGGAAACAGAGAGAGGGCTAAATATATTGACCAACTGTCCTGGTTTGCCCAGGACTGAGGGGTTTCCTGGGATGGGCAACCTTCAGCACTAAAAGCAGGCAGGTCCTGAGCACACTGGGAAATAGGGGTCACCCAAAAAGAAGCTAATAAATGTGACGTCAGGAAAATTACAGGCTCGAACCCTGAGTCAAGAAGAGCCCCTGGAGGAGGAAATGGCAACCCACTCCAGTTTTCTTGCCTGGGAAATCCCATGGACAGAAGAGCCTGGCAGGCCACAGTCTATGGGGTCACAAAGCATTGGACAAGACTGAGTGACTAACACTTTCAGCAAAATAATGATAGTAAGTACTATAGCCTGTTGATGTATATTCTTATCTTATCTTATCCCTTATCTTATGTTAAAGGATAATGTCTTATCCCTCATGAAATATCACTCCCTGTTCTCTCAGGTGATGACCAGGTTACTAATTTATCTGAGAGAAATGGAAGTGAACATAGTAAAACCTCTCCTTCTATCAAACATCTCACTGTAATATTTGTATATGTCTAAATAGTGGTAGAATGGATGGACTGTGTACACATCTAATGCCAACCTTCTCTTGCAGTAGTGAACATACTCCTTTCCTACTAAAAATGTTTACCGTAGCCATGGATTGGAAAACTCAATACTATCTACATCACTGCTACAATAGCTCAATTCTTTGTTAAAAAAATTCTGATTTCTTTTGGAGAATGCCAACGTATATAGCCCTGGTTCATCAGGGGCTGGATCACAACTGGTCTGTTATGTGGAAGAAGTTTTCCTCCACCCTTCTAGATTCTTCTGGCTGGTCAAAGAATTCAACTGACATGAGACAGATTAACAGGGGAAAATCGAATAAAAGTTTAATAACATGTCTAGCTGGGAGACATCCAGGAGAACTGAGTAACTCATCAAAATGGGTGAAACCTTCACTTAGACACCAACTTCAGCTATAGACCAAAGAAGATACTGGTGGTAATAGTTCAGTCTTCCAAAGGGGAGGAAAGCAATTCATATGGAGATGGAAAAGCAAATGTTTGGTAAACAAATGTTTCCTGGGCTAGGCAGAAACCAAGGGAAGGTAGCTTTCTTTCACCCACTCCTCAAGCAGATTCTTTGCAGAGATCTCTGTTCTGGGAACAGGCCCTTTATCTAAAAATTTTTGGCAGTTAAGGAAGACTAGAAGAGCACACCAAGTTAACATCAGAACAACTCAGGATGACTCTCCCCAAAAAGATTAATTTCTTATCTGATAAAATGGAGCAGACACAATGGTGTAGTACCACAGACTTAAAGTTCACATAGACTTGTGTCTAAATTACAGCTCTATTGTTGGTTTGCTGTACAACTTTGAAAAAATTACCTTTAATCTTGTTGAAGCTCATTTTACCTATATGCAAAAATGGGAATAATTACAATGAATTCATAAGGAACTGGTGCTGCTGTTTTTCAGTTGCGAAGTCATGTCTAATTCCTTGTGACTATATGGACTGCAGAACGCCAAGCTTCTCTGTCCTTCACCATCTCCTGGAGTTAGCTCAGATTCAAGTCCATTGAGTTAGTGATGCTATCTAACCATTTCATCTTCTGTTGCCCTTTTCTCCTTTTGCCTCCAATCTTTCCCATCATCAGGGTTAAAAGGCTACATATCACAGCATATTGCATAGAATAGACAAATGGACTTATAGAGATAATTTTATTATTTGTAATCATTCAATTCAATTTTCCCTACCAGTACAGTCAACATACATGATTTGAAAATTAAGTTTCCCTCCACCGGGATTTTCAGCAACCCTTTATTCTAGTAAGAAATGTTTATCTATTTATCTATGTATCTATCTATCCCCTATTAATTGACTCTCTAGCTCAAAAGAACTTAAAAAGTGATCTTTAATATATTTAAAATATGAGTATTTCTATGGGATATTGAAATACACACAGAGATTCCTCATATGAGGTGTTATCAAGTAACATGATAGATTTGAAATAATGAAACAGATTTCTTCATGTAGTTGGGGAATTAATCTTACTGTTTTGGGAACATGGTTTGTATAACATGGAGAGATAATTCTGCTACTCTACATCCTACTGGGGAACTATAAAGTAATTCTAATGTATTTTTTATAGTCTAAATATATGAAATTCTACATTCATAGATGCCTCAATTTTTAATTCTCTCAGTTATGCAAGGGATTTGTGTGATAAAAATTATATCAGGCTATATTTCATAAACCAAAGCATTATAGGTTTGGAATTTATTTTAACAATTATCTATTCTATACTGAGGAATCTTTGGGGAGTGAGTCTGTTTACAAGTTATACATGTTGTGGAAATAAGCTGGCAAATTTGTTTGCTGCCGTAAGAATCACTGACAGCCTCCATTTTACAAATAGCAAACTATTCACATGCCTTCTCCCCAGGCTTCTCTATCACAAAATCCTCTGCTCCGGGATTGGCAGGAAAGTTCTATAGCTGCCCAAGAGCCAACACTCCTCCACTCGGCTGGGTATTCCAGAAGCAGACCCAAAGGCAATGACTAATGCAAAAATGATTTGCTAGAAAGAATTTCTGGGAAATTAGCTAGAGGAGGGGAAAAGAAGCACTGGGTTGGGGAGAGACCAAAAAACAGGGCTACAATAGCAATCAAAGCCCCATGGGAGGTAACTGACTAAATCCTACAGAAGAGTCTGAACCACAGAGCTGATGATAATTGACAGTAAGGGAGATCTAGCACCATTAAATACCTCCTGGCGGGGAAGGGAAAGAGTGATGGTAAATTTCCAGGCAGTTCCAGCTCTCCCTGCACTAAGCTAAGCAGGTTTGGTAGCTTGAGGTAGTGGTGGTGGGGATTTACTCGCTAAGACTTATGAGATTCTTTGTGACCCCATGGGCTGTAGCCCACCATGCTGCTCTGTCCATGAGATTCTCCAGGCAACAATACTGGAGTGGGTTACCTTGAGGACAACCCTCAAAACAAAGAGATACAGGTGATGATAGCTGGGAGTGAAAGCATGTGTTAGACCGAAAAAAGGGTAAAGGGCACAAAAATGATAAAATCATCCCAGGGTACATGTGCACAGTACTGGCGACATCTGCTACAATAGCTCAATTCTTTGTTAAAAAATTCTGATTTCTTTTGGAGAGTGCCAATGTATATAGCCCTGGTTCATCAGGGGCTGGATCACAACTGGTCTGTTATGTTTAGGGCACTCTGTCTCCATTGCCTTTGACTGATTGAAGTATGACCATGAGTCTCTTATCTAGTAAACGGAAAATCTACTTTTGGCCTCCAGGAACGTGGTTTCTTCCTGAAAATGTCTAATCTTTCCTTCCTCCTCTTCTGTTTTTGATAGTGTCACTTGAGACTGTGATGCTTGGAGCTACTGCAGTCATGAAATGCCTATCAGTGAAGGACAGGAGTGTGGGTAGCAGAAGACACCATGGAATCCCAGAATCAACCTAGAGGACTGCCAACCTCTGGACATCTGGTCAAATAAACAATAAATGCCTTTCTGATTTAAGTCCAACGTGATCCATCGAGAGTATGTGTACCTTTGGCTCAGGCAAACACTGCCCCACAATAGAAAGCATGAATTATACCAAGACACTGATTTCTAAGTTTTCTATTTCCATATTCTTTCTGAAAATGAATCAAGGAAAGGCATACATGTGATGGAGATGCTTTATCTTCTTTTCCTTCTCCCCTTTCACAACTTCCTCTGGCCCTCGTAAAATATAAAGAACTGCCACTTTACCCCTAAACATTGTCTCAGGCAGTAAAAACCTTCAGGATGCTAAACAAAGGGACAATTTACTATAATAGAATCATAATCATTTGGGAAAGTGAAATTTACTTTAAAATGAAATTTACTAGATAGCAAATCACTTTGTGAGGCAAGTGGTTTTCCCTTTGTTGGTATCCAAGAAACTGAAGGGGAATCTAATCAGGGTGTCAGCTAACAGATTATTAAAATGCTCTTTGATAGTGGATCATTTGGTTATTTTGGCATGTATCTTATGAGTTTAAAGAACTGAATTGCTAAAATAAAACTTCTATTTCCCTTTATTTTTTAGGGAGGCAAAATATTTTTACTTATTTTTATAAATTGACATATAATTAATTTATAGTGTTGTGTCAGTTTTAATGTACAGCAGTGATTCAGTTTATTTTTTTCAGATTCTTTTCCATAATAAGTTATTATAGGATATTGAATTTAGTTCCCTGGGCTACACAATAGATTCCTGTTGTTGAAAAATTCTATTTTGTTACTTTTTGTGAACAAGTTCTGTCAACTTGTTCAGAAGATGTTCACAAGTTGTGACAAAACAAATTCTGTCACTCTTTATTACAAAATTTTAAGTTGAGGATAAAGTCTATGTTCAACTCTGACTCACTGTGGTGGTAAGGTTCATTCAGGATTCCATAAGTTATGAAAAAGAAAATAAAATCTCCATCCATCTCATTAATAAACAAAAGTTACAGTACATTATGTTTCATATTTAATAATTATTTCACAAAATTCTGTCATGTTTATATTCTTATGACCAACTGTGTACTAATATCATGATGACAACTCCAACTGACCAAAAATTTTATTAGAGCTTTTTATGATAGCAAATTAAAAATATATTACTTAGAAATTAATTCAATACAAATTAAAATATATATATATTAATCATTAGAATATGATACTATAATAAGTAAAGGAATTATAAACAGAAAGAATATCTCATTAGGATAAATTTTGTAGAAGAGATGGAATGGAAATGCTAGTCACATTTAGAAAGGAATGAGGTAACAT
Source organism: Antilocapra americana (assembly GCA_007570785.1). NCBI lineage: Eukaryota > Metazoa > Chordata > Mammalia > Artiodactyla > Antilocapridae > Antilocapra > Antilocapra americana. Next base: position 97,372 of record ML661195.1, on the reverse strand, counting down.
TTCTAGCTATCAAGAAATAAATATTTGCTTAGAGCCAAATATCCTGGAATGTGAAGTCAAGTGGGCCTTAGGAAGCATCACTATGAATAAAGCTAGTGGAGGTGATGGAATTCCAGTTGAGCTATTTCAAATCCTGAAAGATGATGTTGTGAAGGTGCTGCACTCAATATGCCAGCAAATTTGGAAAACTCAGCAGTGGTCACAGGACTGGAAAAGGTCAGTTTTCATGCCAATCCCAAAGAAAGGCAATGCCAAAGAATGCTCAAACTACCACACAATTGCACTCATCTCACATACTAGTAAAGTGATGCTCAAAATTCTCCAAGCCATGCTTCATCAATACATGAAGCATGAAATTCCAGATGTTCAAGCTGGTTTTAGAAAAGGCAGAGGAACCAGAGATCAAATTGCCAACATCCGCTGGATCATCGATAAAGCAAGAGAGTTCCAGAAAAACATCTATTTCTGCTTTATTGACTATGCCAAAGCCTTTGACTGTGTGGATCACAATAACCTGTGGAAAATTCTGAAAGAGATGGGCATACAAGACCATCTAACGTGTCTCTTGAGAAACCTGTATGCAGATCAGGAAGCAACATTTAGAACTGGTCAGGGAACAACAGACTGGTTCCAAATAGGAAAAGGAGTACTTCAAGGTTGTATATTGTCACCCTGCTTATTTAACTTACATGCAAAGTACATCATGAGAAACACTGGGCTGGAGGAAGCACAAGCTGGAATCAGGATTGCCAGGGGAGAAATATCAATAACTTCAGATATGCAGATGACTCCTCCCTTATGGCAGAAAGTGAAGAGGAACTAAAAAGCCTCTTGATGAAAGTGAAAGAGGAGAGTGAAAAAGTTGGCTTAAAGCTCAACATTCAGAAAACAAAGATCATGGCATCTGGTCCGATCACTTCATGGGAAATAGATGGGGAAACAGTGGAAACAGTGGCTGACTATATTTCTGGGCTCCAAAATCACTGCAGATGGTGATTGCAGCCATGAAATTAAAAGATGCTTACTCCTTGGAAGGAAAGTTATGACCAACCTAGACAGCATATTAAAAAGCAGAGACATTATTTTCTCAACAAAGGTCCATCTAGAAAAGGCTATGGTTTTTCCAGTGGTCATGTACTGATGTGATAGTTGGACTATCAACTATCAGCACTAAAGCTGAGTGCCAAAGAATTGATGCTTTTGAACTGTGGTATTGGAGAAGACTCTTGAGAGTCCCTTGGACTGCAAGGAGATCCAACCAGTCCATCCGAAAGGAGACCAGTCCTGGGTGTTCATTGGTGGGACTGATATTGAAGCTAAAACACCAATACTTTGGCCACCTGATGTGAAGAGCTAACTCATTTGAAAAGACCCTGATGCTGGGAAAGATTAAGGGCAGGAAGAGACGGGGACATCAGAGGATGAGGTGGTTGGATGGCATCACCCATGGACTCTGCGAGATGGTGATGGACAGGGAGGCCTGGTGTGCTGCAGTTCATGGGGTCACAAAGAGTCGAACATGACTAAGCGACTGAACTGAACTGAACTGAAGCAGATCATAATGAAAATCAATACATTATTTACATTTCACTGGAAACACCTAAAATGTGACATAGTAATTTCATTTTCAAATGTCACTATTTACAATTCACATAAATTATTTCCTTTGAAATTATTTTAATATTGCCACTTGGACATGATAACTTAGAAAGAAACTTGAGTGGCAGTACTAATTTTACAAAATAGTTCTGAAGTATAAGGTCAAAGCTATTTAGAAACCAGAGGTTAACAAGAAAGACAAATATTGTATGTGCTCACTTCTTTGAAGAATCTAAAAACAGCCAACCTCATAGAAATAGAGTAGAATGGAGACTAGAATTTTTCTCTATGCATGTTAAATATAAATGGGAATAAATTCTTCAAGAATTTTCTTGAAAATATCTTTCTCTGTGTTTGTAATTTTTTCTGCATTTACCTAATTCTTTGTAATAGCTGCATATCAACTATGTAGTCTTATTGAATCAAAATGAATCTAGAAGCTTCCAGAGTAATGCATATTTACTTCATTTCAAATTTGAAACTAATGTCAATTATAATGTGATGAATATTCTTGTATTTTCCCATAAATATCTGTATATGATAGCTTACTAAATATATGAACACAAGGTCCTTCCATTGGTATTTCAAAATCTTAGCAGATTAACACATATATATGGAATTTAGAAAGACAGTAATGAGAACCCAACATGGGAGACAACAAAAGGAACGCAGATGTATAGAATAGACTTGTGGACTTTGTGGATGAGGGTAAGGGTGGGATGAGATGGGAGAAGGGCATTGAAGCATGTTAATTGGCATGTGTCTAATCAATCGCCAGCCCAGGATTGATGCTCGGGACTGGTGCAGCGAGATTTCCCAGGGGGGAGGGAGGAGGGAGGGGGGACCCGGAGGGGAAGCATATGTAAACCCATGGTGATATCATGACAATGTATGGCAAAAACAATAAAAAAAAGAAAGATAAAAAAAAAAATCTTAGCAAATTCTGCCAATTGTCTCAACAGTGTTCACTTCAATCAATGTGATATGAGATAGCTAGAGTCTCTCTTTCTTTGCTCCCCTGGTAGCTCAGATGATAAAGAATCTGCCTGCAATGCAAGAGATCAGGGTTCTATCCCTAGGTTGGGACAAATTCCCTGGAGGAGGAAATGGCAACCCACTCCAGTATTCTTGCCAGGAGAATTCCATGGTCAGAGGAGCCTGGTGGGCTACAAGTCCATGGACTCGCCAAGAGTCAGACACAACTATTTCTTGATCACATTTAAAATGATCAAGCTTTTTATCTACGGTGATCTGAGGGTCAAAATAATCTTGTTTTTGCATTAACTTGTATTTTACTGATTTCTAGTGAGGGTGAGCACTAGTGACTACATTTATTGGATACTTGCATTTGTCATTTTGCAATTGCTTTATATTAACCTTTTTGCACAAATGTATTGCAGTTTTCTTACTGATTTAAAGATATTTGGAGGCTTCTGTCAATTGTGACCACTTCTTTCTTTTACATTTTATAAGTAATTTTCTTCCAGTCATTTTCTTGCCATTTAATTTCATTAATTTTATTCCTTTTGTGCATTTATTTACATTATTTTCATAAAGTTAAATCTATTTAGCTCCATGACATCTATCTTTCTCTCTATTTCGTTGCTATTCAGTTGCAATTTTCTGAAGGAGGCCAACTATTTGTACAATGTACACATATTTTCTTTGGCATAAGTAAATCAACATTTTTCCAACAATAACAACAAAAATGAAATGCACGTGAAAAGATGCTCAATATCACTAATCATCAGGGAAATGCAAATGAAAACCATGAGATACTATTTTACACCTATCAGAATGAATGAAAAAATCTACAATTAACAAAATATGGGTAAAAATGTGGAGAAAATGCAACACTTATTCATCAGTGGTGGGAATGCAAACTGGTGCAGCCATCATGGAAAATGGTATGAAGTTTTCTCCAAAAAGTAAATTATGGCAGAGAGTGTTTTGCCTATGTTATCCTCTAGGAGATTTATAGTTTCTGGTCTTATGCTTAGATCTTTAATCCATTTTGAGTTTATCTTTGTGTATGGTGTTAGAAAGTGATCTAGTTTCATTCTTTTACAAGTGGCTGTCCAGTTTTCCCAGCACCATTTGTTAAAGAGGTTGTCTTTTCTCCATTGTATATTCTTGCCTCCTTTGTCAAAGATAAGGTGTCCATAGATGCGTGGATTTATCTCTGGGCTTTCTATTCTGTTCCATTGATCTAT
>ML661195.1:78617-93160 GCA_007570785.1 Antilocapra americana | reverse complement strand
ATCACAAAAGAAGAAAACTTCATCATTTGTTGCAACGTGGATGGGCTTGGAGGGCATTATGCTAAGTGAAATATGTTAGAGAAAAATAAATAAGTGTGATATCACTTACATGTAGAATCTGAAAAATACAACAAACTAGTGAATATAACAAAAAAGAAGCAGACTTACAGATACAGAGAACAAGCTAGTGATTACCAGTAGGGAGAGGGGGATAGGCAATGTAGTGGTGGGGGAGTGAGAGGAACAAACTACTGGGTATAAGATAGGCTCCAGGGTGTATCTGTACAACACAGGGAATATAACCAATAGTTTGTATTAACTGTATGTGGAAAGCAACCTTTAAAATTTGTATAAAATTTTTTAAAAAATTAAAAAGAAAAATAGAAAAAAATCATATTGTCTATAACTTATGGATTACTTAATTTTAGTTCAGTTTAGTTGAGTCACTCAGTGGTGTGTGACTCTTTGCGACCCCATGGACTGCAGCACACCAGACTCCCTGTCCATCATCAACTCCCAGAGTTTACTCAAACTCATGTCCATTGATGCCATTGATAGCATCCAACCATCTCATCCTCTGTCGTCCCCTTCTCCTCTTGCCTTCAATCTTTCCCAGCAACAGGGTCTTTTCTAATGAGTCAGCTCTTTGTATCCAAAGTATAGGAGATTCAGCTTCAACATCAGTCCTTCCATTGAACATTCAGGACTAATTTCCTTTAGGATGGACTGGTTGGATCTCCTTGCAGTCCAAGGGACTTTCAAGAGTCTTCTCCAATACCACAGTTCAAAAGCATCAATTCTTTGGTGCTCAGCTTTCTTTATAGCCCAACTCTCACATCTGTACATGACCATTGGAAAAACCATAGCCTTGACTAGATGGACCTTTGTTAGTAAAGTAATGTCTCTGCTTTTCAATATGCTGTCTAGGTTGGTCATAACTTTCCTTCCAAGGAGTGAGCGTCTTTTTATTTCATGGCTGCAATCACCATCTGCAGTGATTTTGGAGCCCACCAAAATAAAGTCTGACACTGTTTCTATTGTTTCTCCACTTATTTGCCATAAAGTGATGGGACTGGATGCTATGATCTTTGTTTTCTGAATGTTGAGCTTTAAGCCAACTTTTTCATTACTCTTTCACTCTTCTCAAGAAGCTCTTTAGTTCTCCTTCACTTTCTGTCATAAGGGTAGTGTCATCTGCATATCTGAGGTTATTGATATTTCTCCCAGCAGTCTTGATTCCAGCTTGTGCTTCCACCAGCCCAGCGTTTCTCATGATGTACTCTACACAGAAGTTAAATAAGCAGGGTGACAATATACAGCCTTGAAGTACTCCTTTTCCTATTTGGAACCAATCTGTTTTTCCATGTCCAGTTTTAACTGTTGCTTTCTGACCTGCATGCAGATTTCTCAAAATACAGGTCAGATGGTCTGGTATTCCCATCTCCTTCAGAATGTTCCACAGTTTATTGTGATCCACACAGCCAAAGGCTTTGGCATAATCAATAACGCAGAAATAGATGTTTTTCTGGAACTCTCTTGCTTCTTTGATAATCCAGTGGATGTTGGTAATTTGGTCTCAGGTTCCTCTGCCTTTTCTCAAACCAGCTTGAACATCTGGAAGTTCACAGTCCATGTATTGCTGAAGCCTGGCTTGGAGAATTTTGAGCATTACTTTACTAGAGTGTGAGATGAGTGCGTGTTTAGTTGTTTTTTTTCATTTTTTTATTGTAACAAATTCAAGAAAGACTTTTTTCCCTATTTGCTTGAAATGCATCTTTATCATAATTGTAATTCTTATCTATACATCAGTCCTTTTCTCAATTCTCTCTTCTGCTTTATCAACTTTTGCTTCTTCCTCCACTAATTCTACTGTGTTTCAATTACTTCAGTTTTATTTCACATTTTGGTTTAAAATAAGGTTCATTGCCTTTATGGTTCTTTTAAATGAAGATCTTAGACATCTCATGTTTTCTTCTCTACTGCCATATAAGCTTTGAAGTCATTTGTTGGATTATTCCTATAATAGAATCATCTTGATATTTTGTATTCAGATTAGACTAAAATCATAGGTGAATTTAGAGAAAATGAATCTTTAAAAATTGGTAACTTTTATCAAGACAATTAAAAATTTCAAAAATACAAACAAGATGAAAAAATATGGCGTCAATGGGTTATTTTTTCATACTTTCCCCAATTATGTACATTGCTAACTTTTCCCTCCTCTCACTGCCACTAGAGAGTTTGGAATAAGCTTATACTAGGACTGACCTTATTCCAGCTTTACTGCTGCTGGTGCTAAGTCACTTCAGTCGTGTCCAACTCTGTGCGACCACATAGATGGCAGCCCACCAGGCCCCGCCATCCCTGGGATTTTCCAGGCAAGAACACTGGAGTGGGTTGCCATTTCCTTCTCCAATGCATGAAAGTTAAAAGTGAAAGTGAAGTCGCTCAGTTGTGTCTGACTCTTAGCGACCCCATGAACTGCAGCCTACCAGGCTCCTCTGCCCATGAGGTTTTTCAGGCAAGAGTACTGGAGTGGGGTGCCATTTCCTTCTCCATTCAGTTTAACTAAGAAGAAGCAAAAATAAAACCAAGTACAAGAAACCCATAGGAATATGCCTGAAAGTATAAGGATGTAAGCTGTTGACTCCAGCCAGGTTAACTTCAAGCCAGAGTAAAATTTTACAGAATCTTCTAAACTGTCTACTTTGAGTATCTAGAGCCCTCTTGGCTCTGAGTGCAGCTCTGATTTAGCATCTTTCTATCTTAACTCTCTTCAGCTTCCAATTTCCAAAGGCCTCTCTTTTCTTTGTCAAATATACAGTAAATATTTTCTTGTATATTAAGGATATTTTTTAGATAATTGTAGCATCACATGCAGTTGTAGGAAGCCATATAGAGAAAGTTGGGTATCCTCCACCCAGTTTCCCTCTATGGAAACCTGTTGCAAAATGACAGCACAATAGCACAGCCAGGAAATTGAGAGTGAAACGACTCACTGATTTTGTTTGCATTTCCCCAGTTTTACTTGAACTCATGTGTGCATGTATGTGTGGGTGTGTGTAGCCCTTTTCCCCACCTCACATATGATTAACTACTGTACAGTGAGCCTATGAGCATTTTATCTTAATTGTAGACTCACAACAGTTTTGCTGTGCATGTGATATACTGCATGGACCAGAATGATTTGTAACATTATTAAAGTATTGTGGAAATTAAACCACGGACCTTGACTTTGTGACATGTGAATTCTAATGGATCAAAAAAGATATTTCTATTCATGTGAAAAGGGCTGGTCTTTCATTTGTTAATGCTAATTTATTAGTATACAACCTAGGTGATCAGCTTTCCAAATGAGATTTTGGCTTCACATACTACAGTGAAACATTTATAATTATTGCTACAGAAAAATTACATTGGGATAATATTTAGTCAATCTTTGTCAATAGGAAACAAAAGCACAAATCTAACACTAGGTGGAAAAAACCAAAATATAAGATTGCTTTAGATTACATATGGTAAATGTTGATTAATTTACTTACAACTGCATTTTTCTCTGATGAAATTCTATTTAGGTGCCATGCCTATCTTTATTTAAATTCATTGTTTCATCTTGTCATAATTATTACTAGTTTATGCCCTGCCATTAGGGCTTAAAAATAAAGTGCTTAAAAGGGTAAGCTCTAATGTATATTATTTATTTTAAAATCATTCTGTGGGCTTTCCTTTCCCTGATTATGCTTGGCTCATCACAATAGGGAAGAAAGTTCAGTTGCAAAAATATTCCCATGGATTTCAAAGAGGGTCCTCTTCAAGATAGAATAGAAATGGACTCCATGAGAGCTTCATAACTCAGGAAAACACATTCTTTCTTTGTTCCTTTAATTTTATTCTTTACTATTGCTATTGGTGTTGTTATCATCATTATCTGGAATGCTGTCAACTTCCTTTTGCTTGGGATATTTTTTTCCATGGGCTATATCAAAGGCTTGTGTTCTCTTAAAACGTGGCATACACCTGGGCACAATTTATTCTGATTTTTAGCAGCTAGTTGACAGACAAAATCGAGCAAAGATCAAAGAATCATATAGGTTGATGGGTTAGCTTGGTTGCTAATAGAGTGAAATTGCTTAGTTGTGTCTGACTTTTTGCAAACCCATGGACTGCAGCATGCCAGGCTTCCCTGTCCATCACCAACACCCTGAGCTTGCTCAAATTCATGTCCATTGAGTTGGTGATGCCATCTAACCATCTCATCCTCTGTCATCCCCTTCTCCTCTCACCTTCAATCTTTCCCAGCATCAGGGTCTTTTCCAAGGAGTCAGTCCTTCACATCAGGTGGCCAAAGTATTGGGGCTTCAGCATCAGTCCTTCCAATGAATATTCAGGACTGATTTCCTTTAGGATGGACTGGTTGGATCTCTTTGCAGTCCAAGGGACTCTCAAGAGTCTTCTCCAACACCACAGTTCAAAAGCAACAGTTCTTCAGAGCTCAGTTTTCTTTACGGTCAAACTCTCACATCCATACATGACTATTGGAAAAACCATAGCTTTTACTAGACAGACCTGTGTTGGCAAAGTAATGTCTCTGCTTTTTAATATATTATCTATGTTGGTCATAGCTTTTCTTCCAAGAAGCAAGCATCCTTTAATTTCATGGCTGCAGTCACCATCTGCAGTGATTTTGGAGCCCCCCAAAATAAAGCCTGTCACTGTTTCCATTATTTCCTCATCTATTTGCCATAAAGTGATGGGACTGGATGCCATGATCTTTGTTTTTTGAATGTTGAACCTTAAGCCAGCTTCATCACTCTCCTCTTTCACTTTCAATAAGAGGCTTTTTAGTTCCTCTTCGCTTTCTGCCATAAGGGTGGTGTCATCTGCATATCTGTGGTTATCGGTATTTCTCCTGGCAATCTTGATTCCAGCTTGTGCTTCACCCAGCCTTATATTTTGCATGCTGTAATCTGCATATAAGCTAAAAAAGTAGGGTGACAAGATACAGCCTTGATGTACCCCTATCCCAATTTGGAGCCAGTCCATTGTTTCATGTCTGGTTCTGTTTCTTCTTGACCTGCATACAGATTTCTCAGGAGGCACGTCAGGTGGTCTGGAATTCCCATATTTTCCACAGTTTGTTGTGATCCACACAATCAAAGATTTAGTGAAGTCAATGAAGCAGAAGTAGATGTTTTTCTGGAACTATTTTGCTTTTTCTATGACCCAACGGATGTTGGCAATTTGATCTTGGTATCTCTGCCTTTTCTAAATCCAGCTTGAACATCTGTGATCTCTAGGTTCACATATTGTTGAAGCCTAACCTGGAGAACTTTGAGCATTACTTTGCTAGCGTGTGAGCTGAGTGCAATTGTGTGGTCCTTTGAACGTTCTTTTGCATTGCCTTTCTTTAGTATTGGCATGAAAACTCACCTTTTCCAGTCCTGTGGCCACTGCTGAATTTTCTAAATTTCCCGGCATATTGAGTGTAGCTCTTTCATAGCATTATCTTTTAGGATTTGAAATAGCTCAACTGGAATTCCATCAGTTCCACTAGCTTTGTTTGTAGTGATACTTCCTAAGGGACTTCACACTCCAGGATGTCTGGCTATAGGTGTGTGATCACACCATCATGGTTATCTGGGTCATAAAGATCTTTTTTGTACAGTTCTTCTGTGTATTCTTGCCACCTCTTCTTAATATCTTCTGCTTCTATTAGGTCCATACCATTTCTGTCCTTTCATGTGCACATCTTTGCATGAAATGTTCCCTTGGTATCTCTAATTTTCCTGAAGAGCTCTCTAGTCTTTCCCATTCTATTGTTTCCCTCTATTTCTTTGCACTGATCACTGCGGAAGGCTCTCTTATCTCTCATTGCTATTCTTTGGAACTCTGCATTCAGATGGATATAGCTTTCCTTTTCTCCTTTGTCTTTTTCTTCTCTGCTCAGCTATTTGTTAGGCCTCCTCAGACAACCATTTTGCCTTTTGTATTTCTTTTTTGGGGGGATGGTTTGATCATGGTCTCCCATACAATGTTAAGAACCTCTGTCCATAGTTCTTCAGGCACTCTGTCTATCAGATCTAGTCCCTTGAATTTATTTGTCAGTTCCACTGTATAATCATAAGGGATTTGATTTACGTCATACCTGAATGGAGAAATGAATGGCAAACTACTTTAGCATCCTTTCCTTGAGAACCTCATGAACAGTATGAAAAAGCTTGGTTCCCAAGTTGAAAGTAAAACAGAGGGGCTCATGCCACCTGGGTCTCAGACTATCTTTTCTGGATTGACTTTTGCCAAAAACAACAGGGCTGATCATCTTTTGCTGTTGTTAAATTTGGAAGATAAATGGTAGAGAAATAACCACCAGTATCCTCATCATTCTTATTTTGTTCACCATAAAGCAAAGTGAAAAAGGAAACCATAAAGAAATTATGATGAATATTTTCTAGAAATAGGTCTCTTAAGTCAAACATTTTAATTTATGCCACTGAAGATTTAGTGTTAAGTACTATTATATTGGTATGAAAACACTTCAATTTTATAAACTTTAGTTTTTACATCTATAAATAAACCACACAAGTATAAATGTGCATATTCAGCAAGATCCAAAGTCCGTCTGAGCAGAGTACAGTGTTATGAAGTCATCATGAAAAATAATTTAATGTTAGATAATGAAAGGTGTTGGATGCTTGGAAAAGTGATTTCGGTGTTAACATCTGCCAAGACATTTTCAAGATTTCCTTTACCTACTTGGTACTCTTTTTTTGAGCCTTTGACTTTTTCCTTGTCCTAGCTTTTGTGACTCAATCTTGTGCTCACTTTCTTTCCCCTTAATGTTCTCTTTTATCAAGGCTCCTAATGCTCCTGATGCAGTGAGAATTTTAGATCTGTTTCTTTAGAAATCTTAAGATAGGAAATTGAATTCACAAAGGCAAATGTGGTCAGTCATGGGATTCAAGCTGAGCAAATGCCTAGGTAGGTGTCAGTCTAAGTGAGGCAGAGCTGGACCTCAGAAGAGCTCTTTGTTCATGATTCTATAGCACAAAATTAAAGGTTCAGAGTCTAGAAGTATTTCCACAGCCTCTCTGAGTACTGAATTCTGGAGGGATTTTTCTGTCTTGTTACACTGACATCTCTTTCTCTGTAGCTCACAGCCAGGGGCCATATCTACTGCTAACTAATATGACCAGGTTGCTGGGCTGAATTGACTGCTAGGGAGGAAGAGCAAGACTATGGCAGATACCCAATAATGAACAGGTTAAGGACTACAGTAAAAGAAATACATTCAATTCTATACACACCTCTCAGCAGGATAGATAGCAGAAAAAAATGAAAATGGCTTCTTCAATTAGCCTATAGAAATGATTGGCATTTCTCAAGGAGCAAGTCATCTATTACTCTGAGGCAATTCTGAGTGCTACGGAGAGAAGATCCACTACCCTCTTGTCCCACATACATACAAAAGAACAAAAATAATAATGGAGAATAATGGAGATGAGAAGTCAAGATGGGTATATTTCAGTGTGCAATATTAAAAAGGTTGAGGTTGAGAGGCTAGAGCAAAGCCTGAGAATAAAGGTAGAGCACTTTGCTCTTCAATTACCAGAGCAAAGAGCTCACTTCCTGCCCAGTGCATCCTCCTTCCTTATGAGGATAAAGGTCTCAAATAAAGCTTCATTTATTTTTGGCCTGAGGAAAGCATTATTTTCTGCCTCAGATGAATGGGTGGAATAAAGAATAGCCCCAAATCTATAAGCTCCTAAGCCCATGTAATCATTTAAGCACTAGAGTTCATTTAACATAAATGTTTACTATGCATCTACTCTGAGCCACGCTAGTTTTTCTGGTGTTGGTGATATAGTTGTAACACAACATAGTTGTAAACACAACAGAGTTCTTTCCCTCATGGAATTTATATTTTCATAGAGGATGAGATCAATAATTAAATGTCCAGATGAACATGCAGTGTTTCAATGTAACTGATATGTATACATATAGCTGATTCACTTCATTGTACAGTAGAAAGTAGCACAAAAATGTAAAGAAAGTATATCCCAATTAAAAAAAACAAAACAGAACTAAAGGCAGGTAGTGACCAATATCTACAGAAGGCAATGTCACCCCACTCCAGTAACTCGTGCCTGGAAAATCCCATGGATGGAGGAGCCTGGTAGGCTGAAGTCCAGGGGGTTGCGAAGAGTCGGATACGACTGAGCAACTTCACTTTCATGCATTGGAGAAGGAAATGGCAACCCACTCCACTGTTCTTGCTTGGAGAATCCCAGGGACGGGGGAGCCTGGTGGGCTGCCGTCTACATGGTTGCACAGAGTCGGACCCGACTGAAGCGACTTAGCAGCAGCAGCAGCAGCAGTGACCAATAACAGGATGTAATTTAGGAGCTAAGATTGCTGGGGCTTCCCTGGTGGCTCAGACAGTAAAGAATCCGCCTGTAATACAGGAGACCTAGCTTTGATCCCTGGGTCAGGAAGATCCCCTGGAGAAAGGAATGGCTACCCACTCCAGTATTCTTGCCTGGGAAATCCCATGGACAGAGGAGCCTGGCGGGCTACAGTCCATGGGGTTGCAAAGAATGGGATGTGACTGAGCGAAGAACACTTCACTTCACATGCGGTTGCTATAAACGGATATTGCTCTGAAATTAAAATGAACCTTTCTTCAGAAAACCACTCACAGGATTTAGGTCAGAAAGAAACACAGTTGATATGAGCTGCCAATTTCTTTAACAGAAACAAGGCAGCTCCCTAGATGGAGAACAGCAAGTATTTCTGTGGAACATAGCTTTCCCCTCTCCTTCCCAGAACAAGGAAGGTCTTGTTAGAGTTGAGAAAGGAGACTAATTAATTCTCAAAAGGTGTTTTAGAAATATTCTTTACATAGAGGATTTACTCATTATTTTGGAATAACTCATATTAATAATCCAAACACTTCTGTTCAGGAGAATGATTATAAATTTTTTGCTTTCTGGATTCCCAGACTGAACTCAGGAGTAAGCAGAGATGCATCTTCAGCCAAGAAGAAACTGAGTTAGTGCAGAACTGTTCTTGATTAGTATCTTTTTTGGTTTTAGAGTTTCAATATTTCAGAAGGACTGTTTCACCAAAGTCAGTCCCCTCCCCTCTCACCAACTGTGAATTGATGTATTTAATTGGATTATGACCCTCTCAGTTAGGCACTCATAATGATGAGTTATTTCTCACTTAGCCTGTATTCTGATGTTCTCCTTTTTTCTTTTGGCTGAGGTTCTTGTCTGATTTCACCACATCTCCTACCCTGTCTGCTGGGTTGTCTATTGTAGTGATGCTAGGGCCAGATTTTGCAAGAAAGAAATGGGAGATTGAGGCCTGGCTCCAGGACAAGAAGTTGAGCCAAGAGCATAAACTGTGTCTTTATTAGACACCATCACACTCTGCTGTGCCTTTCTTTCTTTCTTAAATTCTTCATCTATTTCCTTATAAAAATACAAAATGAATATGTATAAGTGCCACATAGGGTGCTAGAACTGTGAAGGTCATTTATTGCCTTGTGAAAGTCATTCTTAGAGGGCAAAATGATTTCATGTAGTTATGCCCAAAAGGCATAAACCTTGTAAACATTCATTGCAAATAATTACATGAAATAGCAGTAAACATTCAAAATGATGAGCATTTACCCTCTAAACAGGAGTGATAAAATATCAAACTTCAGGAGGCACAGAAAACCAAGTATTATACATGCACTACAGGTATGCAGGAGCAATTTTAAAACCAACCTCCTGCCTGATAGATGGCGTGACCTGTTTCTCAGCTATAGATGAGAAGGCCAATTAAAAAATATTATACCTGATATCAGTCATAACAAACTGTCAAGACATTACCAAAAATTGCTTTATCAGCAACTATGTACAGTGATAAATCATTACCCATCACTGATACTACTCAAGAACAGTAGTAAGCTTTGTGAGAACAGTGAAATTTTTCCTCCATAGTTAACCCTCATTAAAAAATGGCAGGGTTTCCCCCTCCTCCAGAATGATCAGAGATGACATAAATGCAGCTGAAAACAGCTGTGACACAGATGTTTTATGTGCAGTTTCTTGGGAGTAGCTCATCACTCATGAAGCAATTCATTTTTAAAAATTTTTTTTTACTCATTCTGTTACAAAAAACGGAGAAGTAGGCTTAGAATGATCATTTCTAACTTATTAGAGAAAATATCAAAGGAATAGCCAATGTTTTGTCACTAGTACAACATATATGTTAGTGTTTCAAGAAATAAACCTTTATATAAAATGTTTAAACACTCCATTACGTCATGCCAAAGGGTACTGAGTTGCCTCAGTATGACTCCTGCTGGTCTAACTGGGATTTGCACATCAAAAAACTACATATTAATGATAGCTTATATTATATTCAATATAAGAAACACCAAGTCTATAGTGATACTCAAAAACAAAAGGGACATAAGGGAAAGCTCTTTGGTGTACAGAAATGCTAGCTAATCCATTTGTATGTATTAGCTAGTACATACAATAAAAAACTGCCAATGACCTTTGCAACCACTAATATAACTACTGATTTAAGTGAGAATCATGCATAGATTCTAAAACCATTAGGTGAAATGTTGGAGGAGGACAGTAATATGGTCTCATAGCATGAAGCCACAGTAGCTTATTATTTACAATGGATAAAAATACCTCTACAACAGGGAGAATGAGAAAACACTATCTTAATTCAGTCTTCAAACTAGGATACCCATTGTGGCACAAACCAACAATGTGTTTTCTGAGACTCTATTAATAAGAAGCACATATTTACAGAATTTTTATAAAAATGTTACCATGCATTTAATCATGAAGAAACATTTGGGGCATTCTACAAGACAATTGACCTGATCTCTTCAAAATATCACTCTCAATAACGAAAAAAGGGGTTGATGGGAACTTTCTAGATTAAAAAGAATTTAGAGACATATGATTGTCAAATGTACTGAATGACCCTTGACTGGATGCTAGTCCAGAAACAAAAATCTGAAAAAGAGCATTTAGAGAAGTTTGGGGAAATGTGATTATGAAGTCTATGTTGATTAAACACCTTGGGGGGAGTACTAGTTTAGTTATGAAAGAGAAAGTTCATATTCTTAAGAGACACAGGATGAACTATTTCTGATGCAATGTCATCGTATCTATAATTTCATTTGAAATGGCTCAGTAAAGATGATGATCAGATACAGAACTAGTTACAGCCAATATGGGGAAAGTGTTTTTAAACAGTCACATTTCAAGGAAACATTTTATTATGTTCTCAGTTTTTTTAGCTGCATAGTTACAAAATGCAGTCTTAAGATAGATCTTCCATTTTCCATACATAAAGTACTGATAGACCATACAGTGAAAAAGACAGTTTTATCTTTAAACGTCAGTGAAAAAAATTGGCCATGTACAGAACTACACACTAATAAAATAAAAGAAGAGGTTTGGAAAGGGTTTTAGAAAGAAAAGGAGAGATAGTATAGCTTATTTTCAGAAGTGAAAGGAACAATATCTGGAGAAAAAGAAGAAAATTTGCATTGATTGTCCTCATATTTTTATGTTTCATGAAGACAGGCATTTTTGTATGTCTTATTCACTACTTTGTCCCATCTCTCTAGAATGGTGCTACCACAAATTAGGTAGTAAATAATAAACGTGGGAAAGGATGTGGGGTTGGACTAGCTACCTTCCTATATTTGATTATTATACAACGATGGAGAGGGATGAACTGGGAGTTTGAAGTTACTATTGCAATAGATGACAACTATTACATTTAGAATGGATAAACAAGGTCCTACTGTATAGCAAGGTGACTCAGCTGGTAAAGAATCCACCTGCAGTGTGGGAGACCTGGGTTCGATCCCTGGGTTGGGAAGGTCCTGTAGAGAAGGGAAAGGCTACCCACTCTAGTATTCTGGCCTGGAGAATTCCATGGACTGTATAGTCCATCGGGTCACAAAGAGTCAGACATGACTGAATGACTTTCACTCTATAGCAGAGGGAATTATATCCAATCTCCTGGGATAAACCATAATGGAAAAGAATATTAAAAAGAAAAAAAAAGAATGTATGTGTGCATGAGTGCTAAGTCACTTCAGTAGGGTCCAACTCTTTTGTGACCCTATAGACTGCAGCCCGCCAGGCTCCTCTGTCCATGGGATTCTCCAGGCAAGAATATTGAAGTGGGATGCCATTTCCTTCTCCAGGAGATCTTTCTGACCCAGGACTGACTATGCCATCTCTTATGTCTTCTGCATTGGCAGGTGGGTTCTTTACCTCTAGTGCCACCTAGGAAGCCCTAAGCCATAATGGGAAAGAATATAAAAATGAATGTATACATGTATATAATGGAGTCACTTTGCTGTACAGTAGAAGTTAGCACAACACTGTAAATCAACTATACTTCAATTTTAAAAAATAGAGAGATTTTTAAAAGTTATATAACAAATCTGAGAGAGAAACAGAGACAGAGAATAAGTGAGAGAGACAGAGCATACAAGAGAGCAAGAACCCCTATTTTGCATAGGACAGAATGGAGCATCAAATACTTCTGGGAAAAGACCAGGAATACTGACATGAGTCCAGCTCTATTCAACCCCACAGCCCAGATATCAAGTCCACAGCCCTCCTAAACATCATCTAGTCCTTTCCTTTCAGTCACAGAAGTAGGACTGGGTATTAAGGTAGCATGGCTCTTTCACTGCAGAAGCAAGACAATGCCCTATAATCTTGAGTCTACAATGGAGATATACTTCCGCTTGTCTTTGCTAGTAAGGGAAAGGCCATATCATTGAGAGAACTGTGTTGGGTTTACAGCTACATGTTCCCAAGACCGGGAGCTGACTATGGCTCAGATCATAAACTCCTTATTGCCAAATTCAGACTTAAATTGAATAAAGTAGGGAAAACCACTAGACCATTCACGTATGACCAAAATAAAATCCCTTATGATTATACAGTGGAAGTGAGAAATAGATTTAAGGAACTAGAACTGATAGAGTGCCTGATGAACAATGGACAGAGGTTCATGACATTGTACAGGAGACAGGGATTAAGACCATCCCCATGGAAAAGAAATGCAAAACAGAAAAATGGCTGTCTGAAGAGGCCTTACAAATAGCTGTGAAAAGCAAAGGAGAAAAGGAAAGATATTCCCATTTAAATGCAGAGTTCCAAAGAATACCAAGGAGAGACAAGAAAGCCTTTCTCAGAGATCAACGGAAAGAAACAAAGGAAAACAACAGAATGGGGAAGACTAGAGATTTCTTCAAGAAAATTAGAGATACCAAGGGAACATTTCATGCAAAGATGGCCTCGATAAAGGACAGAAATGGTATGGATATAACAGAAGCAGAAGATATTAAGAAGAGGTGGCAAGAATGCACAGAAGAAATGTTCAAAAAAGATCTTCACGACCCAGATAATCATGATGGGTGATCACTCACCTAGAGCCAGACATCCTGGAATGTGAAGTCAGGTGGGCCTTAGAAAGCATCACTATGAACAAAGCTAGTGGAGGTGATGGAATTCCAGTTGAGCTATTTCAAGTCCTGAAAGATGGTACTGTGAAAGTGCTGCACTTAATATGCCAGAAAATTTGTAAAACTCAGAAATGGCCACAGGACTGGAACGGCTCAATCTTCATTCCAATCCCAAAGAAAGCCAATGCCAAAGAAGGCTTAAACTACTGCACAATTGCATTCATCTCACACGCTAGTAAAGTGATGCTCAAAATTCTCCAAGCCGGGTTTAAGCAATATGTGAACCGTGAACTTCCAGATGTTCAAGCTGGTTTTAGAAAAGGCAGAGGAACAGAGATCAAATTGCCAACATTCGCTGGATCATCGAAATAGCAAGAGAGTTCCAGAAAAACATCTATTTCTGCTTTATTGACTATGCCAAAGCCTTTGACTTTGTGGATCACAATAAACTGTAGAAAATTCTGAAAGAGATGGGAATATCAGATTATCTGACCTGTCTCCTGAGAAACCTGTATGCAGGTCAGTAAGTAACAGTTAGAACTGGACATGGAACAACAGACTGGTTCCAATAGGAAAAGGAGTACGTCAAGGCTGTATATTGTCACCCTGCTTATTTAACTTGTGTACAGAGTACATCATGAGAAACGCTGGTTTGCAAGAAGCACAACCTGGAATCAAGATTTCCAGGAGAAATACCAATAACCTCAGATATACAGAAGACACTACCCTTATGGCAGAAAGTGAAGAAAAACTAAAAAGCCTCTTGATGAAAGTGAAAGAGGAGAGTGAAAAAGTTGGCTTAAAGCTCAACATTGAGAAAACAAAGATCATGGCATCCAGTCCCATCACTTCATGGCAAATAAATGGGGAAACAGTGGAAACAGTGTCAGACTTTATTTGGGGGGGCTCCAAAATCACTGCATATGGTGATTGCAGCCATGAAATTAAGAGATGCTTACTCCTTGGAAGGAAAGTTATGACCAACCTAGACAGCATATTGAAAAGCAGAGACATTACTCTGCCAACAAAG
>ML661195.1:42763-78517 GCA_007570785.1 Antilocapra americana | reverse complement strand
TGGAAACAGTGTCAGACTTTATTTGGGGGGGCTCCAAAATCACTGCATATGGTGATTGCAGCCATGAAATTAAGAGATGCTTACTCCTTGGAAGGAAAGTTATGACCAACCTAGACAGCATATTGAAAAGCAGAGAGATTACTTTGCCAACAAAGTCTAGTCAAGGCTATGGTTTTTCCAATAGTCATGTATGGATGTGAGAGTTGGAAAGTGAAGAAAGCTTAGCACTGAAGAATTAATGCTTTTGAAATGTGGTGTTGGAGAAGATTCCTGATAGTCCCTTGGACTGCAAAGAGATCCAACCAGTCCATCCTAAAGGAGATCAGTCCTGGGTGTTCATTGGAAGAACTGCAGTTGAAGCTAAAACTCTAATACTTTGGCCTCCTCATGCGAAGAGTTGACTCATTGGAAAAGTCCCTAGTGCTGGGAAGGATTGGGGGCAGGAGAAGAGGACGACAGAGGATGAGATGGCTGGATATCATCACCGACTCGATGGACATGTGTTTGGGTAGACTCTGGGAGTTGGTAATGGGCAAGGAGGCCTGGCTTCCTGTGATTCATGGGGTAGCAAAGACTGAGCAACTGAACTCAACTGCTTTGAAATTTTAATTCTGCCCCTACTGATACATCACTGTCTATAAGTATTTGTTAAGTTATTTAATGCTTTTACTCAAGAAATCAAGCTAAAGGAGGGGAAAGTGCGTCACACTGACACAAACCACCTTGGCTCACTCTCATGGAGCAGAACTTCACTAGTGACATAGTTATCCATCTTCAAGGAGATATGGAAGGATCATTTCCACACAGACCTCAGAAGAAAGGAATCAGACACCATCCACCACTTGCCATATGTGACACAATGATCAACCACAAGAATTTATAGAAGATCTACGCAGCTGAACTAACAAGGACAATTCAGAGGAAGATTACTATACAGTCAGAATATTCTGTACTTTGTAACTTTCTAAAGTTCCTTCATTGAGATATTTTTTTTTGACAAAGGGATTTTCTTTATTTGAGGAGGCAGTTAGTTTTTATTTTTTATTTGTTATTTTATTTATTTTCTTTACATTATTGTGTTGGTTTTGCCATACATTGACATGAATCCACCATGGGTATACATGTGTTCCCCTTCCAGAACCCCCCTCCCACCTCCCTCCCAATTCCATCCCTCTGGGTCATCCCGGTGCACCAGCCCTGAGCACTGTATCAAGCATCACACCTGGGCTGGCGATTGATTTCACATATGATAATTTACATGTTTCAGTGCCGTTCTCCCATATCATCTCACCCTTGCCCTCTCCCATAGAGTCCAAAAGACTGTTCTATACATCTGCATCTCTTTTGCTGTCTCGCATACAGGGTTATTGTTACCATCTTTCTAAATTCCATATATATGCGTTAGTATACTGTGTTGTTTTTCCTTCTGGCTCACTTCACATTGAGATAATTTGAAGAATACGAGTAGGCAAACATCAACTCATTCTTCCTTTACCTCAAAGGAATTACCCCAACTCTAATAGACTTAATTTTAAAATAACAGATCATTTGGGAAGTAAGTAATAGTCATAAGTCTTTCAATCCTCACAGCAAGGCTGTAAAGTTGGGACACTCTTCTCAACTATGTAAGAGCTGGATTAATGCAGTACATTCCCCCTTACTGGCCTCCACTCTGCCATACCTGCCACACTCTACCATCCACACACTAGAGACAGATGCTCTAAAAAAGTCAGTTTAATCAACTCACTTCTCTGCTTAGTATACTGCACAGGCTGCCCAACTCAGAATAAGAACCAAGGTCACAGCATCTACACGTCACAATACACTCTACTTCCCTAATCCCCACACTAATCTCTATTTCCACCTCCTAGTTTGTAGTGATTTCTTTACTCACTCTATGGCAGCCATCTTTGATATCTTTGCTGTTCTTCAAACAAAATAACTCTTTTCTCCATGCCTTTGCACCTGCTATTATTTTCACATGAAATAATAGATCCTACAACATGGGGTGCAGAGGGGTCCTCAAACTTTAGCTGCATTAGCAGCACATGAGGGCTTGTCAAAACACATACTGTGGGATCCCACACCCAGGGTTTCTGATTCATTAGGTCTAACATGGGATGCACTGATTTGCATTCCCAGTAAGTTGCCCAGTCATGCTGATGTTGCTGGTTGATGCATTTTGATAATTACCTCTTTATACAGCCACCTAGCTCACTACCTTATTGATATTCTCTACTTTATCAGGAGACAGCCTTTTATATCCTATATTCAAAAAAAAACACACAGTCTTCATCCATTTTTATCATATTGTTCTCTTTTGTTTTTCTTCCTAGAATTTATCATCTGATGGCATATAATTTACTAACTTTCCTATACTTTCCCTTTTTCTTGTTCACACACATCAGAATTCAAACTCAACACAAGGAGGGATTTAGTATATTTTGTACACCACTACATCTCAAAGCCTAAGCTAATATCTGACATACAGAAAAAGTGAAAGTAAAAGTCACTCAGTCGTGTCTGACTTGTTGCGATCCCATGGACTATACAGTCCATGAAATTCTCTAGGCAAGAATACTGCAGTGGGTAGCCTTTTCCTTCTCCAGGTGATTTTCCCAACCCAGAGATCGAACCCAAGTCTCCCACATTGCAAGCAGATTCTTTACCAGCTGAGCAACAAGGGAAGTCCAAGTACACTGGAGTGGGTAGCTTGTCCCTTCTCCAGGGGATCCTCGCGACCCAGGAATAGAAGTGGGGTCCCCTGCATTGCAGGTGGATTCTTTACCAACTGAGCTATCAGGGAAAGGTACTCCATAAATATTGGTTGAGTCAATGACCTAGCAGGAAATTTTGGAGACAATTCCCAATGAAATCTAAATGGAACTTTGCTCCAAAAAGAAAATATAAAGGCAAGATAAAGTTCATGATAATGAGCTTGAAGTGAATATGAAAAGAAATTTGAAATGAAAGATGACTTATCTATGAAATTTTTAAAAAGCCTTTGACTATAATCAATTATTTTGAGTTAACAGGGAAGATAAATTGTGATTGCCGTTGTATACGGATTTTGAAGAGGGTTGTATAGGGAGCCCATTTAATTATGAGGATCAAGAAAATGGTAGTATTTGTTAAAAAGACTGAATAAAAGAAACTTATGTTTCCAAATAACCTGAAAGTGTCAACTGCGTGAATTCAGAGAGGTACTACAGCAAGACATGGGGAAAAGGATTTTCCACCTGCTCATCAGCTACTGAGTTATTTAAATTTATATTTTAATCATAAAGCATATTAATACATACCTGTCATACTTGCAAAACTTGTACCATAACTATGATCATCACCTTGATTCAAATAATAAAACTTCCCAAAAGTAGATCACTCCACATAAGAATGAGGGAAAAGTAAAAATGGTGACAGAGTTTACTTTCTTGGGCTCCTAAAGCACTGCGGGTGGTGACTGCAGCCATGAAATTAAAAGATGCTTGTTCCATGGAAGAAAAGCTATGACAAACATAGACAGCATATTAAAAAATGGAGACATCACTTTGCTTACAAAGGTCTGTACAGTCAAAACTATGGTTTTTCCAGTAGTCACGTACAGATGTGAGAGCTGGACCATAAAGAAGGCTGAGTGCTGAAGAACTGATGTTTTTGAACTGTGGTGCTGGAGAAGTTACTCTTGGGAGTCCCTTGGACAGCAAGGAGATCAAATCAGTCTATCTTAAAGGAAATCAACCCTGAATATTCATTGGAAGGACAGATGCTGAAGCTGAAGTCACAATACTTTGGCCACCTGATGCGAAGAACTGACTCGTTGGAAAACACCCTGAAGCTGGCAAAAACTGAGGGCAGAAGAAGGGGGCAGCAGAGGATGAGATGATTGGTTAGCATCACCGACTCGATGGACATGAATTTGAGCAAGCTCTGGGAGATGGTGAAGGACAGGGAAGCCTGGCGTGTTGCAGTCCATGGGGTCTCAAAGAGTTGGACACTACATAGTGATAGAACAACTACACAAGAATATCACACAATTCTCAACATATTTTATCCAGTCTAACCACATGAGTCACATTACATTTTTTGAAGAAAAATTTAAGTTTAGAATAATTTTAGATTTTTAGAAAAGTTGCAAAATCAGTACAGAGAATTCTTACACACTTCACATCTAGTTTCCCCTATTAAGGTCATTTTTATTAACTAAAATCCATACTCTATGCAAATTTCCTTGGTTTTTACTGGATGTGTTTTTTATATTCCAGGATCTCATTCCAGTTATGACAGTACATTAAGTCCTTAGGTTTCCTTAGGCTCTTTCACCCAGTGCCAGATTCTAAGACATTGGCAATTTCGATGAGTACTGATAAGCTATTTTGTAGAATATCCCTCATTTTCGTTTTGTTTGATGTGTTTCTCACAATTAGACTGGAGTTACAGGTTTGGGGAGGAGGAGGTTACCATTATAACCACATCATATCAAGAGGTTATGCTATCATTAAGTCTTATCATTGCTGATGTTAACCTTGATGATGTGACTGAGATAGTGTTTACCAAGTGTCCCTACTATAGAGTCACTCATTTTCCCCCATGCATACTGTACTTTTTCGGAAGGAAGTCACTACATAGAGCCCATACTTAAGGAGTTAGAAGTTATGTGTCACCTCCTTTATAGGGAAAAAAAAATCTATAAATAAATTCTTTGGAATTTTTCTTCATGGGATATTTGTCTATTGTCTCCCATTAATTGATTTATTTTAGTATGGTCGCACTGATTTTTTTAAAATACTTTGAGTCACACTGTAACACTACATTGCTTATTTTGTTGTTCAAACTGTTTCTGCTTTGGAGTTCTTTCAGTTGACTCCCATATTACATTGACATCACTCCACTATTGCAGGTTTTTTCTTCTTTAGTATTTCCTTATTTTCTGGCACTAAAAGTTACTCCAGGCTCATCTATTAATGTTCCTGCTCCATTCCTAGAATCAGCCATTTCTCCAAGGATCCTGGTTCCCTTTCTTGGGGGATAGTAAGAAAAATCAATATTTGGGCATTCAGTGTACTCATTGCTCCCGAAGACTCATTATTTCCAGGCCCTCTCAGTTGTCAAAGCAAGAAAATGTGTGTGTGTGTACTAAAACATGTATATATCCATAGCTATAAATATTTCTATATGTATCCCTTTGAATCTCTAATAAATTAAACATGAATTCATATTAAAGTCTCCAACTCTAATCCAGTATCATATGGGTTATTCTAGCCTTTCCATCCTGTTTATTTGTCACCTCTATCTCCAACGGTGAAAAATAAGGGTGCCATAGTCTACCAGCCATTAACTTAACTGTTTAGTTCTACAGGACATGTGTAGCAGTTTCAGAATTCTTAATCCTTACCCCATGGGAAACAACCTTATCAACTAGAATCAAGTGCCCATGTACAGTTCCTTTTGCCTAGCATCTTAAGAGTCTCCATTAATCTCCAAAGCTACTCATTAGGTCAGCACATTATACTCCTATTCTTTGTCAAAGGGATTATCTCATTTTTTAGTAATACAGATTCTTTGTTCATAGCATGCATTGCTTTTTCTGGGTTTCCCCTGGCCTCACATTTGCACTTTGCAGAGTATAATATAAACAGAGTCATAAGGTATGCAGCTTTTTCCAACTTTTTTTTTCTACTTAGTAACATGCCTTTACGATTCATCTGTGTCTTTGCTTGCACTGCTAGCTTTGCCATTTTATCACTAAATAATATTCTACTATATGCATGTCCCACATTTCACTAATCCAGTCTCTTTTTCAAGGACATCCTGGTTGCTTCAACTTTTTGGTGATTATGAATAAAGCTACTATAAACATTCAAGTGCAGGTGTTTGTGTGGACCTAAGTTTTTAAATTAGTTAGTTAATTACCTAGGAACCGGCTTGCTAGATTATAGGTTAAGACTATTATGAGTGTTATAAGAAACCACTGAACTGTCTTTCAAAGTGACTCTATCCACATTACATTCTAAGAGGAAACAAAAAAATCCCTGCTTTTGCACTGACTGATGTTTAGCATTTGCAGGTAGACAGCATACTCATGGAAGTGGATTCATTAATAACAATGGATTGAATGAGGGATATTTCAGGCTCACCTCATGGGGTATTCAATTCTAGTGTGTCCACCCTAGAATCAGCTTCTGATGTTGAGGCAATTTAGCCGGTAGATAGACGGTGTGAAACGACTGTGTATTAGTCCAGTAAAAAGTTTTAGAGTCCATTGACAGCTAATATGGAAACTGTTTTAAAGGAGGGCCTCACAAACTTGTTTTGAGAATTAAATAAGATAATACATGTTAATAATATCTGGCACATTGTGGACACAGAATACACATTAGTCAAAAAAAGGGAAGAAAGAAAAAACTGTCAATTTGCTTTCTAACACCAAGCCATTTTGAGTGTTTGTTTGCTTATGTATATATATTTAAGTAATGACTACATCATTTTAAAAATAATCCATGAAAATAGTATAGACCAAAAACATATGCTTCCACTGTACTCATAATTTGAATTTATCTTATTAAAAGGGAGATTGAATATGTTTCTCATGTTATTTGGTCATTTGTGTTTCAATAGACAGAGTCTTTGTTGTTGGTTGAAAATGGCAATGAACCAGTCCAATTTTGCAAACAAATTGCTGCACTCAGTAACATATGACTTTAAAAAGCCCCCACATTCATTTCAACAAAGGAAAGAAAGAAAGGGCCTTCAGAGTCCCTATTGTGCATAGAAACAACAATAACAGAAGATATCAGTCTTTTTCACATGGAATTAGCTCTGTTAGCACTCAGCTCAATCAGGGGGAAAACTGGCATTTCTCAAATTTGAGTAAAATCTAAGGGATGTCAAGCCTATATCTGAATTATAAAATCTCAGATAATTCAGAAAGACAAGCTAGATCCATGTCTTAGCTTCTTCCTTTTCCTGTCCTTTGCCATTACTTGGACTCTGGACTAAAGCCACACTATTGAAACTGTGGCATTTCAAAGGAATCCTCTAGAAGGACAATTCAAACACAAATTGCTGGGATCCACCCCAGAGTTTCTGATTCAGTAGGTCTCCGGTAGATGCTAAGAGTTTGCTTTTCTACAGTGTTCCCAGATGATACTAATGTGTTGATCCAGGGCCAAGACACTGACCAATACTGTATTATGATACTACATTTCTAAGTTTTCAAAGTGTTTTGATATTTTAATAAAAATTTTTTACCTTTACAAAGTTTGAAATGTCACTAAACAACCAATAAGCCATTTTTTGCTATGCAAGAAAAAAGGAAACTATCTGAATTTACTGGATGGCTATTACATAAACACAAGGAAGTCATTTCTTTTTCATACAATCAATGTTATCAAATAATCCCATTATCTGCCATTGATGGTGCTTACTAGAGTGAACTAGCTACTTGTTACAATGCTGATTATAATCTCAGACAGTATCTCAAATCACAGAATACAGTCACAGCCCAGGTATAAGGTTAAACTTAGAGAAGTTGATTGTATATTTTGACCCCCCCTCTTTTTCTAAATTCCTCTCTCCTGACATTAATAGACATCTCTATCCCACACATTTCCTCTACAGCTTAGACAAAGCAGTCTTTTCTTTACATCCATCTCAACATAGGCACTGAATTTTTTTTCTTATTGTCTTACATAAACTTAATAAAGGTATGTTTTTGTTTGTGAATGCTTGACTTGTTTCCTTTCTTCACTTGCTAAGATTTCCAATAAATCCCTGCTGTCCAAAGCCAAATATTCTTCCTTTTCTTAAAATCTAATTTTTCTCTTAAAAGCTGTATATTGTACAAAACTTAAGTTATAGTATTTATAGTCTTCCTTGATTAGTTTTTTTTAAATCATTATTTCTTGGAAATCCTTACATATCAGTAAAATTAGACTTTGTTAATTCTGATGGATGCAGATAATTTCCTTTTCTTTTTAGAAAAGTTAAATTTTGTTCAACTTCACCATAGTGATGGCTAGGGTGATACAGTAAAGATCTGCTGCAGTAGCAACCACATAGGGAATCTGAAAGATTCCCCTCAACCCCACTCCATGCTCCCTTTCTGATCCTCACCCCTTCACCTGGGACAACAACCAATTTGTTCTCTGTATATATGGTGTTTTTTTTTTCTGGTAGGTTTTTTTCTTTGGTTTCTTTTATTTTAGATTTCACATATAAAAAAAAGAAAACTGTTAAAATGACTGCAATACTCAAGGCAATCTACAGATTCAACGCAATCTCTACCAAATTACCAAGGGCATTTTTCACAGAACTAGAACAAAAAAAAATTTTAATTTGTATGGAGACACAAAACACCCTGAAGGGCCAGAACAATCTTGAGAAAGGAGAATGGAGCTAGAGTAATCAGACATCCTGATTTCAGACTATACTACAAAGCTGCAGTCATCAAAACAGTACAGTACTGGCAGAAAAACACACACATAGATCAATGGAATACAACAGAAAGCCCAAAAACAAACCCACACACTCACAGTCAATTAATTTACCACAAAGGAGGCAAAAATATACAAGGGAGAAAAGATAGCGTTTTCAATAAGTGGTGCTGGGAAAACTGGACAGCTACATGTACAAGAATGAAATCAGAACATTCTCTAACACTATATACAAAAATAAACCCAAAATGGATTAAAGACTTAAATGTAAGCCCAGATACTATAAAACTCTTAGAGGAAAATATAGGCAGAACACTCTTTCACATAAATCATGGCAATAATTTTTTGGATCTGTCTCCTAGAGTAATGTAAATAAAAACAAAAATAAACAAATGGGACCTAATTAAAGTTAAAAGCTTTTGCACACAAAAGGAAATCATAAACAAAATGAAAATACAACCCACAAAGTGAGACAAAATGTTTGCAAACAATGCCACCAACAAGCAATTAATTTCCAAAATATACAAACAATCCATATAGCTTGATATCAGAAAAACAAACAATGCAATCCAAAAAATGAAAAGAGGACCTAAATATATAATTCTCCAAAGAAAACATACAGATGAGCAACAGACACGTGAAAATATACTCAACATCACTAGTAGAGAAATGCAAATGAAAACTACAATGAATGGCACCTCACACCAGTCACAATAGTCATCAGTAAAAGGCCTATAAACAATAAATGCTAGGGAGGATGTGGAGAAAAGGGAACCCTCCTATACCATTGGTGGGAATGTAAATTGGTATAGCCACTATGGAGAACAGCACTTTTGATTTCTATTGTGGTTAATAAACATTATTGAGCAATTATTACGTTTAGAGTGTTACAAATCGTCTTTACCTTTAAGGATTCACAAAATATTTGGATTACACCACTGTTAAAAGTACAGGGAAAAATAAAGGACAACACAGGAGAGAAGGTATCAAAAGCCAAATGAATGCATCAGATTACATGTTCTAAAGCAATTAAAAGGAAGGAAAACCATGCTTCACAGAAGAAAGGAGCTTCCTATTTGCCTTTAAATATAGTTAACTTTACCAGCATTGTGCAAAGCTCTCCAGCCCTTTATTATCTGCAAAAATGCAGAAAAACTGAGACTGGACATGAATTTTATAGCCAAATGTGAAGCAGCAAACCAGAAAAGCAGTGCATCAAGAGAATGACTGTCAAGTAACAAACCAGTAAACATAAAGATCAAAGAAAACCATATACAAGAAAGCTCAATATAGTAGACAAACACTGATCTAGTTATCAGGGGCCTTGGGGTTATATCTGAACATCCACTTTTTGTTCAGATACGTCACATAGGAAAACTTTTTCACCTTATGTTTCTCATTGACCTTGTGTGTTAGTGGACTTGATAGCACTTAATGATTTTAGCTCTAAAATGCCATGGGTTCAGTGGGAAATCACTAGCAGTTTTGATTGAGGAGAGGGATGTGAAAATGAAATGGCAAACATGTAATCTCTGTGTTGGAGGAGAGAATATGGAGGGAAAGAAAGCAAGCAGTATAACATTGTAATATGTCATGCTTAAAGAACTGTTTAGCTCATGACAGTGTGCTTTATTTATCGATGATCATGTTAACACATGCTTTCTTCAATGGATATTTTCTGATGCAATTTATGATTTGAGAAATAGAAAGTTCGGATTTTAGTTTGTCTCTTCAGTCTCAAACTTTGTGTTTTTAAATTGTTAAAAAAAACACTTAATTTTAATTGTGAAATATCTTTGTTCTGCTTTATAATAGCCTAGCCTACTTTCCATCCAATGGATACTTCCATTAGAATTTTAGATCATTGTAATTTTATAATTTTGCCTACTTAGCTTCTTTGAAGCCATCCTATACTTTTAAATACAATCCCATCTTTCCTATTTCTTAATTTTCCTAATGAATTTCATTTCTTTGAACTGACTTCTTTGTTTTAACTTTACTCATTGCAGATAATAAAATACCATCTGTCTTATCATTTTATTAAAGATGCTCTGTATTTAAAATCACCAAACAATCCTTCCCTGCTTAGCATGATTCTGTGCAGAAAAAAAAAATTACTCCAGTTATTCCCTAGAAGAAGGTAGAACATTCTGTGAGTTCATAATCTAGTAAACATACAGAAATTTAAGCCCCACTTAAGTCACTTATGTTTTCTACTAGTGTTTATGCTGTTAAGTTGGTAAATAATGTGTCCTCTATTTCTACAAGCAGGGGTAAGTAACTTTTTTTTTTTCTGTGAAGGAATAAATAGGAAATATAGTTTTACAACTATATGGTCTTCTTTATCCGGCCATTGTAGAATGAAAGCAGCCACAGGCAATATATAGAATGGGTATGGGTGTAAGCACAATAAAAAACCTTATTTTAAAAAGGTGACAGGCTAGATTAGGTCCACAGTATGCCCATCTCTTTTCTACAATGTCAAATATTATTTACTGTTTTGAAACAAAATGAGAAAAAGTTTATACTCCTGTACTCATGAAATTTTTATATTATACATATGAAAACTGTATTAGTATAATTTAGCACTCATAAGTCAGACACCCTTGCAAAACATGAAGTCATCGCATGACTTGAAAAAGATTTAATATTTTACACAATAACAGTTTTACTGTCTAAATGATCAAAATGATAAATATTAGTCCTTAGTTTTAGGAGTGAACAAGAAAAAAAATTTCAGGAGTTATAAAGCTCAAATTCCACAACTGCTTTTGATTATTTTTCTCACTAGCATAAATGGGAATGGAGAAGGCTCTTGATCACTTACATGTATATTTCGCAAGTCTGAATGCAGTGGTAGAAACAAAAAGAGGTAGTATCTGTATTGGTTAGAGATCATTTTGAGGAAAAGGCAGAAGTACAGTCAAGCAAGTTCAAGTAAACAAAGAGATCATTATAAAAATATAGGAGAATCACACTGAAAAGAAACTGCAGAAACTATAACTGAGCCTCATGGGGAATAGAAAATCATCAAAATGCAGTCTCTAAATTTCTGACTTTCTGACCATAGTTTTTCATCCATGTTTCTTTATTACATCTGTTCCACTGTCCTCTCTAAAGATTGCTCATGTCTGAAAACCTTTTAATGTTTGTTCCTTCATAACTTTGACAAGTGCAAATTTTCTGGCTTGTTATATACTGACTCTGGATCTTACTTTACCAGATCTTTCTGTTTGGGTGTTCAATGTCTCCCAGCTAAAATGACTATTCCTTAATTAGAGGTTCTGATTGCCTGCTAGTTGGCAATAGATTGCCTGGCTTTGAGTTAGTTTCTCGCCATTTAAAAGAACTATAATTGGAAAGGGTAGGGTCATATGACCTCATGCCAAAATTGAAGCCATTCTAATTTAAATAAATTTCCTGAGTAGAAGCTGAAGACAATGAAGGAAAATAGACTGACATCTTTCCTATACCTTGAGGAATAAGATTCTTGCAGTTAGGAGAATTACTATTCTTGAAATTGTGTTAGTCACTAAGCTGTGTCAGACCCTTTAGGGACGCCATGGACTGTAGCCTGACTGGTTCCTCAGTTCATGGGATTTCCCAGGCAACAGTACTGCGGTGGGTTGGTATTTCCTTCTCCAGGGGATCTTTGCAACCCACAGATCGAACTCACATCTCCTGTCTTGTTGGCAGATTCTTTATCACTGAGCACCCAGGGAAGCTTTATTCGTGAAACTAAAAGAAACCTAATAGTAGGGTTCATAAGAAAGATTCTTGATATTAATCAATAGCTGAGAGGTCCATGTGGTGGTGGATAAGCACATGATCTCCAACTTTCCCAGAATGATCACAGACCTAGGGGGTGAGAGGGAAGTTGTGATCTAAGGTCAAAATCCTGATGTGAGAGGATGGTGAGGTGCTTAGTAGGTGTTCACAAGGAGTAGGATGTGGTCTGAGAAGACAGCATAATAATGACAGGGAAATGACATTGAAGAACCTGTCAGGGACTGTGAAAAAATAAGTAGCCCACCCTTCAGTTTTAAGAAGGAGAGTGCCTGGGAAGAGAGCTGATTATATCCAAAGAATCTTCTAATCATTATAAAGTGATTTCTGTCCTCCATAGCTCTTTTCCTTGCCTTTGTGCATTTGGACAAACTGTTTCATTTTCTGCCAATGTTTTTTGCAATTTATTCTCACTACTACACACACCATGTATAAAATAGACAACAAAGGCCTACTGTATAACACAGGGAACTATATTCAATATACCATAATAACCTTTAATGGATCAGAGTCTGAAGAAGAATATATATATAGGAAACTAACACAACATTGTAAATCAACTATACTTCAATATTTTAAACCCCTCAAATTTGGACAGAAATAGACATCAGAGATTATAGACTATTTCTGTAAATCAAAGAACTATCCAAACTCTTTGGTAAGTTACAGGAATAAAATAATGTTGAATTCTTACACTCTGTGCCCCCCAAATCAAGCTATTAAAACAGATGATCATTATTTTGTGTTTTCAAATTCAAGTGAAAATTACAGCAACTAAGAGGAAGACATATTGACTGAAGTTGATAAGACTGTTGAAGCTATTACTAACACGGAATTAACAGAATATTTTGGATGCTGACAAAAATTCTCAGAACCAGAATAAGGTCAAAAATGGAGGGTTAATTTTTGAATCCAAAGACCATGTCTTACTATCACATGATTTTTCCTTTGACAGAAAACAAAGCTCAGTTTCCCTTATTATTGATGTGTTCTTCCACAAATTTCCTAGACCACAGTCTTTGAAGTCTTCCCCCATCTTTTCAACTTCATTTTTTAATGGATTTCTCTGCTTCATCCTATGGGGGGATTGATTCCAGGACACCCCTAGATACCAAAATCTGAATATGGTCAAGTCACTTATGTAAAATGGCATAGTATTGCAAATAATCTATGCTATTTTATATAAGGCATCCTTTAAATCATCTCTAAATTACTTATAATACTTAATATCATGTAAATACTATGTAAATAGATGCTGGCACATTTTTGGAAATTTCTGGATTTTTCCCCCCCCAAAGATTTTCAATCTATGGTTGGTTGAAGCTGCAGATACAGAGGGCTGGCTCTACCTGGTTTTCCCAAATCCCAAGATTTATATTTCTTTTTCTCCATCTTTGTTTTCTGAAGCAATATTATTGATGATTATGATTTCTTTTCTCTTGTATAGGCCAATAACTCATAAGTCTACTTTTGTATTTTTAAATTGGAGGATAATTGCTTTACAATGTTGTGTTGGTCTCTGCCACACAATGTGATTCAGTCATAATTACATAATCAGTCACAATTATATATATATATATACATAATTACACATATAGCTATAATATATATTAATTTATATGTATTATAAATATACATATAGACACACACACATCCTCTCCTTCTTCAGCCTCCCTCCTATCCACTCCCCACTAAGTCTTTATTTTGAGGTACAGTTTTGGTTCTGAATGCCAGAAATATTTAACTTGTTATTTATTTTCCACCTTTATCCATTAAAACCAGAACAGTACACTTGATACACTGACTACCAAACTCACATTTTCCTCTTATTCTTCTTGGATTCTGTATCCTACTTATTGAACTCAACATTGTTCCTGACAATCAAGTAGGAACTCTCAGAGCAATTCTAGACCTCTTCAGTTCTTCCAGTCCCACAAGATTCTTGCCAGTTTCCCCTCCTTTAATAGCTGTCAAATTGTCTCCCTGTCTTTACACTTCAGTCACAACTGAAATCATCAGTCATGTATCATCTCGAGCAGGAATGTCCAAGAGAAATATACTGCAAACCACATTAATAATTTTAGAAAATTCTGGTAGCCACATTAAACAAAAAGAAAACAGATGAAATTACATTTGATAGTACATTTTAACTCAGTATATAAAAAATATTATCATTTTCAAAATATAATCAGCATCAATGATTAGAAGGATATTTTACATCTTCTATTTAAATTGTTTCATTGACATCCAGTGTATATTTTACACTGCTCTGCACATAAACCTCAATTCTGACTGAGGCATTTCAAGTAGTCAGTATGCAGATGTGTGGCTGCTGGTGAGCTCCCACCCTCCAGGCCCACCCTTCACAATTCCACTTCTAACATGCAAATCTGATCTTTATACTTTTGTGTTTCATATATATTTATCTATGGCTTACAGGATAAAGTCAAACAGGATATCTATTTATCTATGGCTTACAGGATAAAGTTCTTTTCTATCTCCCATAATCCTCTATTTTCCCAGATTTTTCTGTTCTTTCCTCATTTGTTAAGCCTGACTCAAGACACCATTGAATTTACCGATAGTCAATCTAGTGATGTCATCTCTCTCTGCAGTTCAAGTACTCTTGCTGTGCCCTTTCTCTAGGAAGTTTTATTTCCTTCCTCCTGTCTTTTAAGAACTTAAGTTCTTAGAACTTCTACTTAACCTACTCATTTATAAAATTCTATTCTGTGAAGCCTTCCATGAACTCTGCCTGTACTCTTGTGCCAAACAACTTTCACCGTGCTTCTCCATAATTCTTTAATAACTGCTGAAAAAGACCACTTTTAATACTACAGAAAAATACTTTCTGCATTTGTTTTTTGACTAGGCTTTGACACCCTTGGGAACTGAGAGGGAGCCTTAGTTATCTTTGTACACCCAGAGCTCACAACAGAAGACCAATACATTTGGTCAGAATAATGAAAAACTTTAAGGAGATTCTGAGAAATACCACACCAATTTTGAAATCATAGGATTCACAGGTAGCCTGCTACCTACCAGTCTCTCAATTTGTATACTGCATACAGCTTCCAGATTTCCAGGACACAATTCACAATCACAGACTTTAAATTAAATGAGAATGAAGACATGGAGATTCATGATGTCCCACCAGAATTCTGGAGCCTACTCTCATCTGCACACCCTCCAGAAAGTACACACATGGTTACTGATTAAAATATACACCTGGACACACAGCTACATTCTATCCAGATCTTGCTCTAGATATTCCCTACAAACTTTGTCTTGTTTGCCAGCAGCTGTTGAATACAGAAGCCCCCCACAACCTGTCTCAGAGTTGACACAGTCATATTAACTGTGGTTAAAGAGAGCAGTGTGGGTTTAGAATATGAATGACCGCAATATGCAGGTCATTTTTTCAGGGATGGGTGAGCGGGCAAGAGTAAAGGTTCCAGAGTGATATTCATCCAGGCATGTCTATACATTTAAAAATTCATACAGAGCCCCCATAAAGACTAATTGCCAGGTGAATAATTCAGCATGCAAGAAGTCTTCTGGGCATGATCCATATTGTCTCCACTGCTACAATGATATAACAAACAATCCCAAAACTTTAGGGTCAAACAAATAGAAACATGAGTTCAGTTCAGGTATCTGCAGGGATAATCTGATCTGGACTGGACTCAGCATATCCTGAGAAGCTTATCTCTTGGTCTGTGATAAGCTGTGCTTCCCAGGTGGCTCAGTGGTAAAAAATCTGCCTGCCAATGCAGGAGACATGTCTTTGATCCCTGGGGTCAGGGAACTAGGTCCTACCTGTTGCAACTAAAGATTCCACATGCCTCAACAAGGATCATGCATGCCACAACTAAGATGCAGCCAAATCAATAAATATATATTGGGGAAAAAATAAAGTTACTTATCTATTAAAACAAAACAAAACAAAAATTTTGGTCCATCAGCAATGCCCAGAGTGAATGTTCTTGTAAATCTTGGAATAGAGAGGAAATTCAGGCCCAGTTACCCACAGTGGAGAAGCCAGGGAAGAAGGTAAGCTGATGAAACCCTCATTATGAACAGAGGCTAAATTGTGCTATCAGTGTTGGGGGGATGTCCCACTCAACCCCTGACTACCTAATCTTATGCCTTTCAGCTCTGCTTTAGTAAGCTATGGAAGCTTTCTCATGACACCTCTTGACAGTTCTGAAAAATACTAGCTACTTCTGAGATGAGGAAACATTCAGGTTTTCTGGATTTTGGTGTAGTAATGGTATGTGCATCTGCTGAATGAAAACATAATGCACAAAACACTTCTGCAATTTTCAAAGGAGTCAATCAGGAGAATACATATCCAGACTCTAGAGTAATTCATCCTGAACTTGCCTTTGTATGATTTCCTTTCTAATAGTGCAGATTCTGTGACTATTAAGCCAACTTTAACTGACAGGATTCTCACTGGAAATGAGAACAACAAATGACATCTCCCCCTTATGGTTATCAGCAGGCAAACACTCTTGTGGTTCCCTTGACTGCTCTGTTGGTGGAGATGCTAGTGATCTAAATCCAAGAGATGCTTGGAAGCACAGTGCAAGTTAAAACATGCAACAAGATGAAATGAAAAAAAATCGGGAGCTGTTTCACATACACATAGAGAACTCTTCCTATAATTAGAGATAATTACCAATGTTAGGGGAGCAAAAGCAGTTTTTTTCTTTTTTTGGTCCTCGAAAAACTAAATATAACTTGCAAACAGACATCAGCAGGTACACTAAATTTACAAGACACATAATTTCTGGAGAAGAGGTTAAGCCACTTCATAGCTATTCACCTCCTTAGCATTTCACATACACTCTTCAAAGTATACCCTAAATAAATCATTTGCTACATATCATTTCAAGAAACATACTTTTCCTGGATATAGACATTCATTCTATGTAGTAAAAAGAACAGAACAGAACCATGGTGTATGTCTACAAAATGAAACAACTTTTCTCTATAAATGTGTCCTCACTGGACTGCTTCACAGGAGAGTCTAGGTTTTAAAATAAAATTTAGACTTTAGCATTATAG
This sequence comes from Antilocapra americana, assembly GCA_007570785.1. NCBI lineage: Eukaryota > Metazoa > Chordata > Mammalia > Artiodactyla > Antilocapridae > Antilocapra > Antilocapra americana. Next base: position 61,226 of record ML661195.1, on the reverse strand, counting down.
TAGAAACATTAAACTGCCAAATAGGGATATAGTACAACTTCTATTTTACACTCTTATTTAAGCCCTGTCTTAGTTTAACTGGGTTATTTAATTTCCACAGATATTTTTAACTGTTTAAATCTGTTAAAAATTTTAAATACTGTCTAAATCTACTTCCCAATTTTGTATCTAGTACAAAGAACTCATGCAGTTCTTATACTAAGAAAATATTTAATAAGTTAGGCTTTAGTTGTCAGAGAAATGATCTGCAAATGGGAAGTTTTGCAAACTATATATGTATATACACACACACACATACACACACACACACACATTGTGATGGCCAGTTTTATGTGTCAACTTGACTAGGATACAGTGGCTGTATATATATCTTCATCTTCCTTTCTTATAGAATAAAGCATCTTGTTTGTTTTGTACCCATAATAAGGCAGATAAGATTATTCTTAGAACATTAAAGATTACTCCTCAAACTACACGGAACTGTTCTCCTCAAAGTGCATGGTCTGCATGGGAAAAGATTCATCTTTAACAAAAGGAATTGGAGTACACAAGGAAAAAGGAGAATTAGTACCAGGCAGGTCATCAACAGTATCTAGCAGGTAACTTGTTTTCTGCTTTTCTTTTTTTTTTATTTTAATTATTCATTTTTGGCTCTGCTGGGTCTTTGGACTTCTATCTTGCTGCAGGGAGTGAAGGCTACTCTCTAGTTGAGGTTCATGTGATTCTCATTGCAGTGGCTCCTCTTGCTGCAGAACATGGGCTCTAGGGCGCATGGGCTTTGGTAGTTGGGGCATGTGGGCTCAGTAGTTGAGAATGCAGGCAGATTCTTTACCACTGAGCCACCAGGAAAGCCCCAGTTATTGCTTGTTTGTTATAAGACTCTATGGAGTTTTGTAATCAAATATATACTCTCCTCGACTTTAATTTATGGTCTCCCCATTTCCTACAGGATAATTGCTCAGCTTCCTAGTATAAAATCCAGTCTTTTTTCCACACATCCTTTGGTGATGCTGGATTATTCACTGCCCATCAAACTTGTTTAGTTTTCTGCCTCCAGAAATGTTTCCGGGAGTCTGTCCTTTTCTCCTCTCTCTCTCTCTTTGCTCCTTCCTTACCCCTTCTATTTAGAGACCTCCTGAGGGGCCAAATCAGAGGTCAACTATTTGGAGAAACACTACCTAAACACCACAGATGTATTTAAGGACAGTCTTATCTGTCTTCCCAGAAAACTGTAAGTAGAACTTCATCAATTTTAACCTTGACCTGTATTCCACTATTTGCATATCCATTCTTCCAACTAGATGTTAAGATGTTTATGCTGCTTCCAAGTGGTGTAGGCTCCAAGAGAGCATCTTGCTCACAAGTGCTCCATAATCTGTGATGATATTAACAATTTAAATGCAGGTTTACAGCAGAAGGTAAGTCAACTGTAGCCCAAGGGAAGATCACATATTTCTGTAAGTAAAGTCTTATTGGAACACACTCATTCATTTAAGTACTTTTGTTATGATGGAAACCATATGGTCTGCAAATATCTATTCTCTCTTTAGGGTAAAATTGTGCTGGCATCTGGGGTTTGGAACAAATCACAATCATGACTGTTTAGTACAGTCATGGGAATGAATAGTATTAACTTAGTCTAGGCAATACTTAATACACTGAGTACCAAATGAATAAGTAATACATTGTGATGGCCAGTTTTATGTGTCAACTTGACTAGGACACAGTGGTTAGGTAGTCAATCAAATACTTATAAGTATTTCTGCAAAGTTATTTTGTAGCAATAATTAATATCAATCATAAGCTGATGTTAAGTAAAGGAGATTATACTTGATATCTAGGTAGTTCTAATTTAATTTGTTGAAATACCTTATGAGAAAAGCCAAGATTTAAGGGAAATAAAAGTCCAGCTGCCCTTTCCCAGATGGCCTGTCCAACAGATTTGAGACTGAACTAGCAAGCACCATAACTGCATAAGCCAGCTGCTTGCAATAAATCCCTTAATATGTATCTCCTATTGGTTATGTTTCTTTAGTTGAATCTTGATAGATAATGCGTATTTTTGTGAATTAAAGAAGTTAAAAGCTCACTCCAATAAAGGAGTTTCTTTTTCATAACAAGAATGATGTATCAAAACATGTTTAAACTTTTATACAAAAGGCTTGAGTGGTAGTATTAGCAATATTTCCCTGGCCTGATAGAATTAGAAAGACAGTAAGATCTTTCACTTGGTCACCTATTTCAATCCATTATGCAAATATCATTTCTTATATTTGCATGTGGGCAATGTTACCTTATTACTAACAAAAAACTATTTCGGTCTTAAAATCCTGTATATTTCCCCTAACTTTGGGACAAGCAAAAGATACATTACTTTTCACTGATGGCAAAAGTTACTCCCTATTTTATTAGTACTGCCTGAATGTTCAGCTGAGGGGGCAAAAAGTCAAGCCAAATCAAAACAGGGAAAAAACACAAAAACAAAAACTCATTTTTATTTCTGTAATCTTTTGTTTGGATACATTAGTATTGTACTGCCTTTCATGTGTAAAGAAAGACAGTCCTTTTGACTTTGCTTATCAAATAGCCTTCTTTTACCATTGAGGGCAAAGACCTGAAATATTGCTCTTTCAGGACTTCTGCTTTACAAATAAGTTCCCCTCAGCCTCTGACTCTCCACAGAATTCAATATTCACACTATTCAGAAAGCACTATTCTCTCCTGCCAGAATCCAAAATATAACACTGCAAGGATATGGGCTGTAGTATTAGACCAAGATCTATTGGACAAATCAAGTGACAACTTCTAAACAGAGACATACTGCATCCATTTTTCAGACAAATTAAATTTGAATCTATGGTTTTACTTTTATGCTTAAAACTAATTACATCATACTTCATCTTATAACAAAGATCACTGAACTAGCCATCAAATTTCCTGGGACCTCAGCTTGATTTCTAAAATTATTGCCTGTAAGATTGGGCCAGTTCCTTAACATTCATGTATTTCATTCTCTGATGAATAGGTAAGAACAACGATAATTTTGTTTCTCTCCACAGTGTTATTTTCTTTTTTAAAAATTTAAAGGCTAATTATTTACAATATTTACAATATTGTAGTGGTTTTGCCATACATTGACATGAATCATCTATGGGTGTACATGGGTTCCTCATCTTGAACCCCACTCCCACCTCCCTCCCCATCCCATCCCTCAGGGTCATCCCAGTGCACCAGCCCTGAGCACCCTGTCTCATGCATCGAACCTGGACTGGCGATCTGTTTCACATATGATAATATACATGTTTCAATGCTATTCTTTCAGATCATCCCATCCTCCCATTCTCCCATAGAGTCCAAAAGACTGTTCTATATATCTATGTTTCTTTTGCTTTCTCGCATATAGGGTTATCATTACCATCTTTCTCAATTCCATATATATATGTTAATATACTGTATTGGTGTTTTATTTTCTAAAAGAAAAGAAACAATCAAGGTACGTTGCTTTGAGAAATGTAACACAAAGACGATGTTATTTTGAGAGGCACCGTCACAGAACCTTTTGAGAATGTGACGAAAACTATGGTCATTTTTCTAAGAAAACTTACCGTACACATAAGATTTTACTCATGAGCAAAGTTTGTTCACAATCTCCTGGAACCCTATCCTGCAACCAGTCCACAGAATCTTATTTAGAGCTCTTCCTTAAAAGTGCTATGTTGATTTAATTGAGTATTATTTTTATACAAATATACAGCATTAGAAGAAATCTGAAGTAAATGTTACATATTTGTTTTTTGCATTATTATTAACTATATTTTTGACAGATTTCTTTACCATATTATTCAAATGCTTTCAATCTCTTTCCCACCACTTAGCCTTTGGGTAGGTGATAAGTCTACTGTCCACTATAGCATAAAAAGCAACCAGACAGCAAAACACTAGTGCAGGACAAAGGTGTCATATTAGAATACTCCTTTAAGCTTTACAAACCAAAAGGGAAGAGGAGAAACACACATCACACTGGATACAGATTCATAGTAGTCTTTAACAGGCTTTTGTTTTGCAGAGCAAAACCATTTTCATCTGGAAGTAGCCAATCTACCATTGATTGTGTCAAGTCAAGGTCCTCTTCTGAGGACCATTAATTAATCACCATTAAGCCTACAACACATTCAACCTAAACTCTTTTGGTTTATTTGGATAACTGGGAACTCTTTCAAAATACAGGCAGGTCAGATGAAAAAAAAAAACTCATGTAACAAAGAATAAGGAAAAGCAATACTTCCTGTTATAGCTATATGGCCTGCACTTACACTTCTTTAACAGAGCTTCCCAAAATGATTGACATGAGCAAACTACTGCTCTGTGATATTCAGTTTTTCTGTATTGAGTATCACTGAAACTGAGAGGACTTCAGTTTAGGTGCTCAATCCAGCAATCAACACACAAACACACACACACTGTCTTCTAGATTGTTTTGTAATGGGTTAGGTTTAGAGGCTCAGAAGAGGAGACTGGAAAAACAGGCAAGGGCAGAAAATGAAGGTCCATGTACCCATACAAAGGAACTTGGCTTCTGCCCTGTAGGAATGGCTCTCCACTGGAGAGCTTCCAGCATGGGTTGCCAGTTTCTTATTTTGTAGATATAGATAACATACAGTACATTAGTTTCAAGTGTACTACATAGTGATTTGACATTTACAAACATCTATCCTCAAAGTTATTAAACTAATGTTGACAATATTCTTTATGCTATACATTACATAGCATAGAGAAGTGTGCAGCTGTTTGGTAATGTCTGACTCTGTGAGACCCCATGGACTGTAGCCCGCCAGGCTCCTCTGTCCATGGGATTTCCCAGGCAAGAATACTGGAGTGAGTAGCTGTTTCCTTCTCCAGGGGATCCTTCCAAGCCAGGGATCAAACCCAGGTCTCCTGCATAGCAGACAGATTCTTTACTGTCTGAGCCACCAGGGAAGCCTGTCCATTACATACACATGGCTTATATTACATCTGGAGGTTTATACCACTTAATTCCCTGGTCTATTGTGCCCTCATCCCCTTACCCTTTGAAAACTGCCCATTTATTCTTTATGAATCTGTTTTCATTTTGTTTGTTTTTTTTTTAATGCCACATACGATGATACAGCATTTGTCTTTCTGACTTATACTAGTTAACATAATACCCTGTAGATTCACCCATGTTGTTGCAAATGGCAAGATTTTTTTATGGCTAACATTCCATTGCAAATATATACACACATACTCTACCTATTCCTTTATTGATAGACACTTGGGTTACTCCTCTATCTTGGATACCATAAATAAATGCTAAATTAAATTTTAGGGTACATATATTTTCAAATTAGTGTTTTTATTTTCTTAAGATAAATACCCAAAGTGGAATCACTGATTCATATGGTAGTTTCGTTTTGTATTTTTTTTTTTAAGGAAACTGGTTTCCATAATTGCTGTACCAATTTACAACCCCACCAACAGTGCACAAGGGTAGCATCTTTAGGATTTTCCTTTCATAGTATTATGTCATCTGCAGACAATAGACAGTTTTACTTCTTCCATTCAAATCCGGATTTCTTTTTCTTTTCTGATTGCTGAGGTATCTCCCTTTTTAGTTTGTTTCCACCGCCCACCCTCCACCCCGTCCGTTCACTTTAGCTAATTTCCACTACTTTGTCTTCTAGATCTGCTGTTTCTGTCTTCTAATCTACTGTGCATTCCTTCTAGCTTATTTTTAGATACTGTATTCTTCATCTCTGTTTGTAACTTTTTATTTTCTAACTCTGTTAAAACTTCTAACTTACCACCCTATTCATACTATCTTCTCCCATATTTTTTCAACATCTTTATGATCATTATGTTAAATTATTTATCAGACTGATTGTTTATCTCTACTTCATTTAGTTCTTTCTGTGAGGTTATATCTGATTCCTTCATTTGTAACATAATCCTCTGTCTCATTGCTGTGCACAATTGTATGCAATTTTCAAAGTCAGATACTCTGAGGGCTTCTCTTCCTAGTGCAGGATCCTCAGGCTGGGGAGCCCAATGTGGGGCTCAGACCTCTTGAGGATGACCTTTATGGTTGTGATATTACTCCCATTCATAGGTCACAATCCCTGGGTGTGAATCCTGACCATACTGTGCCTCCATCGTCCTACATGTCTTGTGTTTAGTTGCAGAAAAGTTTTACTGCCAGTGTTAAGGTCATTTTCATAGACTCTGCTCTGTAAATAATTGTAATTTTGTTGGTGGGAGGAGGTGAATACTGGAATTTCCTTCTAATTCATTATTTTGACCACCTCTCTTCATATAAAATTCTCATGAAAAACATTTAAATTAGAAAAATGTAATAGAATGGATCCAGCCTCCTTCAGGTCTTTGCCATGATTTAAATTTATTGGCTAAGTTTTGAACTCCTTACAATAGTGATGGTGAAGCAAATTGCTCTTACTGCTCAAGATAAATATATAGTAAAAGTTTTCAATTTTCTAAATCCTATTTAGTATTTTGACCATAGCCCAACTTGTTGCCATCCCCTTACTCATTTTCTCCTTCTTATTACATAAAATGGAAAAATGAAACAGGAAGTATCAGAAGAAGATATCTTATTAATCATAAATCATGGTTTAGAAAAGAGAATGATTATTCATTTTTATTATTTTTTATAATCCTATGAGATGGCCTATATCTTATTGTTATATACAATATAATGAATATTTTAATATGGTAGTATGCTCATGATGTCATATGAAGATAAGCCATGACTAACCTAGACAGCATATTCAAAAGCAGAGGCATTACTTTGCCAACAAAGGTCCGTCTAGTCAAAGCTATGGTTTTTCCAGTAGTCATGTATTGTGAGAGTTGGACCATAAAGAAGGCTGAGCACTAAAGAATTGATGCTTTTGAACTGTGGTGTTAGAGAAGACACTTGAGAGTCCCTTGGACTGCAAGGAGATCAAACCAGTCCATCCTAAAGGAGATCAGCCCTGAATATTCATTGGAAGGACTGATGCTGAAGCTGAAGCTCCAATACTTTGGCCACCTGCTGTGAAGAGCTGACTCATTTGAAAAGACTCTGATGCTGGGAAAGATTGAGGGCAGGAGGAGAAGGGGACAACAGAGGATGAGATGGTTGGATTGCATCACCGACTCAATGGACATGAGTTTGAGCAAGCTCCAAGAGATGATGAAGAACAGAGAAGCCTGGCATGCTGCAGTCCAGGGGGTAGCAAAGAGAGATGACTTAGCCACTGCACGACAACAACAATTTAAATACTGATGCAAATTCTTAGATAATATTACTAACTAAAAACACATGTATCCCTCCCCCACTCTATTTGGACAGTTTTGAGCAAAGTACAGATATGTTTACAATAAATGAAGTTCCTAAATATTTATAGAATGTCATGAATGTGGCATAATTTCTGATTCTTCTATGGTGAGCAAAAAATGCATGGTATAATGTTGAGTTATGAAATTTGTTTTTATCTGATTCCTTAGCTTTAAAAAAAAAAAAAAAACTTCTGTTTTGGTGACTGCTGATCACTTTTGAAAGATGCCTAGGGATTTTTAAGAAAATATAGCATAGCAGAGGCAGGCAGGGTTCACAATCCCAACAGGGCTAGTCAAAGTCCAACACTGAATGCTTTGAGGTCACGTTTAGCTGTAATGTTGTTGTATTAATATGGATAGAAATAGGTATTTCTGTATCCCGACATGAATTGTTCAACAATTCATTAGCACTAATACTAAGCTGATTTTGAGAAGAAAGCTTTTCATGTAACATCAAAGTTAAGTCAGTTTTAAATTCTTTTAAGAACAAGATCTGACTATTACAAGTATTAATAAAGGAAAACTTTCCCACAGTTAAGATTTATAAAAGCCTTACTGTGATATAAATTATCCTATTAATCATTCTTAAAATAAACATACTTAAATATCATTTATTGACTAATTCCTCAATCATTTAACAAATTTTCATAGCTATTCTCTATAGACTAATTTCTCTATATTCTTCACTTAAATACTGGTAAAATAGGGAATTTTTATATTCTAAGCTTCTTAAGTATTTTAACAATAGCACAATTATTGGTAAAATCTATAAATATAAAGGCCATATGTAATGAAGAGTTGATTGATCCGACATGAATTGTTTTGAGCAAAATGACTGAATTTTTACTTGATAGCTCACACAGTCTAATATATTTAACTCTTCTTTATGATGGTTCTGTAGATGTTGCCTTTACAAATGAGATCAAAATTTTCTTTAAATATTTTACAAATAAGGGACAGATATAAACATTGTGACTTCATACTCTGTAACTATGCTATTTTTTGCATTTAAAACATAGTTCTTCTGCAGAATAGGTAAGAAACTATCCACATGATATGGTTTAAGTAGCTCTTCCATTCTTTAAAAGATCTCAGTGACCAGCCCCCCGATCCTGAAATTTCATCATTAGAATCAGGGACCACTAATTCTTCTCCTTGTTTAAAATACAGCTTAACCCACAGAAATTATGACCTTATGTATGAAATTATTTGGTAGACAGGTATTTTATTAGAGTAGATTTTGTTCGCAGTAAAATAGAAAAAATATAACTTTCAGAGTTGAGAGAAATCTAGAAAAAATAATAAATGGGGAAATAAGTCACCGAAAGACATATTCATAGGTTCACAAACTTGTCTGCAGCAAGTTAGTTTGATACTTTATTTATTTATTTATTTATTTATTTTAATTTTCTTTACATTATCGTGTTGGTTTTGCCATACACTGACATGAATCTGCCATGGGTATACATGTGTTCCCCTTCCAGAACCCCCCTCCACCTCCCTCCCAATTCCCTCTCTCTGGGTCATCCTGGTACTTTAAAAATAATATGTATATACTGACTATGTGTGGTATAGGTTAATAGGAATAAAGGTATGAAGTTGAAGACTGTCAAACAACAAATATAAAGGTAGGTCTGATACTTTTTTGTGGCTATTGCAGGAAGGATATTCTTCATTAAATATTAATGATAAAGACTTGAGGCATTAAGAGAGAAACATTTTTGATGACCAATATCTGGCCACACTTGACCTTTTGTAGGAACTAATTGGCAGTAACCAAGGATTCACACATTTTCAGTTGTGATAAAAAGTAATTAATGTGATAATTCAACTGGACATGTATGTCTTAAAAATGAAGATTACCCTCAACTTAAATACTTGTCAGCACTCTTGATAAAAAGACTCTACAATTTTCAATAACTAGAACTGAATTAAATGAGTAAACAAATGAGTGCTAAAATGAGTTCAGAGGAAAAACACTAACCTTGGCTCTTATTTTCTTCAGAAATGTTATTTATATAAAAAGCAAAAAAAATAGATGCTATATAAGATTTATTACTTACATGCTTCAGCACATTTTCCACTTTTCTTGTCTTGTTTGTCCTTAATTTACAAAAATATTTTTCATTAAACATATTTACTTTTTCTTAAATGGAGTCAAGTAGTTTAATAAAGACATCCTTACCTCTGCATAGTCTCCAAATCCCACTGAGACAGAAAGTGTAAAATAAATTCCATGGCTATGAAACAAGTAGCTTAATTGAAGTACATTTATATTGGTCTGCTTTCACAAGTAAAAGTTATTTCAGTTAACAGATGGGGAAAAGTCTAGAGGTCTTAAATGTAATACTACTCTAATAAACTCAACATAAGGTTCTTCTTTCTCTAACATAAAGCAACTTAATGCAAATGAGGATACACAGTAAATATTACTTAGCGCTCATTATGAAGTGTTAAATCCATCATCACAGCAGGTGGTTCAGGACCTAGGAGTTTAATCTACCAAGTAACATAACATGGGTGTATAAACACGTGCTCCCTCAGAATCTAAAGTGTATTTCATTTGTTAAAACCTGTAATTTTAAAGCACTTTCTAACTGGCATTCTGTAAACAGAATGATTAAGATTAATTACAATTCTCTGAATTTTAAATAAGGAAATTTGATTATGTCCTGGTACCAGGACTGAAAGACCAGATTAACTTTGTGCCCATCATTACAAAGGACAATAACAAAATTTATGAAACATGTTTCTGTTTGTAACTTTATCTTCCCATTTAATCATCATGACCTGATAAAATTCTTGTATATTTCTGTCCCAACTTGAAAAATGTAAACTTGTAAATAGCAAATAGATCCCTTAGTCAATTATTAAAATCAATAAATGATAAACTAATACTTTTTAAACTTGTATATAATAATGTTTTAAAGTCTAAATAACATTCAAATAATAAATGCTGTTTATTAATTGGTAATTACATTTGTCTGGTATATGTGTATCTGTGCACACACACCACTATATGTCTGTGTTTGTCTCTCTTTATATAGATAGATAGAGAATGAATGAATTAGAACAAACCTGTTTCCAATGACAGGAAATCAAGTCTTGAGCATATTAGTTTTCCTCTCATTAACTGTTTATGGAAATCGAAACTATTTCAAATGAGTTTTTATACATCATTTTCAGAATGGCTTCTATCTTGGTCTAAGTTACATAGACAGATTGTTTTTCAGTTCTCCTTTGTTTATATCAATTGATTTAGCCATAGCTTATCAATAGGTAGTTCAGCTGGTAAAGAATCTGCCTGCAATGCAGGAGACCTGGGTTCGATTCCTGGGTTGGGAAGATCCCCTGGAGAAGGAAATGGCAATCCCCTCCAGTATTCTTGCCTGGATAATCCCCATGGACAGAGGAACCTGGTGGGCTACAGTCTATGGGGTCTCAAGAGTTGAACATGACTTTGTGACTAAACCACCACCATGAAAAGAAAGTAAGTATTATGTAGCTGTGGACATAAAAGAAAGGAAAAAATGTAGTAACAGTAAAAGACTGAAGTCACATTTCTGTGATCCTTGGTCTAAATTAGAAGATATTCACAATCTAGATATTCCTTTGTATTGATAGAGTCTATGTCATCCTGATCACTTTGGGCTAAGGACTTAGCTGTGATGGCCTCGTTTTTGGCTGATTGGTGGTCCTATTCATATGAGGTATTGACAACTGTTGCAGCCCCTCGTATGAAAAACAAGGATGTGCCCAGACACATTTTGAAAACCTAAGAGTGGAAATCAACCTTCTCATGTTTCTGCTGTCCTCATCCATCATGGTCTTGGGAGCAAAGTTTTCCTTTCTCTCCCAGTGCTGTTACATCAGAGATAGTAGCTCCTCTCCCATCACTTAATTTCCTGCTTCCCAACCCAACTCAGAACCATATTCTATAGGACAATTCTAAAACAGAACTTGCCTCCTGGTTTACCTTAATTCACTCCAATGAAAGATAGTTAGGAACATAATCTTGAAACATTCCTATAAATGGCTAATGCCATTAGAATGCAATTGGAATTAGATGATTCTGAAGCATATTTGAAGGTAAGGATTTGTCTAATCTAATGTCACTACTTTTCACATAAACACAATAAGTCAGAGCATGCCAGACTGATGACCATTCCAAGTATTCCGTTAGCTCTCACCAATATTGCACCATATTAATAACTAATTTAGTCACTATTAATTGGATATTCTGTTAGACGTATACAAAAGCATGCCAATGCTTTAATAACTCAACCACTAGTTGAATATGAAGTAAATAGGGCTTGTCACAGCTATCCGGAATGTGAAGTCAACTGTCCTGTCAAGATTCAATCAAAATATTTAAATATTAAAGACTATTTTAATTTTGGTTGCCATATTATCATCAGGATCTTAAATATTTATGCAAAAGTTATCCTATCAAAATTTAAGTTACTGATTTATCTGATAGCCAACATGTGATCCAGAGTCCCTATAAACTGCTAGGTTTTCCATTATAAAGCATGTTTTATCAGTAGTGTTACCTTTATTTGTGTGATAGAAAGCAAAAATGTTTAATAATAAATATTTCATTTATTGGTGCTATGAAATGAATAAGGCCAGCGAGGAAAAGTAAAACTTAAAACATGAGTGACATAATTAATAGTGATGTAATTAATTATACCATAAGAATGTTGAAAATAAATCTTCAGAATAGAACCAGATATTTTCACTTAAGATTTAGTAACTGTTTCAAATTTACATGATGTTAAATTATCTGGGTCCTATAAAATTTAAAGTTTTTTATAGCATAATGTTGGTCAGTGGATACAAACTTTCAGTTTCAAGGTGATTAAGTTCCAATAATCTAATGTACAGCATGATGATTATAATTAAAAATACATTGTATGCTTGCAATCTGCAGTGGGATGTCTAGGTTTGTCACAGCTTTTCTTCCAAGGAGCAAGCGTCTTTTAATTTCATGGCTGCAGTCTCCATCTGCAGTGATTTTGTAGCCTAAGAAAATAAAGTTTCTCAGTTTTCATTATTTACCCATCTATTTGCCATGATATGATGGGACTGGATGCCATGATCTTCGTTTTTTGAATGTTTAGTTTTAAGCCAACTTTTTCACTCTCCTCTTTCACTTTCATAAGAGGCTTTCAGTTCCTCTTCACTTTCTGCCATAAGGGTGGTGTCATCTTCATATCTGAGGTTATTTATATTTCTCCCAACAACCTTGATTCCAGTTTGTGCTTCCTCCAACCTGGCATTTCGCATGATGTACTCTGCATAGAAGTTAAATAAGCAGGGTGACAATATAGCCTTGACGTACTCCTTTCCCAATTTGGAACAAGTCTGTTGTTCCATGTCAGGTTCTAACTATTGCTTCTTGACCCGCATACAGATTTCTCAGGAGGCAGGTTAGATGGTCTGGTATTCCCATCTCTTTCAGAATTTTCCACAGTTTATTGTGATCTACACAGTCAAAGATGTTGGTATAATCTATAACGCAGAAGTAGATTTTTTTTGGTGGGAGGGGGATTCTCTTGCTTTTTCTATAATCCAATGGATGTTGGCAACTTGATCTCTGGTTCCTCTGCCTTTTCTGAATCCAGCTTGAATATCTGGAAGTTCATGGTTCATGTACTGTTAAAGCCTGGCTTGGAGAATTTTGAGCATTACTTTGCTAGTGTGTGAGATGAGGGCAATCGTGCAATTGCCCTTCTTTGGGACTGGAATGAAAACTGACCTTTTCCAGTCTTCAGTACTATCAAAATCATGAAATACAAACACTGAGAAACTGCCACAGACCATAGGAGCCTAAATAATCATAAGAAATGCAATGTGGAATCCTGGACTGGATTCTGGAACAGAAAAAGGAGGCTAGTGGCAAAACTACCAAATATAAGCTTAAAATTCGTAATTTGATTGCTGTAAGGTTCCAATGTTGATTTCTTGGTTTTAATAAATGTAATTTTTAAAAATTTCCTGTTTGAATTTCAGCTGCAATGAATTCTGTTAATCCTACTTATCAGACTAGCAGGCGTACGAGACTACACTCTTGGTTTATTTCATTTTTTTGTATGATTTGACATTGTCCTTTTACCCTAATTCTAGTCTCACTTGCTGCCTTCCATATAGTACCACCAAGGGTACTCAGTAAAATCTGATAAATATCCTAACATATGTATCCCTGAATAACTATTATTGCTTGTGTGTTTTAATAATAATATTATTACTATTTTGCATTGCTTATTGCTTGAGTCACATTTTTAATATGTCCAATTTTATGATTTATTCTTGGGCACTAGTATAGCTAATCAATTATTCCTGAATTTTACATAGTGTTCATAGTTTATTAGAGTTTTAAAAATAATACACTTTTACTCGTCTTACTTTTCTAGAATATCTATTAATTTTTTCACTGACTGTAACACATATTTTCTAAAAGAATATGGGCTTCTACCAGTAATTTTTATAAAGATTTCATAAGAAAATCATTAGGAAACAAAATCCAGCAATGTAACATATTGAAAACAGAGTCCTGATGGTGATTCCTCAATGTTCCATTTTGGGACTGGGTGTTATCGCCTGTGTATCTCATCCAAAAACTCCCCTCACAGAAGCTCTGATCTTTCACTAGTCACTTAATGTCTCTAGACTGTTTTAATAAGATTTGTAGTTGAATTATATAATATTAACTTACATGTTCTAAAATTCTAAGCTACTCTCAGTTGTTTAGAGCAGCTACAAAATAGAAATTTTATCTAATGGGGGTTTATACATGAAGGGCATGGGATTTGCATTATGCTCAAGCTGTTGACATTACTGGCAGTCTTCCCCATAGGAATAGGCAAAACACATTGGATTCAGGGATAATCAAACCTGTATCTACACACTTAACTGTATTAACCTTGTTGAAAATGTAAACACTAACATACAGAGAGTTAATCTCAGAAGAACAACATCTGCTAGCAACTGCTAAGTTTTGAAAACAAATATTTCTGAGAATGATACAGGTAATCTTCTGTTTCTAAAAGGAAGCTTTAGAGTAATGTAAATTGAGGATCAAATCACAATGCTCTCACTTCAAAAACTTTTGACAGATTATTAAATAGCTGAGTATTCCGTCACATGTCGAGTGAGGGTAATGGAATTGTTTTATGTACATAGTTACTTGTGTGCTATTCAACTATATACCATGAATCGTTGGTAGGCAGGACTGAGATTTACCTTTCCTTTCATCCTTTTATTTGAGAATGTCTACTGAGGCACTTAGTCCATGTTCTCTGAAAATTGAATAAATTATTACGTCTTAATCCTAATGAATCTATTTTATGTCTTTATAAATGTACATTTAAAAAATACAATGAATCTTACTGTACTGAGAATAAGAATTATTTGGCAGCAAGGCACTCAATAAATAAACACTATTTCCAGATTCCTATTGCATACAGAAATGAATCACGAACAATGATCCAAACCTGAGTATTTTGCATGGTTAACAAAGACTGTGAATAAAGCATTTCATTACCTGTTCATGTTTATTATACAAATATTTTACATCAGATACTGATCCAGTCAGTGATCTATTATTCTGTTTGAGCATTTGTAAATTTGCTTGTCTTCGTGCAGATAAAAGCACCTTAGTGGTTGATTTTTTTTTCTCTTGGACATTTTTAAAACCTGTAGAGAAGACCTACTGCTTTTGCCCATAAATAAATAAAACTCATTATTTGTTAATAAAATAAATTAATTTGACCTGTAAGATTGCCATTGTTAAATTCTTTATCAAAGAGCACACATAGTTTAACAAATTATCTGTGATCACATGTATCACCCTGCTTATTTAACTTATATGCAGAGCTCATCTTGCAAAATGCTGGGCTGGATGACTCACAAGCTAGAATCAAGACTGCCAGAAGAAATATCAATAATCTCAGATATGAAGATACCACCCTAATGGCAGAAAGCAAAGAGGAACTACAGAGTCTTTTGATAAAAGTGAAAGAGCAAAGTGAAAAAGCTGGTTTGAAACTCAGCATTCAAGAAATTAAGATCATGGCATCTGTTCCCATGACTTCACAGCAAATAGATGGGGAAACAATGGAAACAGAGACAGACTTTATTTTCTTGGGCTCCAAAATCACTGTGGACAGTGACTACAGCTGTGAAATTAAAAGATGTTTGTTTCTTGAAAGAAAAGCTATGACAAACCTAGATACTATATTAAAAAGCACAGACATCACTTTGCTGACAAATGCCTGCTGACAAACTATAGTCAAAGCTATGGTTTTTGCAGTAGTCACGTACAGATGTGAGAGTTGGACCATAAAGAAGATTGAGCACTGAAGCACTGACACTTTTGAACTGCGGAGCTGGAAAAGACTCTTGAGAGTCACTTGGAAAACAAATAGACCAAACCAGTCAATCTAAAGAAAATCAACCCTGAATATTCATTGAAAGGACTGATGCTGAAGCTGAAGCTCCAATACTTTGGCCACCTGCTGTGAAGAGCTGACTCATTAGGAAAGACCATGATGCTGGGAAAGATTAAAGGCAGGAGGAGAAACAGATGACTGAGGATGAGATAGTTGGATGGCATCACCAACTTGATGGACATGAGTTTGAGTAAGCTCCAGGAGTTGGCGAAGGACAGGGAAGCCTGGCCTGCTGCAGTCCATGGGATAGAAAAGAGTAAGACACGACTGAGCAACTGAACAACAAGGGAAGCCTGGCATGCTGCAGTAAACCAACTACACTTCAATTACATAAATAAATAAAAGTTTAAAAAAAGAACAAGGCGACTTCCAAAGTTAGTGATGGCAGGATGTGGCCACTGCCCTAGTGCTGAAAGAACAAAGGTAAGAGATTGAAATAATTAAAACCTAGAAACATACAAGAGGGATCTCCTGGAACTGATACTCTGGTTCCTGAGAATAAGACACTAGTCCATTGCTGCTGGTGTCTCTGAGTTAAGAGGAGGGGCCTTCTGGGCCTGTGACCTTGACATCTTAGAAAGGGCAACAGGAGACTAGCACTGCCAACTGCCAACTGCACTTATTTAGCTGTTGTTATTAGAAGAAAGTAATACTAGCTGGGGTGGAGAAGCATTTGGGGGGAAGCAAAAAAGGATTAAGTCCTCTGTCCTTGCCCCAGCATCACAATCATTTTGAAGTGTTGTGTTCTCTTATTCTATGCAAAAACAATGAACCATTTCTCAATCTGATTGTGGTGTATGAAAAAAGTGGATTGTCTACGACAACCGGTGATGACCAGCTAAGTAGTTGGACCAAGAAGTGAAAGCTCTAAAGCACTTCCCAAAGCCAAATCTGGGCGAAAAAAAAAAACAGGTCACAATCACCGTTTTTGGTGGTCTGCTGCCCATCTGATCCACTACAGCTTTCTGAATCCCATAAAACCATTATGTCTGAGAAGTATGCTCACCAAATCAATGAGATGCGTGGAAAACTGCAATGCCTACAGCCAGTATGATCAACAGAAAGGGTCCAGCTCTTCTCCACAACACCGACCACATGTCACACAACCAACACTACATAAGTTGAACAATTTGGGCTATGACGTTTTGCCTCATCCTCCATATTCACCAGACCTCTCGACAACCGACTACCACTTCTTCAAGCATCTCCACAACTTTTTTCAGGGAAAATGCTTCCACAACCAACAGGAGGTAGAAAATGTTTTCCAAGAGTTTGTTGAATCCTGAAGCACAGGTTAAATCAATAAACCAACTTATCTCTCACTGGCAAAAATACATTGATTGTAATAGCTCCTATCTTGAAAAATAAGGATGTGTGAGACTAGTTACAAAAATTTAAAATTTACAGTCCAAAACCACAATTACATTTGTACCAACCAATCTTTCAGTGAAAGATTCCATGCTAACACTGATGTTTAGTTGCTCTATTTGAGTTGTTTATTAACAATATACAGAAAAATATTTTAATGAAGTGCTAATTATTTGAAGTTATAAAACTTAAATTAATAGAATCATTGACCAGAACTTTTTCTTATTATCCTTCTTCAGACACCCTGCACTCCTCAACAGTACTTAAAAATGTTTTCAGAGTTTATTTTGTAAACTTTTAGAATAACAAAATATAATCTCACTTTATTCTCTTCAACTTTAAGTACAGGTTGCCTGAAATAGTAATTTCTTTTTTTTTTCAAACACATAACTTTATTCAAAATTGGACTAAAAATGCTCATACTATATGGGTCACTCAGGTTCAGACAGATGAAAAAGTTCAGGATAAAATTCAGGAATCAAAAACAGCCATCTAATGGGTTGGAGATCAATTAATAGATTTACAAAAACAAGTATTATTAAATTGTGGTTGGAATTCTCCTCAATTTTGTTCACTCCAACTATAGTGCTTACAATTACAATGAAATAGTAATTTCTTATGAATAAGAGTTTGTAAAACACTCAGCATAGAATCCTGCAATGGTAATGCCAGAGGATTTATCCTACACAAACTTTATTTACAAGGAAAGAAAGGAAAAAAGAATAACACCTTCTAGAATCACTTCACTCTCCAAATCTATGCTGTTGTAAAGAGAAGGTTTTACCAGGCCTTCTGTGGGTACTGCAGGCCTCTGAACAGCACACAGATTAGGAAAATAAATGGTCAGATCTTATCTCAAGGAAATTGTCATTAACCAATACTGATACCTTAATAATGCCAGAGATGTAATTATAGTTTAATTTTGAATTGAATTTCAAGCTGTTCATCGTAAAGAATGAAGTTTTATCATGCAATATTAGAATCCCCCAATCTTATTTGTATTTGTATCCAAGTCAATAAAAAGTGATTTCAACTTATCAAGACTTTACTGTTAGATACCTGTCTTGAGATTATTAGCTAGAGACGAATGTAATTGGAAAGTAACACGGTTAGTATTAAATAAGTGTGCAATTGGATTTGATGATTCAGATTAATGTACATTCAGTGCAAAAATATTTATATCATACAAGCTTCATTTTTTTTGGCTTGTATGTTCTTCATATACAGCCAGATGCATAATTTGAAATTGCCCTGCCATATCCAAGAACAACCAGGTTGTTATAAGC
>ML661195.1:25046-42663 GCA_007570785.1 Antilocapra americana | reverse complement strand
AATAATACACATAATAGATACTATTTATTAATTAATATACATTAAACATTTGCTAATGGCCTTTGTGCACATTATTGCATTTAATCCTCACAACAACATATAAATTTATGATGTAGATTATCCATTATAATCACAGTCAATGATGTAGATTATCCTCACAATCAATGCAGATTATCCATTATCCCCAATTATACAGATCAGAAAATTAGAGTTTATAAAGCTTGGATATCCTGCCCAAAATGTATGCAGCTTGAAAAGAGATGAGGAAAAACTGAGAAGTCTATTGAAATAGATTATGTGATGTGACTCAATGTGTTACACTGCAGAGTGTGTGTGTCTACAAAACAATGTTTTGATCTGACATCATTATAAAGTGAAAAAGTGAAGTCACTCAGTTGTGTCCAACTCTTTGCAATCTAATGGACTGTAGCCTACCAGGCTCCTTCATCCATAGGATTTTCCAGGCAAGGATACTGGAGTAGGCTGCCATTTCCTTCTCCAGGGGATCTTCCCAACCCAGGGATTGAACCTGGGTCTTCTGCATTGCAGACAGATGCTTTACCATCTGAGCCACCAGGGAAGCCCATACCTAATGTCATTATGAGCACTATCAAATTTCACTATCATCTATTGTATGCAGAATAATGAATCCCCAACAAGGTCCACATCCTAATCCCCAGAATTTGTGAATACATTAGGTGACAGGGTAAGGAGGAACTAAATTTGAAAATGGAAGATTGCTTTTCAAGCGATTTTGAGATGGGAGATTATCCTAGATTATTTTAGTGAGCTTGATATAATCACATGGATTCCTTTAAGTGGAAGAAGAAGGCAGTATAGCGAGAATCAAAAGGATGACAATGAGAGATATACTTTGCCGAATGTTTCTGTCTGTAAAAGTAGAGGAAGAGGAGGGCCATGCATGAATCAAGGAATGTGGATGACCTCCAGAAGTTGGTAAGGGCAGGACATGGATTTTCCCCTAGAAACTCGAGAATAGAATGTAGCCCTGTTGACACCTTAACTTTAGCCCAGTGAGACATATTTTAAGATTTATGAACTACCCAATGGTGAGGCAGTAAATCTGTGTTGCTTGAAGCCAATACACTGGTGGGAATCTCCTATGGCAGCAGTAAGAAACAAATTTGTGTTGTTGAGTCATTAAGTCATTTCCAACTCTTTGTGATCCCAAGGACTGTAGCCCACCAGGCTCCTCTGTCCATGTAACTCTCCAGGCAACAATACTGGAGTGGGTAGCCATTCCCTTCTCCAAGGTATCTTCCTGACCCAGGGATGGAACACATATCTCCTGAATTGGCAGGTGGGTTCTTTACCACTGAGCCACCTGTGAAGCCCATTAGTTCAGTTCACTTCAGTTACCAACTGTGTCCGACTCTTTGCGACCCCATGGACTGCAGTACACCAGACTTCCCTGTCCAACACCAACTCCCGGAGCTTGCTTAAACTCACACCCATCAAGTCGGTGAAGCCATCCAACCATCTAAATCTCTGTCGTTCTCATCTCATCCCATGTTCAATCTTTCCCAAGAGGAGGGTCTTTTCCAAGGAGTCAGTTCTTCACATCAGTTGGCTAAAGTATGGGAGTTGCAGCTTCAGCATCAATCCTTCAAATGAATATTCAGGACCAATTTCCTTTAGGACTGACTGGTTTGATCTCCTTGCAGTCTAAGGCACTCTCAAGAGTCTTCTCCAACACCACAGTTGAAAAGCATCAATTATCAGTGCTCAACTTTTTTTACAGTCTAACTCTCACATCCATACATGACTACTGGGAAAACCATAGCTTTGACTATATGGACCTTTGTTGGCAAAATAATGTCTCTGCTTTTTAATATGCTGTCTAGGTTGGTCATAGTTTCTCTTTCAAGGAGTAAGCATCTTTTAATTTTATGGCTGCAGTCACTATCTGCAGTGATTTTGGAGCCCAAGAAAATAAAGTTTCTCACTCCTTCCATTGTTTCCCCATCTATTTGCCATGAAGTGATGGGACTGGATGCCATGATTTTCATTTTTTGAATGTTGAGTTTCAAGCCAGCTTCATCACTCTCTTCTTTCACTTTCAGCAAGAGGCCCTTCAGTTCCTCTTCACTTTCTGCCATAAGGGTGGTGTCATCTGCATATCTGAGATTATTGGTATTTCTCCTAGCAATCTTGATTCCAGCTTGTGCTTCATCCAGCCCAGCATTTCATATGATATACTCTGCATATAAGTTAAATAAGCAGGGTGACAATATATGGCCTTGATGTACTCCTTTCCCAATTTGGAACCAGTCTGTTGTTTCATGTCCAGTTCTAACTGTTGCTTCTTGACCTGCATACAGATTTCTCAGGAGGCAGATAAGGTGGTCTGGTATTCCCATCTCTTGAAGAATTTTCCACAGTTTATTGTGATATAAACAGTCAAAGGCTTTGGCATAATCAGTAAAGCAGAAGTAGATATTTTTTTGGAATTCTCTTGCTTTTTCTATGATCCATTGGATGATGGCAACTTGATCTCTGGTTCCTCTGCCTTTTCGAAATCCATCTTGAACATCTGGAAGTTCATGGTTCATGTACTGTTAAAGCCTGGCTTGGAGAATTTTGAGCATTACTTTGTTAGTGTATAAGATGAGTGCATTAGTGCAGTAGTTTGAGCATTCTTTGGTATTGCCTTTCTTTGGGATTGGAATGAAAAGTGACCTTTTCCAGTCCCGTGGCCACTGTTGAGTTTTCCAAATTTCCTGACATATTGAGTGTAGCACTTTCACAGCATCATCTCATACATCATCTCAAAAGGTAACAACATAGAGCTGAAAAGTATTCAAGGAAAAGTGTTCAAATTTCATTTCAATGCTATCTTTTAAAGAAGTAGAATGCTTTATACTAGTAAAAATGCATCTTGCTTTTTTACATAGTTTGCAAAATATTTATCCAAATAGGAGAATCTAACACTTTGGCAAAGCTGTCACTGAGAAATAAGACATACAAACAAATGTTCTGTTTTTTGCTTATCATCTAGCAATTATGTTATACTATTCATGCAAATTGGGTAAAATAGTCTTTTGAAATTTTCCTTTAAAAGTTACAAATATTAACATGTATTTTTATTACCCAATCGATGGTAGGATTTTATTTAAAACATTCTGAATTCTAAGGAACAATTATGAAAATTTTTTTTGCCAGATATTGCTATAATGCTCTATAACAAAATACCCGCAAAGTCAGTGGCTTACCACAAAACTTTATCCTTTTTCTATCTAAGCATTAGTTTATTCCATTCTTTCTCAAGCTTCAGGTCTTCTGTGGTTCATTTCAAGAATTCTGCTTTAGCCTCCAAGTGGAGTGAAGGGTTTTTTCTATGGGTCTCATTATGAACCCAGCATGAAGGGGCAATGGCTACCAGGGAAACCTTTTTCTCGTGCTTGTAGTTAAGCTCTCAGATGGCTAAGCAGAAACTTCTGAAGTTTCTTGACTGGGAATTCATAATTTCTTCTGCCGCATTTACATTGTTCCAATCAAATCAATTCCCCATGCCAAAAATCAATGGGCAGGGAGTCTACTCATTCCATGATGTAGAGACAGGGTAGGTAATGACTATTAGCTGAATGATGACACAATGTACAATGCCCAATATTAATAAAAATGAATTTGTCTAAAGTAAAAATAATTTTATGCTTCCTGAGGTATTGATATTAATACCTAATTATTAATACCTAATACCATCACCTAATTATTCAGTGGCAAATGTATATTCCACAATAAAGAGCCCTGATGTTAAAGTAAGCCAAATTATTATTTTCTGTGAATTATAGTCAAAATTATACTTAGGTACCTCAATAAAGTACCCCATGTAGTTTATTAGCTTGAGGGAGAACTATTATAAGTGAAAAATGAAAATGGCCATTTAGTCTAGACCTGGAGAAGAAATACACTTTTTCAAGAAATTGCTTTTTGAAACAAGAGTCCTGAGTATTTAGTATAATGGCCAATTGTAGTCTTTGATACAAGAGGAAGGTCTTAATTATTTCTTTAAACTGTAAGGGAGTTTTGTTGGAATTCAGCAAATAGTTTCTTTTCTATCTAGGTACCAAAGGGATCTATTTTAAGAAGTTATATTTAGTGCTTTCAAATGTATGTTAGACTGGTCAGAAATGTTCATTTGTAGTCTAAACATAGCCGCACAGTTAACTGTTTCATAATGCTCTCCAGCTAACTGGAAAAAATTATTGTCACTTATCAGTAATAATAAGCCTTAAATATCACTCTCTGGGATCTAATCCAATGGCACTCTCAATATACAATAATACTTGTGTGTTTAAGATTTTATTATATCTTAGGTATAGACAAAAACAAATGCATTATTTCTTTTGTCTTTCATCAAGTAAGTTCAAAGTTAATTTCCTTAGAAAGTGCACCTGTTTTAAGTCTACTTCTTATGTCATTTTAAAACATGATAGTCCCATTTAATCAAAAGAATATTAGATATGATGTAATAAGACATATGCTCTTGTAAGTTAATGGGTAATTTATAGTTGAAAACTAACTCATCTGTTTGTTTTACTCTATCCATTAAGAATGAAAAATAAGTCAATATAATATCCACTATACAAAACTTTAAGGAATTTTTCAAATTCGCATTGTACAGAATTTCTTATTTATTGTATTTTATGTGGATACCCTTTTCTTATGAGTCCTAACAACTGCCTAGCCTTAAACGTTTAGCTTCAGTGCTCTTCCTTGGTTTGTTCCATAATGTCAGAAGTCCCGTTGAGGGCCATATTTGGCCCCTGCATTCATGTCCCTGGTTGATATAAACTTTCCATCTCACTGTTAGGGGAGCAGGACCAAAGAACATGAAAGGTGTAATTAAGTGATTGTATTAGATGCATGTGCATTATTTACTACAGACATTTCAACATTTTATACGGTTACAAGAAAACTGAACCACCATTCAACAATACTTTCCTCTTTTCTTTTGTGCAATGCTATTTTATCCTGCTCCTGTTTATTTAATCAAAATTATCCAATAGGGACACTGATTTTTAGTGGATTCTCATCCTTAATATGGCACTTAAGAATCAGCAGTTTTCCTGTCCTGGTTCTCTTCTTTTGATATATTTATCATGAGTAACCAAAATAAATTCCAAACCTCAACCACCAAAACTTTATGCTAATTCCTAATTCAAAACTATCTCCTAAATTTTCTCAGACTCTCTTTCTTCTGCCTACCTATCTAACCATTAGGTTACAAAATCCACAGACACTACAACTGAACATTCCCCAATATGAACTTTTCTCTCTTCTTCCATTTGTCCTAATTTCACTTAATAATGTCACTCTCTACCTAATAATTCAAGTCAAAGGTTTTGACTCACTCTAGATACCTTCTTTTTCCTCATGCCCTACACATTTCCACAGAAAGGTCTTTGATGAGTTTTTCCATTTGCTCCATCCTCAGAATCTTACTTTCACTATTTTACTTTAGACCACCAAGGAATTTACTGAAAAGCAATGCTGCCACGTCAGTCATATAGTCATCTGTTTGCTATCGCTTTCAGTCCTGCAGTGGTAAGAGTTGATAAGTTCACTTCAGTCACTCAGCCAAGTCTGACTCTTTGCGAGCCCATGGACTGCAAAACGCCAGGCTTCCATGTCCATCACCAACTCCCGGAGCTTGCTCAAACTGATTGTCCATAGAGTCAGTGATGCCATCCAACCATCTCATCCTCTGTCGTCCCCTTTTCCTCCCGCCTTCAATCTTTCCCAGCATCAGGGTCTATTCCAATGAGTTAGTTCTTCATATCAGATGGCCAAAGTACTGGAGTTTCAGCTTCAGCATCAGTCCTTCCAATGAATATTCAGGACTAATTTCCTTTAGGATGGACTGGTTGGATCTCCTTGCAGTCTAAGGCACTCTCAAGAGTCTTCTCCAACACCGTAGTTCAAAAGCATCAGTTCTTAAGCACCCAGCTTTCTTTACATTCCAACTCTCACATCCATACATGACTACTGGAAAAACCAATACTTGAACTAGATGGACCTTTGTTGGCAAAGTAATGTCTGCATTTTAATATGCTATCTAGTTTGGTCATAATTTTTCTTCCAAGGAGCAAGCGTCTTAATTTCCTGGCTGTAGTCACCATCTGCAGTGATTTTGGAGTCCAAGAAAATAAAGTTGCTCGCTCTTTCCATTGTTTCTCCATCTATTTGGTATGAAGTGATGGGATGGGATGCCATGATCTTCATTTTTTGAGTGCTGAGTTTTAAGCCAATTTTTTCACTCTCTGCTTTCACTTTCATCAAGAAGCTCTTCAGTTCTTCCCTTTCTGCCATAAGGATGGTGTCATCTGCGTATTTGATGTTATTGACATTTCTCCCAGAAATCTTGATTCCAGCTTGTGCTTCATCCAGCCCAGTATTTCATATGATGTACTCTGCATATAAGTTAAATAAGCAGGGTGACAATATACAGCCTTGACATACTCCTTTCCTGATTTGGAACATAGTCTATTGTTCCATGTCCAGTTCTAACTGTTGCTTCTCAATCTGCGTACAGATTTCTCAGGAGGCAGGTAAGGTGGTCTGGTATTCCCATCTGTTTAAGAATTTTCCACAGTTTGCTGTGATCCACAGAGTCAAAGGCTTTGGCATAGTCAATAAAGCAGAAGTACATGTTTTTCTTGAATTCACTTGCTTTTTCAATGATTAGTGGATGATGGCAACTCGACCTCTGGTTCCTCTTCCTTTTCTAAATCCAGCTTGAACATCTGGAAGTTCACAGTTCACATCCTGTTGAAACCTGGCTTAGAGAATTTGGAGCATTACTTTGCTAGTGTGTAAGATGTGTGCAATTGCGTGATAGTTTGAGCATTCTTTGGCATTGCCTTCCTTTGGGATTGGAATGAAAACTGACCTTTTCTAGGCCTGTGGCCACTGCTGAGTTTTCCAAATTTGCTGGCATATTGAGTGCAACACTTTCACAGCATCATCTTTTAGGATTTGAGATAGCTCAGCTGGAATTCTGTCACCTCCACTAGCTTTGTTTGCAGTGATGCTTCGTAAGGCCCACTTGACCTCACACTCCAGCATGTCTGGATCTAAGTGAGTGATCACACTGTCATGGTTGTCTAGGTCATGAAGATCATTTTTTGTGTAGTTTTTTCTGTATATTCTTGTGACCTCTCCTTAATGTCTTCAGCATCTGTTAGGTCCATACCTTTTCTGTCCTTTATTGTGCATGAGCATCTTTGCATGAAATGTTACCTTGGTATCTCTAATTTTCTTGAAGAGATCTCTAGTCTTTCCTATTCTATTGTTTTCCTCTATTTCTTTGCATTGATCACTGAGGAAGTCTTTCTTATCTCTTCCTGGTGTTTTGTGGAACTCTGCATTCAGAGGGATATATCTTTCCTTTTCTCCTTTGCCTTTAGCTTCTCTTCATTTCTCAGCTATTTGTAAGGCCTCCTCAGAGAACCATTTTGCCCTTTTGCATTTCTTTTTCTTGAGGGTGGTCTTGATCCCTGCCTCCTGTACAATGTCACAAACCTCCATCCATAGTTCTTCAGGCACTCTGTCAATCAGATCCAATCCCTTGAATCTATTTGTCACTTCCACGTATAATCTTAAGGGATCTGACCTAAATTAAATATATGCTATATATTTGTGTGTGTGTGTGTGTGTATAGTATATAAGTGTATACTAATATACACCTACATGGTAGATCAGACAGGTATATATTAGCAATTGTATGTGATTCTAAGTACATGCTCAAGAAATGCTAACTTTGTCAATATCCCCATTATTGTTTTTCACATGAATTACTGTAAAACCTTCTGTACTTGTTCCTAACTCTACTCTTAGATTCCATATGTTCCTTAAGTACACCAAATTATTTGGTTTGTTAGAAGTTCATGGAGTTCTCTCTGCTCATCATACAGAGTCACCAGGCTGGTTTTCTCTCTTCTTTCATGTGTAGTTTTCAATGTGACTTCCACAGAAAGGCCTTCACTGACCAACTCTCCTGATAGGTCCCATCTGGTCTTTTGATCCTCAGAGATCCCTATATGAGCTCGGCACAAACGTCATATTTTATAATAATGAGTATTTGTTACTTTTCATCTGCTTCTCCTTATCCACTTACCTGTAAAATTAAAGATTTGTAAAATCAGCCTCTATGATAGTGCCTGCCTCTCAAAAATATTAATGTCTGCTGTAAGTGTAGTGAATAGCTAAATAGAAAATAAGAGAAGACTAATGGAAATATAGGTATAATATATCCCTGTGACCTTAACTTTTTTCATTGTAAACCCCTAGGTTTCAAAATGAAAATAAAAACCCTAGATCCAAGCCATACTTGCTTCATTGGTTTCTTTTTTTAACACACTCTAACAAACTTTCTTCTTTCATCATAACAAACTATTTATACCAGAAATCACTTGACTTATCAGACAACATTTCCTGTATCCTTACTATTTTCTGAATCTGGTATGACTACCCTCTCTTTTCTTAGCCAAGTTATTATTATCTTTAAAGACTCAGTGTCAAGTACCTTCTCTTCAAAGCTGTGTGATGGATTTCTCAGTCTGATCTGTGTATCCTTCATCTTTGTTAACTTAATCATGTGGTACCAATTTTAGCTCTAGTCACAAATACACTGTATTATTTACTTACGTATTGTTCCTACTATGAGTTCTGTAAAGCCAAGGGAGCATCCTTTAGCTGTAAGTGAGCCTCTATTTATGACATAGTGTATAGTAAAAAGTTGGTACTATGTAACATTGTTATCAATCCCATATATCATCTAGGGTTTACATTTGGGGCTTAGGCACTCAGAGCTAGTCACAGAGCTATCATCTGTTCTCTTCCCACCTAGAACAAGAGGAGATGGGTGATGACCAGTTTGTCTTATAAACATACTTAAGAGCTGGTTTTATTTTTTAATTCTAAATAAACAACAAGCATGGTTAGCTGGAGAGAAGGGGTAAAGTGAGCACTATCCTCTTTGTGAAGTTAACAGTGTATAAAATGCAGGAGTCAAAAATTCTCAAAATTTAATGTTAATCCAAAAGCAAAATTTATCACAGCTCATTAGAAAATGGACACCTGACAACTTCCATCTCTTCCTGATGTTTACCTGCATCCTTTGGAATGCAGCTATGCTAACCACTATACCCCAACATCTCAGCTTACCTATATCCTTTGAATTGTTAGTAGAATTGGTGCTGGGTAAGATCTATTATTTGTGTGAGCCTGATTTAATAATTAAACTCCTTGCAGTAATTCACATAGTACATCTGAGAAGGGAAACTGCAGATGGGAGAATTACTGTGTCATATTAAACAAATGTCTTCTTTGAGGACCTAATTATATAATAAGATAAAGGTAGAGTGAGATCGAAGGGCTTTCCTAGCATACAGGTGGCAGAAAGAATGTGAAAGATAGTGTGTTCATGGAGAGGAGAAACCTTGGGTAGTAGTATTGTTACTAGACTCTAAGACCTTTTTCCTCTGCTTGAATCAATGACACTTGAATCTGCAAATGACAGAGATCTAAATCAAATGATACAAGTACTAAAGATAATCATTGGCTTAGGTATCTAGAAAGTGTAATTGCATTAATTGAAGGTTCTATTACTGCTTTCAGCCCTCCATCCTAATAGAGGTGGCCCAATTCTAAGGCTTCTGCAAATGGAAAGACAAGAACTGAAGCTCTTTGAGGTTTTCCTTATTCTTCTGGTCTGCAATACAAGTTCTGTGGCAAAGCTCACAGAGGGCTCTGACTGGCTAGCTTTGAGTTGTGATTTTATTCCCAAATCAGTCATTTTACTTGCAGGAGTGGGATGTTCTAAATGGCTAGGACTAGATTGCATGATGTCCCCTGGCTTTGGGGGTCAGCTGGGCAACTACAGAATCACCCAGAGTGAGAAAAGGGAATTCATGGCCCCCCAAAGAAATTCGCAAAGGATGAAAGCTCTCTTTCAGCTAATCTGCCAAGTCCAGATGTCTCAATGCTTGTCAAAGATACATTTCAGAAACAAAGAGGAGACGGCTAGTATATACATATATAACCTGAGTATGAAGGAATAGTTTTTTCTGTTCCCCTCTATAACTTTTAAAGAGTAAAAGTTACAGTTGAGAGAACTGTGTAGTTTTCTCTATCTCCCTCCCCTCCTTTTCCCTCCCCTTTCCTTTCCTTCAAGTAATATCTTGTTTGAGAGAATTCAATATGAATTTCAGACTCTTAATGCTATACCTACATGGGAAAATAAATCAAAGAGATGAAGAAAAAGTAGGGTCAAGATAAATTACACAAGAAAGTAAGATAAAGGCAAGTAGTAATATCAGTTTCCTTTTTAAAAAATAATTCCTTAATATCCTAAACATTTCCTAATGAAAATAATGTATTCTGGGTTCTAAGCATTCCATTAGACCAAAGAGGCAAACTACTAGTTACATGATCCAGAATATATGTAACAGGATGAAGTCAAACAGTTCCTCTAAAGAAACACAGCTATTTCTAAAACCAGAGAGCTATTTCTTTCAAGAGTCCTCATAGAAAGAATGCCATATAATGCAATATACAATATTGTCAACATTCCTCTTGTAAATGCAGAGTTGGATTCATAGAAATATTTGCATTCAACATTTTAACAATAAACACAGCTATTGGGTTTAAATAAATACTTCTTATAAGTCTGTCAATATAAACTAATGTTACTAAATGAAATTTCAAGTCTATAAAAGCTGTCTACAAAAGGGGTTAATAGAACATGGGGTCAAATCAGAACAGGACTTATGAAGACTGCTTTTTATTCTAATGTCTATAGGAAACTAGTGCAAATTTGTAACCATGGTAGTAACATCAGATTTGATTTTTGAAAAAATATTTCATTAGCTTTTGGGAAAATGGATGGAGGTTTGACATTAGAGATAAAGCCATAATTATATTTAACAATAAGAAACTGAAAGGGAGGATGCCTTGTCAAAGATATGTTTGTACACTTGATTTTACCCCCTCTGGCATACTAATCTACTTCTAATTCCCTCGGGTTCTCCATGTCTTGCTCTGTGTAATCTCACTCAGAATCTATTTTCACAATCTTTTACTTTCTCTCAAAAGTTAGGTCCTACTCCTCCATGACCCCTCCTCATCTGTACACTCACTTATATGGATATGTTTGGGTTTATCTATCTTTCTTCCCACAGAGATTCTGTCTATAATCTCACTACATTTTTGCCTAGGGATGCCATACACAATTATGAAAAAGGAATAAATATATGTATGCATAATACAATAAGGATAGAATGTGTTAGCTACACAGAGACCTATCAAGTCTATCAGCTTCATATATTAATGAATTTTTTAAAGTAACAAATACTTTAAATGTTGTATAGGAGTATCCAATTAGGATAAATATATAGGAATATTGGTAATAAACTATACAACCTCTTGTTTCTTTTAAATACATATTATTGAAAAAATTAGAGATTCAAAAAATTACTAGAAGGGCAAAAAAAACTTCATTGCACTTTAAGAGATTGGGTCATTTTTCTTAAAAAGAGAGAATATCTAGTGAACAGTATCAGAGAAAGCAGAATGTTTCCTAGCTGTGGGGAAAAAAAAATCCAAAAACAGTGTACCCATGCCCTGATGCCCAAATCAAGCCTGTAGGCTTTTTTCTCCCACTACCTCAACTAATAGCCTCCTTAAACCAAGAGAACTTTCTCCTATCATTCTACATATCTGAAAGTATAGACCTTCATCTGGCAGAATCATTCTTACAACTGAGTGAATCAAAGTATAAAAGAAAGAGCAGATCTTACTGCAAACTCTTATTTTTCTCAAGCTTCTTTCATGTTTCCTTTCCTTAGGTACAATAAGAATCTATCTTGTTGGCTGTGGCATTTAAGGACATTTGGAAATGAATACGTAAATATTAGTTCAGTTCAGTCACTCAGTCTTCTCCGACTCTTGGTGACCCCATGGACTGCAGCACCCCAGGCATCTCTGTCCATCACCAACTCCTGGAGTTTACCCAAACTCATGTCCATTGAGTCGGTGATGCCATCCAACCATCTCATCCTCTTGTTTCCTTCTCCACATAAATGACAGATGGACCAGCTCATTTTTACCCACTCAAGTGCCCATTGTTGCATCAGTTACAAAGATTACTGATTAGAAGAGTGAATGGAAGTGACTCACACTTCAGAAATGAAAAAAATAACTAAGCAAGACAGCCATCTACATCTTAGAGCCCACATTGATTAATCTCTATCAACATCTATACATTTCACTTTCAACGTTGCTGGTTCTCTTTGGTGCTAGGTCTCAAGAAGTCAGAGCAAAGAATGGGGAGAATGACATTGTCTTAAATTATAGTGACTCAGTTTGGACATTAAAGATCATGTAGGAATATGAAAAAAAGACAGATGGAAATAAATGTCAAGGGACATGGAGGAGAACTGATTTTATTACCATTTCATCATTGTAGTAGATATCTCACTATAGTAGATGGGCTTCCCTAGTAGTTCAGATGGTAAAGCATCAGACTACAATGCAGGAGACCTTGGTTTGATCCCTGGGTCAGAAAAATCCCCTGGAGAAGGAAATGGCAACGCACTCCAGTATCCTTGCTTGGAAAATCCCATGGACAGAAGAGCCTGGTGGGCTGTACAGTCCATGGGGTCACAAAGAGTTGGATATGACTGAACGACTAACACATAGTAGATATTTCAAGATGTTCTAATATCTGAAACTTGTATGAAATGGTATTCTAAATACTCTTACTGATATTGACATCTACAAATTGGAAGTGAGTGATAAGGGCTTTCTTTATACAACAGGTATTAGCCATCTCTGTAAAAATAGATTTTATTTTACATGTTACAGTACTTTGTGCAAAACTAAATGCATTTTATTTTTTGCTTCATTATGGCTATCTTCTTTTAATTTTAGAAATTGGATATTTGGTTCTAGCTTTCATTTTTTTTTCCTTCTTCAATAAACAAATCCAATGGCTAAAAAACTTTGTGGAAGCACTTGGTTACTTGATAGTGTTATACCCACAAACATTGCTAGGAAAAATCTCATCCCTTTCTGTGGGTTAATTCCTTGCTAGGTTAAATTGTGGGAGCAGATAAAATGACTTTCTATGCAGGGACATGTTCTTGGGGGTTTTCTTCACCAGAGCAAGTCTGGCTCAGGCACAGCTGTGTGGATTTCTAAACGGCATGGTTCTGCACCTCAGTGACAAAAAAGAGTGACTGCATTCCTGGACTTCATCTGTCAGTAACTTTAAACTTCCTGCTATCTTCTGTAATATCAGAAAGCCAGACTGAGGCACAGAACATTTATATAAGTTTGTCTAGAGCAGCCTCTCTTTCCCATACCTGATCAGGGAGACTTTTCTTTGTAAACATAGTTAGAGACATTTTATGTACAGGAGTGGGCAGAGAGAAGATGAGCCAACAGAGGATGGGAAAAAAAACAAAAAGCAAAGAACAGAGAACTGGAAGAATTCCTAAAAAGAGTGATGTAATGAAGAACAAATTTCAAAGGAGGACATTATCAGTGGCCAAGTTTTATCCTTGCTTTTACTTGATATCTGAAATGTTGCCACTGCTCCTTTCTGCCATCTGAAAGGGAGATTGAGAACAGGGAGCCTACCCACCATTTCTCATCTTTAATGAAAAATTCCAATTGGAAAAACGTAGTCTAATTTACGTCCATAAACTGTAGTGATTCTTCTGAGTAATGGAGTAACCTGAACTTGAGTATGACTCATTCATGGAGAGAGAAACAGAGGTAGCCATAGCGAAAAAACAAAACAGCAACAACAACAAAAGCAGAGCTCCCTTCAGAACCAAGAATAAAAATAACTTTGTTGTTATATTATATACCCTTGGTTGTTAAGTGATTTCCAGTTACTTTAATGAATATTTTTACACATGTCATCTCATTTACCCCTCAAAACAATTACACTGCCAATGCAGGAGACGGAAGAGAGGCAGATTCGATCCCTGGGTCAGGAAGATCCCCTGGAATAGTAAATGGCAATCCATTCCAGTATTCTTGCCTGGGAAATCCCACAGACAGAGGAGCCTGGTGGGCTATAGTCCATGGGGTCTCAAAGAGTTGGACATGACTAAGGATATATATATATATATATTTCAATAAACTCAAATTCAACAGATTCTTATAAAAATGATTGGTAGCAACAAATTCAATAGACTCTCATAAAATAATCCACATCAAAAAAAGGTTAAAAAAACAATTACAGGAGGGAGGAATTATAACTATTTTATAATGTGAGAAACTACTTACTTGGAGTAATCAGGCTGGTAATAAAAGGATAAAGGGGGAGAGACACCATTCAAATAGAGGTTATCTGACTTTATAACATGGGGTCACGGAGCTGTCTTCTTTCTGATATAATATGTTTGGCTGTACCTAGAGTTTTCAGAGTTGATGGGGAAAAAAAATTCATGTGTGTACATATGTCTGTGTATGTGTGTGTGTGTGTGTGTGTGTGTGTGTATCTCTTAAAGAACAGCCATGGATTACACTGAATCACATGCTCTCAGCTGGACGATGGTCCCCTTCCAATACTGCAAATCAGGGGCCACTCTTTGGTGCTCACCATCTTCCAATGTCTTTTACAGTCAAATGGTCTATTACTGAGTTTTACCCCTTTGACTGAAAATTTTTTTGAAATTACTCATGTGCCCTCAACGAGGATTAAACTGAATTAAAGATTCAACAACAAGCACTGTTTTTAAAAAAGCACCCTTTTAACTCAATAGATTGTGGATGCAGATGAAACAAAACTCAAAGAGCAATGTGATAAATTGTCCATCTTTCTTATTCCCTTGTTGCAATCATCTCCGAAAACAGTAACAATCACAACAGCAATGACAACAACAGCAACAAAAATACAATTACAAACTATGAGTTTTATATTCTGGAAAGAGTCCCAGTGAAGGACATTCTTTCATTCCAATATTCTTTCTCAGGTTAAAAGTGACTGTTAGCAGATGTGATGTAACAATTACCCTTGGACCAGCTCAGGACTTTGCTTTTTCTTTTTTTTTAATTTTCTTTACTTTATTATGTTGGTTTTGCCATACAATGACATGAAACTGCCCTGGGTTTACATATGCTCCCCTCCAGAACCCCCCTCCCTCCTCCCTGCCAACTCCCCCCACCGGGACATCTCAGTGCACGAGCCCCGAGCATCAATCCTGGGCTGGCGATTGATTTCACATATGTTAATTAACATGTTTCAATGCCATTCTCCCATATCATCCCAGCCTTGCCCTCTTTCACAGAGTCCGCGAGTCTGTTCTATACATCCGTGTTTCTTTTGCTGTCTCGCATGCAGGGTTCTCGTTACCATCTTTCTAAATTCCATATATATGCATTAGTATACTGTATTGTTGTTTTTCCTTCTGGCTTACTTCACTCTGGATAATAGGCTCCAGTTCCGTCCACCTGAGTAGAACTGATTCAAATGAATTTTTTTTAGGACTTTGCTTTTTCTACATCTCCCACATCTGTTTTGTTTGTTGGCTTTGGTTTCTTCTCATAGGCTATGCCATCTGAGACAAGTTCATGAGAAATCCTTCACCTGAATAAAAATAAATCTTCAGTCCTCTTTTCTTGTAAGAATGTGCTTTGTGTATAGAACCAATCAATGAAATTTCCAAGACTAAACCAGGAAGAGATAGATAATCTTAATAGACCCATCACAAGCATGGAAATTGAAACCATAATCAGATAGCTTCCAAAAAACAAAAGCTCAGGACCAGATGGCTTCACAGCTGAATTCTACCAAAAATTTAGAGAAGAGCTAACACCTATTCTACTCAAACTCTTCCAGAAAATTGCAGACGAAGGTAAACTTCCAAACTCATTCTATGAGGCCACCATCACCCTAATTCCAAAACCCAACAAAGATGCCACAAAAAAAGAAAACTACAGGCCAATATCACTGATGAACATAGATGCAAAAATCCTTAACCAAATTCTAGCAAATAGAATCCAACAACACATTAAAAAGATCATACATCATGATCAAGTAGGCTTTATCCCAGGGATGCAAGGATTCTTCAATATTCGCAAATCAATGGGATACACCACATTAACGAATTGAAAAATAAAAACCACATGATTATCTCAATAGATGCAGAGAAAGCCTTTGACAAAATTCAACATCAATTTATGATAAAAACCCTCCAAAAAGCACGAATAGAAGGAACATACCTCAACATAATAAAAGTTATATATGACAAACCCATAGCAAACATTATCCTCAATGGTGAAAAACTGAAAGCATTCCCCCTGAAGTCAGGAACAAGACAAGGGTGCCCACTCTCACCACTACTTTTCAACATAGTTTTGGAAGTCTTGGCCACAGCAATCAGAGCAGATAAAGAAATTAAAGGAATCTAGATTGGAAAAGAAGAAGTAAAACTCTCTCTGTTTGCAGGTGACGTGATCCGCTATATTGAAAACCCTAAAGACTCTACCAGCAAATTACTAGAGCTAATCAGTGAATATAGTAAAGTTTCAGGATAGAAAATCAACACACAGAAATCCCTGGCATTCCTATACACTAACAATGAGAAAACAGAAAGAGAAATTAAGGAAACAATTCCATTCACCATTGAATCAAAAAGAATAAAATACTTAGGAGTATTTCTACCTAAAGAAACAAAAGACTTGTATATGGAAAACTATAAAACACTGATGAAAGAAATCAAAGAGGACACAAACAGATGGAGAAATGTGCCGTGTTCGTGGATTGGAAGAATCAATATAGTGAAAATGAGTATACTACCCAAAGCAATCTATAGATTCAATGCAATTCCTATCAAGCTACCAGAGGTCTTTTTCAGAGAATTAGAACAAATAATTTCACAATTTGTATGGAAATACAAAAAACCTCGTATAGCTAAAGCAATCTTGAGAAAGAAGAATGGAACTGGCGGAATCAACCTACCTGACTATAGGCTATACTACAAATCCCCAGTAATTAAGACAGTATGGTACTGGCACAAAGACAGAAATATAGATCAATGGAACAAAATAGAAAGCCCAGAGATAAATCCACGCATCTATGGACACCTTATCTTTGACAAAGGAGGCAAGAATATACAATGGAGAAAAGACAACCTCTTTAACAAGTGGTGCTGGGAAAACTGGACAGCCACTTGTAAAAGAATGAAACTAGATCACTTTCTAACACCATACACAAAGATAAACTCAAAATGGATCAAAGATCTAAGCATAAGACCAGAAACTATAAAACTCCTAGAGGATAACATAGGCAAAACTCTCTCTGATATAAACCAAAGTGGGATCCTCCATGACCGACCTCCCAGAATATTGGAAATAAAAGCACGAATAAACAAATGGGACCTAATTAAAATTAAAAGCTTCTGCACAACAAAGGAAACTATAAGCAAGGTGAAAAGACAGCCTTCAGAATGGGAGAAAATAATAGCCAATGAAACAACAGACAAACAATTAATCTCAAAAATATACAAACAACTCCTGCAGCTCCATTCTAGAAAAATAAACAACCCAATTAAAAAGTGGGCCAAAGAACTTAACAGAC
>ML661195.1:0-24946 GCA_007570785.1 Antilocapra americana | reverse complement strand
GGGGGTGAGGGAGGAGGGAGGGGGGAGGGAGGGGTTTCTGGAGGCGGAGCATATGTAAACCCATGGTGATATCATGGCATTGTATGACAAAAACAATAAAAGGGAGGAAAAAAAATAAATAAAAACAATAAAATATAGCAAACAATAAAAAAATGGCTAACAAACACATGAAAAGATGCTCAACATCACTCATTCTCAGAGAAATGCAAATCAAAACCACAATGAGGTATCACTTTACACCAGTCAGAATGGCTGCCATCCAAAAATCTACAAGCAATAAATGCTGGAGAGGATGTGGAGAAAAGGGAACTCTCTTACACTTTTGGTGGGAATGCAAACTAGTACAGCCACTATGGAAAACAGTGTGGAGATTCCTTAAAAAACTGAAAATAGACCTGCCATATGACCCGGCAATCCCACTGCTGGGCATATACACCGAGGAAACCAGAATTGAAAGAGCCACATGTACCCCAATGTTCATCGCTGCATTGTTTACAATAGCCAGGACATGGAAGCAATCTAGATGCCCATCAACTGACGAATGGATAAGAAAGCTGTGGTACATATACACAATGGAATATTACTCAGCATTAAAAAAAAAATTCATTTGAATCAGTTCTACTCAGGTGGACGGAACTGGAGCCTATTATCCAGAGTGGAGTAAGCCAGAAGGAAAAACAACAATACAGTATACTAACACATATATATGGAATTTAGAAAGATGGTAACGAGAACCCAGCATGCGAGACAGCAAAAGGAATGCAGATTTATAGAACAGACTCATGGACTCTGTGGAGGAGGGCAAGTGTGGGATCATATGGGAGAATGGCATTGTAACAT
Organism: Antilocapra americana; assembly: GCA_007570785.1. Taxonomy (NCBI): domain Eukaryota; kingdom Metazoa; phylum Chordata; class Mammalia; order Artiodactyla; family Antilocapridae; genus Antilocapra; species Antilocapra americana. The sequence continues at coordinate 24,106 of ML661195.1, read as the reverse complement.
GTTAATTATCATATGTGTAATCAATCACCAGCCCAGGATTGATGTTCAAGGCTGGTGCACCGAGATGACCCGGGGGAGGGAATTGGGAGGTAGGAGGGAGGGGGGTTCTGGAGGGGGAACATATGTATACCCATGGCGGATTCATGTCAATGTATGGCAAAACCAACACAGTAAAGAAAATTAAAAAAAAAAGATTGCCAGGAGAAATATCAATAACCTCAGATATGCAGATGACACTACCCTTATGACAGAAAGTGAAGGAGTACTAAAGAGCCTCTTAATGAAAGTGAAAAAAGAGAGTGAAAAAGTTGGCTTAAAGCTCAACATTCAGAAAACAGATCGTGGCATCCCATCCCATCACTTCATGGGAAATAGATGGGGAAGCAGTGGAAACAGTGAGAGACTTTATTTTGGGGGGCTCCAAAATCACTGCAGATGGTGATTGAAGCCATGAAATTAAAAGATGCTTACTCCTTGGAAGGAAAGTTATTACCATCATAGACAGCGTATTAAAAAGCAGAGACATTACTTTGCCAACAAAGGTCCATCTAGTCAAGGTTATGGTTTTTCCAATAGTCATGTATGGATGTGAGAGTTGGACTATAAAGAAAGCTGAGTGCCGAAGAATTGATGCTTGTGAACTGTGGTGTTGGAGAAAACTCTTGAGAGTGCCTTGGACTGCAAGAAGGTCCAACCAGTCCATCCTAAAGGAGATCAGTCCTGGGTGTTCATTAGAAGGACTGATGTAGAAGCTGAAACTCCAATACTTTGGCCACCTGATGCGAAGAGTTGACTCATTTGAAAAGACCCTAATGCTGGGAAAGATTGGGTGCAGGAAGAGAAGGGGACGACAAAGGATAAGATGATTGGATGGCATCACTGACTCAATGGACATGGGTTTAAGTGGACTCTGGGAGTTTGTTTTGGACAGGGAGGCCTAGCATGCTGCAGCTCATGGGATTACAAAGAGTTGGACACGACTGAGTGACTGAACTGAAAACTGAGATAATAAAAAACATTTCACAAAGTGTTTTGAATATTAGAAATGAAAATACTTAGCACTTGGAAAAGCACCAAGCCCAGGATAAGCATCCAGTCAATGTTTGTGTTGGTGATTATTATTCCACTGGAATAATCTAAGATGGTGTTAGGTAAGACTCAGTAATTTTCATGGCCATTTATATTTAACTGCTAATCATGTGATCAAAATAGTTCACACTGTCCTAATATTTTAGGGGGGTTTCAGTTTTCAAGATTTTGTATTTTATCTGTATTTTCTCAATATTGCTTAGCAGAAAACACTTGCCACTTGGAACTCCTTTCACTTTTTTCTCCATTGCTTTTCCTTGGTGGTTGTTGATTGTGCCTTTGAGTTGCAGCTACTTTCTGACTCCACTAACCCACCATACAAAAATATCCATGTGGCACCAGGTAAAAGTTTTCAGTCTCATAGGAGGAGCATATCAACGAGGTAAGTTCAATGAGGGACTCACGGGACTTGGGAGTGAAGAATATATGACCTTAGTGTTGCCAAATCTTTGGGGTAGTGAGCAATCTTGACATGTGCCTAAAGTACTAATGGATTTTAATTCTTTGAGTTTCCTTAAACCATAAGTGTTACATATGAATGTATTTTCAAAACACTTAAAATATTATGACAAATAAATCTATGGACATGTATTAGACATAACATTTTCACTAACTACATACATTTTTCTTTATCTTTTATGTTTCTATGCTTACAACACCCGTATCTCAGTCAGAGACATTCATTTGACTTGGGAAAGATTAGAATTGTTGGAATAGAATTACAAAGAGAAACAAGGATCAATAGTCAGCTTTTGGAATTCAAAATTCACTTTCCAGTTAAAAGCATGATAAGAATCTTAAAAGCTTTTATCAAGATAAAAAGTTTTATCAAGAAAGATGAGGATTTTCATAGTCTTTGAAGCTCCATTAACATATTGAGAGATGGAAGACTATATTATAGAGAAATCTCATCTTTTTCAGAGCAGTGAATTTTAGTTTCTAAGGAGAAGAAGAAAGATACAATCTAGGGCAATTTATAATATAAAACAGGAGGTAAGTCTGCCATTCTTCCATAGTGGTTTGTGAGAAATGGGAAAGGTAGTGGGAAAAGCTGCCTTCAATCCACTCACAAGCATTCTGGACCCAGGGAAGGGAGCACTTTAGAAGTACCAAAGTAAGTATGGAGGTCTTGAGACTATCACGGAGGTAAGGCTGCTCCCTGGGTAAAACCTGGGAGACTCTAAAAGCCAGGGCACATCTGACAAGCCTTTCTCTGGACCAAATGCAACAGTCTTCTAGTAACAGCACAGTGGTGGTCAAGAGAGATGGCTAGAGAGATGAGCCTGAAGCTTTCCCATGGCCTGGGCACATAATAAGTGCCCTAGCAAGAAGACTCAGAGGTGCTAAGAGGACAAGTGGAGGCAAAGGTAGACCAAGTAACTGGCTGAGAACAAATGATTGCTGTCTTACATTTTGAATGTCAGATCCGGGTCTCTTTATTAAACATGATCACCAGTTCACAAACTAGAAGATATCAGAAGCTGTGCATCTGATCCATAGGACAATAAGTGAAACTGAATTTCTACTCCCCCTTGTGACCAGGAGGACAGAACAGTCCCATTCCCATTCCCATATACTCCATGAATGCAAGGTTCCCTTTTATCCCATTATAGTAAATAAAGCCCAATCAAACCCCCCAGGCTCCTTATTGCAGAGAATCAAGGAAGCAGGAGAGAAGTTAGAAGAACAGAAACTTTGCTCAAATTACACTGATTTATAACAATGATAAATTTTAACATTTTAACTTTTATTGTCATTTTAAAATTTGTTCTTGACCCCTAGTAAGTATACCTCCCTATCAGCAGGGCTCTCTAGGAGATAATCCATTTCTCTCCCATTTCTACCTTCTTCTAATGTGCTTAGTTGCTCAGTAGTGTCTGACTCTTTGCAACCCCATGGACTGTAGCCTCACCAGGCACCTCTGTCCATGCGGATTCTCCAGGCATGAATACTGGAATGGGTTGCCATGCCCTCCTCCAAGGGATCTTGCTGACCCAGGGATGGAACCTGGCTCTCCCACATTGCAAATGGATGCTTTATCAGCCACACTACCAGGGAAGCCCTCTATCTTCTAGAGGTGACCCTTATTCTTGGTTCATGACTCCCTTCCTCCGTCTTCAAAGCCAGCAGCATAGTACCTCTCTGGCCCTTTTTCCATTGTCACTTTTCTTTCTCTGTCTCCTTTCAGTCTCTCTCTTTCACTTTTACGATCCTTGTGATTACACTGGACACATCTAGATCAGCTTCAGTTCAGTCGCTCAGTCATGGCTGACTCTTTGTGACCCCACAGACTGCATTATGCCAGGCTTCGCTGTCCATCGCCAACTCCTGGAGCCTACTCAAACTCATGTCCATCATGTTGGTGATGCCATCCAACCATCTCATCCTCTGTTGTCCCCTTCTTCTCCCACCCTCAATCTTTCCCAGCAGTAGGGTCTTTTCCAATGAGTCAGTTCTTCACATCAGGCCAAAGTGTTGGAGTTTCAGCTTCAGCATCAATCCTTCCAATGAATATTCAGGACTGATCTCCTTTAGGATGGACTGGTTGGATCTCCTTGCAGTCCAAGGGACTCTCAAGAGTCTTCTCCAACACCACAGTTCAAAAGCATCAGTTCTTCAGCGCTCAGCTTTCTTTATAGTCCAACTCTCACATCCATATTTGACTACTGGAAAAATCATCCATAGCTTTGACTATAATCCAGAATAACCTCTCTATTTTAAGGTGACCTGATAAATTTCACCTACCAACCTAATGCCTCTTCGCCATATAACCAAATATATTCTCAGGTTTGTGGGATTAGGTTATAGACATCTTCGAGGGGCCATTAATCTACCTACTACACCCTTATTTTTTATCTGCTAAAAGAGGTCACCTTGGTCACTACCAGAGAGAGAGGTGAGCAATAGGTAACTGAGTGAATTTAGGTCAATCATAGGCTATTCCCTACCTGGTAAAGAACCATTCATAGAGTAAGGAGGCATGTGACCTGAGTAGGAACCCACTTTGGGGCATTTAAAACCTTTCTTGGGATTTTCATATAGGAGATTCATCATGAAGCTCTTAGAATATAATCTAGGGAGATATTGTTCTTTTAATAAATTCTCTTTTGTTCTTTAATCGACTTCAAATTGGGGTTTCCTTCCTTGCAATCAAGGAGTCTTCTGCATCATTTAACTGAAAGTGACTACAAGATTTTGGTACAAGGGACGGGAAACATTTCTCAGCTTGAATATCAACCTCTTAAATTTCTACCAGTTGAGAAGTAATATGAACAATAATTTCTTATCTAATTTTTTTCTGAAAAAATAGTGTGTGAAATTTCAAGAAAAGACTCGTAATCTTACTTCTTAACTGGATCTCCATCAGCAGCTAAAAGGCTGTGGCACTAGAGGGTAATAAGTCACCTTAATATTCATTGACTAATGGTTTTGTAATTTTCAAAGTGCCTGTATTGTTCCAAATCTCGTTAGGATTTTACACTGCATTGGGATGACTTCTTTCTGTAAAAAAGAATATGCTCAGAACTTATTGGTGACCTTCCAATTGTTTTTTTTTTTTTTTGCTAAACTGAAACCATGGTAACCTGTGGATGGAGCATGTGATTTTTTCTTTCCTATGTTAAAGGGATTTCAATCTTCTTAGATAAAAATTGCTTTACTACAGATATATAACAGGAGCATTATTTTCCTAAAGCTTGAAGTAGCTTCAAATATATTAATTTGCTTACTTTAATACTATCTAAAGTAATTAAATATGTATAAAAAAGACATTTTTAAGAAAAAGTATGTTTTAGAAAACATAATTTTTTAGAAAACTATGTTTTCTAAAACAAAATTGGAATTTAACATGGCATGTTTTCTCTTTCCTTGGTAAATTATGAGAAATAAAAAGAAGACTAAGTGACTAAATTTTCTACCATGGGTCATGATCCAGTCTAACTACAATCTGAACCTGAGACTACTTGATATGGATTACATGTGAGCACACAGCACCTTCTCAGTGGTGCTAAGACCAAGAAGGCATTTTAACTAATTTAAGTATAAAAGCAATCTATGGGAACTACTTTCAGAATAATACATATAATAAAATAATAATACTAATCAAAAAGGCAGCATTATGATGTTCTAGATAGTGCCTCTGGCTGGGAATAGAGACATCTGGGATCTGGATATATTTTGGCTGTCCATTAACGATGGATTTCAGAGTGTTTACTGTATTCCAACCATTGCAGCACACAGTGGAATAATAAAAGGCTGAACTAACCTCCAAAGTCCTCAACCCTCATTGAGTCAAATGTGAAAGAAAGTGATGACGGCTATGAGGGATGCTATCTGGGTACCATGAAACAGTAAAAGGAGTATAGAGATACTGTGGGATAGATAATGCCTCTCTGGAAGCCCACTTCACCCCCACTATATCCCCTCAAAAAAGACGCTCACATCCAAGTTGCTGGACTCTATGCCTATGTTACCTTCTATCTGCAAAAGAGACTCTGCAGATGTGATTAAGGGTTTTGAGACGAGATTATATTGGATTATCTAGGTTGGCCCAGTATAATCACAAGGGTCCTTTTCAGAGAGATAAAAGGGCCAAGGCACAGAAAGATGTGATGATGGGAGGAGAGGTGAGGAAAGGAGAAAAATGGCTACAAAGATGGCTTTGAAAGTGGTGACGGAGCCATGAACCGGTCAATCTAAGCAGCCTCTAGGAACTAGAAAAGGTAAGGAAACATTCCCCTCTCAATCCTCTAGAAGAAACATGGGCCTGCTGACACCTTCACTATAGCCCAGTGACTAACCCCTCATGGACTTCTGACCTACAGAACTGCAAGGAAATCATGTTATTTTAAGCCACTCAACTTGTGCTAATTTGTTAAATGAGCAATGATGGGAAACTACCACTGGAAAGCTCTTTCTGTACAAAAAATTAAGCTTACACATTATTCTATGAGTGATTCTAAATAGACAGTAGATTTTAAGGCAATATTTTCTCTAACTGCAACAGTAACAAAGATACAAAGAGAGAACATGTGCATATATTAATATAATAACCTAAACATTTCCTTCCTGCTTTTCAGTGATTCACTGTGGTTCCTTTGGCTCTTCATTTCTCTTCTACATGAGACTTTTTGATTCATCTTCACTTATTCTCTAATGCTCTTCCTTTTTAAAATATAGATCTGAACTGCTTCCTTATATAATTTGTCTTCTTTCTGAAAAAATTAAAGACATTTCTTGCAAGGCAGGTCTACTGGCAAAGATTCCCTCGATTTTTGTTTGTCTGAAGAACTCTTTATAGCTCCTTCTCTCTTAAAGGATGATTCGGTATGCTACAGAATTATAGGTTGGTGGGGTTTTTCTCTCAATGCTATAAATATTTCACTTCACTCACAGTTTAAAATTTTTTTATTTTATGTTAGAGTATAGTTGATTAACAATGTTGTGTTAGTTTCAAATGTACAGCAAAGTGATTGTTGTATATATACATGTATCTATTTTTTTCAAATTCTTTTCTCATTTAAGCTATTACAGAATATTGAGCAGAGTTCCTTGTGGTATATAGTAGGTCCTTGCTGGTCATCTATTTTTAAATATAGCAATGTGTACATGTCAATCTGAAATTCCCAGTCTTTCCCTCCTCACTTTTCTTCCCACCTGGTAACCATAAGTTCATTCTCTAAGCCTGTGAATCTGTTTCTGTTTTGTTTTTGATTTTTTTCCCCAAACTCTATAAAGAAGGCTGAACACTTAAGAATTGATGCTTTCGAAGTGTGTTGCTGGAGAAGTTTCTTGAGAGTCCCCTGGACTGCAAGATCAAACCAGTCAATCCTAAAGGAAATGAACCCTGACTACTCATTGGAAGGACTGATGCTGAAGCTGAATATGGTATGACATCCCTTATATATGGAATCTAAAAAGAAATGATATAAATGAACTTACTTACAAAACAGAAAGAGACTCACAGACTTAAGAGAACAAGCTTATGGTTTTGAGTGGGCCAGGGGGTACGGAGGATGGAGGGAAGGGATAGTTAGGGAGTTTTGAATCAGCATGTACACACTGCTGTATTTGAAATGGATAACCAACAAGGACCTAAGGTATAGCACATGGAACTCTGCTCAATGTTATGTGGCAGCCTAGATGGGAGGAAAGTCTGGGGGAGAATGGATACATGTTTATGTTTGGCTGCATCTTTTTGCTGTTTACCTGAAACCATCACAACATTGTTAATGGGTTATACCCTAATACAAAATAAAATGTTTTTTAAAAACAGTTTATTATTTCATGTTGTAAATATCTGGTTATAAAAGGCAAAATAATCAAGACAAAAATTACTTTTGACATCTGAGGTGATTAGGAATTTGTTGTCACTTAGATCAGTTTGATTTATCCTATGGGATATTTTAAACAACTGAAGTTTAATCTTTTTTGGCAATTATATACACTTACTAATCCATATCACTAAAATCTGTGATTTGTTGAAAATACTTCTGATTCTGGAGCAACCCAAGTTTGAACTGCCTGGGTCCCTTTATACATGGAATGTTTTTTCTAATAAATACTGGAAAATGTTTTGGAGATAGGTTTCAATTTGAAAAAATTCACAGATGAACCATATAGTCTAGAAATACCTCAGGTTAGGTAATGCATAAAATATATGCAGATACTAGTCTATCTTATCATTTACTACCATGAAATATATGAGAATTATTTAAAATTAAAATTCATCAAAACTTACACACACACACTTACAGTACATGCAGAACACCATTTACAGTCGAAAGAAATGTGAACATTAAGACGCAACATTACATCCTAACTGTCTAATACACACTGTCCTGCTGTCCCTGGCCACCTCCTATTGCTATTACACTGAGTTCAAGTGTCCTGAGTACCTGCTTAAAACGATCTGTGACTCTAATCATGTCGTGTGATGATGTGTGTTCATCCCTCCTACACTGCGTATCTCTGTAGACAGTGATCTCCTGAGGTTCTCAGGTATTTCTCATCGTAAACGTATGAGGGCATATACCCTGAGAAACACAAGGGGACCCATACAAAGTGCCACTGGTGCTGCTGGAAGCATTCCCAAGAAACAGAGGGAAGTCATGACATTACAAGAAAAAGCTGAATTGCTTGATATGTAGATTGAAATCCACAGCTGCAGTTGCCACCACCTCATGATGAATGAGTTCAGCATAAGGATCATTGTTTAGAAAAAAAAGAAAGAAAGAAAAGAAAAAGAAAATTCATGAAACTGAAGCTGTATTTATGCCTTGCACTTTTTGCAAGAAATACCTGTTTATTTCATATGAGAAAATACAGCTTTTATGTGGTACAGCGGTCTACCCTACAGACTCTAATAGGATTCGAGAAAAACAAAGTCATTATATGACAACCTAAAGCAAAAGGAAGGTAAAGGATCTAAGGCTGTGGGGTTTAATGACAGCAAAGGATGGTCTGATAATCTGAGAAAGAAGTTTGGCTTTAACATTGTCGATATGAGAGAAGCAGTTTCTGCTGACCAAGAGTTTCCAGATACCCTAAAAGACATCACTGAGGAAAAGGATATCCACCTGAACAGGTTTTTAATACTGATGTGTGCTGTAATAAGTTGCTTAGTTGTGTCCATCTCTTTGAGACCTCATGGATGGCTGCCAGGCTCCTCTGTCCATGAGATTTTCCAGGCAGGAATACTGGAGTGCATTAGGTCCCAGATGCCACAAAGACATCTGTGAGGAAAAAGGAGATCTACCTGAACAGGTTTCTAATGCAGATGAAAATGCCTTATTCTGCGGGAAAAAGAGCTACAGGGGACATTCATTGATAAGGAAGAGAAGCAAGTTCCAGGATTTAAGGTTAATACTATGGTTTTGTACAAATGCCAGGTTTATGATCAGGATGGTCCTTATCTACAGAGCTGCTAATCCTGAGCCTGTGGTTATATTACTAGTAGGTTTTCCAGTCAACATAGGCTATTTGAACTTAAGTTTATGAGGAGTAAAAAGTTTTCAACTGCATGGGGGCTGGGCAGAGTCACACTGTTCAAGGGACAAAACGAAAGTAGAAGGACCAGTTTTGGACAATCATGTTTTTAAATTATACAGTAAAACATATCTTGAAAAGGCTGCTGTGATTAAAAAGAATAAATAGTGAAACATTACATTTGAAAAATAGGCCATGCTTTTTATTTTTTACAAAGAGCATTTTAAAAGTTAAATTAATAGACATATGTGAAACGAATCACCAGCCCAGGTTCAATGCATGATACAGGGTGCTTAGGGCTGGTGCACCGGGATGACCCAGAGGGATGGAATCAGGAGGGAGGTGGGAGCGGGGTTCTGGAAGGGGAACACATGTACACCCCATGGTGGATTCATCCCAGTGTATGGCAAAACCAACACAATATTGTAAACTAAAAAGTCTTTATTGAATTTGTTACAATAAAAATAAATTAAAGAAAAATAGACTTGGAAAGGCCCTGTGACTTACTGCTGATATTTTCTAAGAGGAGCTGGTGCATTACCACAAGAGGTTAAGGAGATGCTAGACATCCTTACAAACTAATTGTCTCTTCAAATGTTGACTTGTGGCAGTTTTCCATAGACTGGTTCTTAATTTGCATCCTACCCTTCATTTTGTAAAAATAATAAAAATATTTTGCACTGCATCTGTCTTGCATTGGCAATACTGCCAGTTTGTACCAATTTTTTAGGCATATTTTCCCTTTTAATTGCCTCTCCAGATTATACAGCATTATTATGCACTGATTTTAAGAAAAACTAAATGGTGATTAAACACTTTATCCCCTTGAAGAAAGGGTATTTGAAACCTTACTGAAATGAAAGCCATTCTTACAAATTCTATTAAAACATGAAAAAATAATTGAGTATTGGGCACATTAACAATTAAATTTATTTCCAGCACATGTGGTTTCAGTTTTGCTTAATAAAAAGCAACTCTTAATTCATTTCTATAAATGTTCATCTTTGTGACATCAATTCTACATAATACTCATTATATTTCTTTCTAAAAGATAGATTTATGAAGTCAAAGTACTGTGGTTCTTGGATATTACATACTTATTTTATAATCACTAATGTGTAAACTCTATTTTACTGTTTCAAAAAGCTATAGTCCTTTTTTTTCAGAGTACATATATAAAATCTTAGTTTTCCACTGTTTATAAAAGGTAAATGATTATTCTTAGCTGATTATTCAAGTTCTTATAATGAATATAACAATTTATGTTCAGGAGGTGAATAGCCTTTTTATTTTGCTATAAGAAAAATACTGAGTTGGCCAAAAAGTTCGCTCAGGGTTTTGGTATGACAGGAATACTTGAATGAACATTTTGGCCAACCCAATAGATGAAACATGTTTCCCCAGTCTGGTCTTTAATTCATGTCATAGATTTAAATTATCTGCTGCTTCTGAACTCACTGTCATGTATTTAAATCAATTAGGGAAGAATCAGAGGGTCAACACAAATGTTTTTAAGACTAGAAGACAGATTCAAAGACATTACTAGGATCCAAGTTTTCTATTAATGCAAGGATATTGTAATCAGAGGAGTATATTATCTTGGCAGCCTGGAGCCCTAATGGCATTGTGAAAGGCAGGTTCCTGATTCTAAAACTCTGAACAACAGGCAAGTGTCCCCAGGCATGCCACTGTGGTGTACCTGCCTTAAAATGGATTTGGCAACACAGAGACGTGTACTATTTTATCTACAAAACTTTTTTAATCATTTTCTTTCCACACTCCTAATCAAATAAATTTTTTCTTACTAAGTCTAACAAAGCTTCAGTCCATGTCACAAGATCCAGATGTAGCCTGAGAAATGCTTAAGATTTATCTTACAGGTTTTGGCAGTTAGTCAAATAGAGTAACTGAAGAGATGTACTTTTAAATGTTTCCCTTTCAGGGACTTCAAAATCTTGTCAAATATTCTTAGAAAATTGTGAAGATGACATCATAGGCCATAAGTAAAACCCATTTGCAAACCATGGATTTTATACAGGTATCATTGTTGGAGCATAGTTAAGTGAAACTAGAAATCAAAAGCAAATTTTTAAAATAAAAAAATCAAAATATGAGGGGAAACTGTACTTCCAGAAATATTTTGGAATAAATTAGAATAGAAATATTCCATGATTATGCAAAAATCACAATAAAAAGTAAAAGAAAATTAAATACAAGAGTTAGACAAACAATCATCAAATAAAACTATGAAAATTGGGAGAGAAATTTAATATGAAATCATTAAAAATAGAGAAACATCACATTTTTAAAAAATACAGGAACGTTCCTTAATAAATATATAGATCCACGATTGGCAAACTTATTATATAAAGGGTCACAGAGTAAATATTTTAAGCTCTGCAGGCCATACTACGTAGTTACTCAAAGCTGCCATTGTACCATACACACAGGTCAAAAGAAATATGTAAATGAATGAGTGTAACCACATTCCAATAAATTATTTACAAACAAAAAAAAAGACAGGATTTAGTCTGTTTGCCTTAGTTGGATGACTTCTGGATTAGACTGAGCATTCTCAACAAGAATGACTAATAATTTTCTAGGATGAAAAAAGCTTTTAGGGCATGAAAAACTATCAATTATTCCTTGACTATTCAGAGGAAACAAAGAAAAAGAAAACAATTGTACTTATTTTAATAGCAAAAGAAATGCATATATAGCATAAAATGTTACACAATGTATATGGATTTATCAATGAGATATGAGTCTAAAGAAAAACTTCATCCTTCTGCAGAAACCTAGGAAGCTGAATTCACTGAGTGTGTTAGGAACAGGCATTGGAAAAGCTCCATAAGCACTGATCACAGTCTGTAGCAAAACTAAATCCACAAAACAGAAGACAAAGATATACAGTATTAGAAGAGAAAAAAGATGTGGCGACTTCCACATAAAAGTGTTATAGAAATTCATATTTTCTTAATAAAAGAAAAAAATATATATGTTTTACATTTAAGCAAGAAGCATCATATAGACCTTTGCTGACAAAAGTCCGTCTAGTCAAAGCTATGGTTTTTCCCAGTAGTCATGTATGGATGTGAGAGTTCGACCATAAAGAAAGCTGAGGGCCAAAGAATTGATGCTTCTGAACTGTGGTATTGGAGAAGACTCTTGAGAGTCCCTTGGACTGCAAAGAGATCAAACCGGTCAGTCCTAAAGGAAATCAGTCCTTAATATTCATTGGAAGGACTGATGCTGAAGTGGAAGCTCCAATACTTAGGCCACCTTATGTGAAGAACTGTCTCATTGGATAAGACCCTGCTGCTAGGAAAGATTGAAGGCAGGAGACAACAGAGGATGAGATGGTTAGATGGCTTAATCAACTTGATGGACGTGAGTTTGAGCAAGCGCTGGGAATTGGTGATGGACAGGGAAGCCCAGCATGTGGCAGTCCATGGGTTCGCAGAGTTAGACATGACTGTGTGACTGTGAACTGAAGAAGCACTATGATCAGGTAGGGTTTATTCTATTTATGCAACAATTATGCAATATTTGAATGTTTTTATTTGCAAATCATAACAAAAAACCAAGATAAATGAAATCATGTAAGAATAGCATTTATGAAATTTTCCTCTGATAAAATAAAAATAACCCATTGTTTAAAATTAATACCCAATGAAAACATTTTATGAGTGACACAAATAATGAAAGCAGAATAAATCTAATAAGAAATGCATACAGGAAAATGAATAAAAATTTAAAGCTATTGAAAGACAAAAGTAGTTTTGATAAAATGGAGACATGTCACTACCCTTTAGAGAAAGATTCAATATTGTCTATAAAAACTTCAATAAATACCTAAATTCTGGTTGCTATAAAATCACATTAGTACGTGGAACTTGGTAAAATGATTATGAATTTAGTCTCAAAGAATAAAAATGATATTCACCTAGATTTATGAAAGGAGTCGCTGATCAGCAAGGGCTGTGGTGAGCAGACTGTCTCCAGCTGTAAGCTGGTTTATGGGTCAACTCAGCTTAAGTGTAGCCTACTCTTCTTATTTATCCCCATAAAATAAGCTCAGATTCAGATGTAACTCCCTACTAGTGCCACACCAGTCTTTTTGCAGCTCACATCTACTCGGTATAGAAAGGTCTTGAACGATGAACTGAGAGAAGAAAACCTTTGGCTTGCTCTGCTGATGCCAGGTCAGAATATGGGACAGTTTTGAAAAGGAATAATGACTACTTTACAGGCACTCTCATGAAAGACTGTAAAAGACTGAGGAGGCAAAAAAAAAAAAAAAACAAAATTCTAGTTATTGAAGGAGAGGAATCAACTAGGATCTTGGGATTAACAGATGCACACTACTATATATAAAATAGATAAATAACAAGGACCTACTAAATAGCACAGGAGATCATATTCAATATTTCATAAAACCTATAATAGAAAATCCCTGTACAGGAGACCGGGATTAAGACCATCCCCAAGAAAAGAAGTGCAAAAAGCAAAATGGCTGCCTGAGGAGGCCTTGCAAATAGCAGTGAAAATAAAAGAAGAGAAAAGCAAAGGAGAAAAAGAAAGATATTCCCATCTGAATGCAGAGTTCCAAAGAATAGCAAGGAGAGATAAGAAAGCCTTCCTGAGTGATCAATACAAAGAAATAGAGGAAAACAACAGAATGGGAAAGACTCTCTTCAAGAAAATTAAAGATACCAAGGGAACATTTCATGCAAAGATGGGCTCAATAAAGGACAGAAATGGTAGGGACCTAAGAGAAGCAGAAGATATTAAGAAGAGGTGGCAAGAATACACAGAAGAACTTTACGAAAAATATGTTCATGACCCAGATAATCATGATGGTGTGATCACTCACCTAGAGCCAGACATCCTGGAATGTGAAGTCAAGTGGGCCATAGAAAGCATCACTACGAACAAAGCTAGTGGAGGTGATGGAATTCCAGTTGAACTATTTCAAATCCTGAAAGATGATGCTGTGAAAGTGCTGCACTCCATATGCTAGCAAATTTGGAAAACTCAGCAATGGCCACAGGACTGGAAAAGGTCAGTTTTCATTCCTATCCCAAAGAAAGGCAACGCCAAAGAATGCTCAAACTACCACACAATTGCACTCATCTCACACGCTAGTAAAGTAACGCTCAAAATTCTCCTAGCCAGGCTTCAGCAGTACGCAAACCAAACTTCCAGATGTTCAAGCTGGTTTTAGAAAAGGCAGAGGAACCAGAGATCAAATTGCCAACATCTTCTGAATTATTGAAAAAGTAAGAGAGTTCCAGAAAAACATCTATTTCTGCTTTATTGACTATGCCAAAGTCTTTGATTGTTTGGATCACAATAAACTGTGGACAATTCTTAAAGAGATGGGCATACCAGACCATCTGACCTGTCTCTTGAGAAACCTATATGCAGGTCAGGAAGCAATAGTTAGAACTGCACATGGAACAAATGATTGGTTCCAAATAGGAAAAGAAGTACGTCAAGGCTGTATATTGTCACCCTGCTTATTTAACATATATGCAGAGTACACCATGAGAAATGCTTGGATGGAGGAAGCACAAGCTGGAATCAAGATTGCCATGAGACATATCAATAACCTTAGATATGCAGACGACACCAACCTTATGGCAGAAAGTGAAGAGGGACTAAAAAGCCTCTTGATGAAAGTGAAAGAGGAGAGTGAAAAAGTTGGCTTAAGGCTCAACATTCAGAAAACTAAGATCATGGTATCTGGTCCCATCACTCCATGGGAAATAGATAGGAAAACAGTGGAAACAGTGGCAGACTATTTTGGGGGGGCTCCAAAATCACTGCAGATGTTGACTGCAGCCATGAAATTAAAAGATGCTTATTCCTTGGAAGGAAAGTTATGACCAACCTAGATAGCAAATTTAAAAGCAGAGACATTACTTTTTCAACAAAGGTCCATCTAGTCAAGGCTATGGTTTTTCCAGTAGTCATGTGTGGATGTGAGAGTTGGATGGTGAAGAAAGCTGAGCACCAAAGAACTGATGCTTTTGAACTGTGGTATTGGAGAAGACTCTTGAGAGTCCCTTGGTCTGCAAGGAGATCCAACCAGTCCATCCTAGAGGAGATCAGTCCTGGTTGTTCATTGGAAGGACTGATTTTGAAGCTGAAACTCCAATACTTTGGCCACCTGATGCAAAGTGTTGACTCATTGTAAAAGACCTTGATATTGGGAAGGATTAGAGCAGGGGGAGAAGGGGACGACAGAGGATGAGATGGCTGGATGACATTACTGACTCGATGGACATGGGTTTGGGTGGACCCCTGGAGTTGGTGATGGACAGGGAGGTCTGGCGTGCTGCAACTCATGGAGTCGCAACCAGTTGGACACAACTGAGTGACTGAACTGACTGTCTGATAATAGAAAAGAAACTGAAAAAGAACATATACATGTATAACTGAATCACTCTACTGTATACCTGAATCTAACACAACATTGTAAATAAAGTATACTTCAATTTAAAAAACATAAAGACTGAGAAGGGAAGATCTACCCAGTAGATAGAACTGAGAGCAGTTCACTGAGTCGGTCACTTTTGCTAAAATAAGAAATAACCACAAGTTATAATCTGTATATATTCATGAGTAGTGGTAAATGGCCTGGTCAACAGCTCAGTGTTTGGAAGGTGAAAGATTGGGAGGTTAGAGACAAAAAGGTCTGGCATAAAAGCACGTGGATAGACATGAGAGGATGAACTAAATGGGAGTGTCTTTTTATTATGTTAACATCCTCTGGAAAGTATCCTCCACTAAGAGGCACTAAACAACCAGACAGACAAAACAACATGGCCAATTGATATTAGCCAACACTCAGTGCTGGCCACCCCAGAACTGCCATGATGGGCACATAAGTGGAATGGTCATGATGGCACAGATGGAGGGTAGTGTGGTCTCAACAACATGGTCTCCCTATGTACCAAGGCTCATCTAGCTACTATTGCCTCTGAATACCTGCAAGAGACACAAGTGTCAAACTCCTCATATTCCTCATGGAGATTCCTGAAAGAACCTCATATATCATTTAGGTATGAACACCTATCCAGGGTATCAGATTTTAATTCTTGCCTAGAGTGTCTCAGCCAGCATCATCATTGGTAGCCAATAAAAAGATTCTTTAGATATGTATTTAGTAATTTAAGAATATAGGACTTCCCTGGTGGAGAAGTGGCCAAGATTCTGCACTTCAAATGCAGGGGCTGCCTATTTGATTCCTTGTCAGGGAACCAAGACCCCACATACCACATAGGCCACATACAGTGGAGAAAAATTGAAAAAAAAAGAGCATGATAAAAAGAGCATAAGCATTTAACTGTACTTGTATGTGTTTTAAAGAATTGTTCCAAATAGACTACAATTACAAGCTAATGGTTGGACTTTGTATCAATTTTTCCCTTTTGTCCTTTTGTTAGTGCATTCATTTAGTCATGTCCGACTCTTGCGACTCCATGGACAGTAGCTTGCCAGGCTCCTCTGTCCATGGGATTTCCCAAGCAAGAATACTGGAGTGGGTTGCCATTTCCTTCTCCAGAGGATCTTCCCAACCCAGGGATTGAACCTGTCTTCTGCAATGGCAGGAAGGTTCTTTACTGACTGAACTACCAGGGAAGCCTGGATAGGTTGGGCATGCTATACTCTTAAATGTCTTTATTCAGTGAAACACTGAGTGCATTGGCAGCAGAGGTGGTTTTTAAGAGGACTGTGGTTGTGGTTCCGTGGAGACAATGTGACAGTCCCAGGATCAAATGAAATAGCTGAAGTGCAATGATAAGAGAAAGCAGAGTCCAAACTTTCCATACTCAACTACAGTTGTTTGAAATGTCTAGTTTTGGGATTTGAGACTGAAGGCAAAAGGAAAAGAGGGCACCAGAGGATGAGGTGGTTGGATAGCATCACCCATTCAGTGGAATGAACTTGGGCATACTCCAGGAAATAGTGAGGAACAAAATAGTGAGGAACGTGGCGACCTAGAGTGCTATAGTCCATGTGGTCTCAAAGAGTTGGATATGACTTAGCTACTGAATAACAACAACAACAATTTTAAAATTATCACTACTTAGGTAAATTCTACATGCAGTGAAATACACAAATCTTAAGTGGACACTTTAGTGAGGTTTAACATGAACCCAAACCAAATTTGGCATATCGCCATCATGCCCCCAAAGTTCCCATATCCCCTGCAGTCAATCCCCATCTTCACAGGCAACTGCTGTTCTGATTTCTTTTTGCTATAGATGAGTTTTGTCTGTTTTTTATCTTAATATCAACAGTCATGCAGTATCTGCTCTGAATCCTTTCACTTAATGGGGTGTTTCTGAGGTTCTTCCACATTGTTGCTTGTACCAGTAATTCATTATTGGCATCATCAAGCTATTTTCTATTGTACAAATATACTACAATTTGTTGCGTCCATTCTCTTGGTCATTCTAGTTAGGGCCCATTATGAATAAAGTTGCTATGAAGATAAAGTTTCATCTGCCTTATGTAAATACTTAGGAAATGAATGGCTGGGTCAAAGGGAAGATGTTATTTTTAATTTTACATATGAAATTGTCAGTTTATAAACAAATATTTCCACTTTACATGTTAGACTCCCATCAGCAATGCATGAGAGTTCATTTGTTCCACATCCTCACCAATATTTGGTGTGTCTTTTTAATTTTAGCCGTTTTAGAGGGTGAGTGGTAGTATGTCATTGTAGTTTTAATTTTCAGTTCCCTGGTGGCTTAATGATGTTGAACACTTTTTCATGTGTTCATTAAACATTTGTGTACCATCTGCATAGTTTCTGTTATAACAATTCTGTCCATTTTTAAATTGCATTGCTAATCTTTTGTTACTGATTTATAGGAGCTCTTTATATATTCTAGATATGAGTCATGTGACATATATAATATACATATATGGGCACATATGTGTGCATATGGCAAATATGCATATATATAGTGCTACAGGCTAATTATGCTATAAGAAATATGAAATACTGTATAATACATATTGTAAACTTTAAAATCATTATAAAACCTCATTACTTCTCACTTGAACACAGCATCAGTAAAGGCCATTAGAGTTTTCTTAAGTGCCATCTCTTGCAAGCCAATAATTTTTTTCCAAATGAAGCTGTGAGTTATGTAGAGAATCTCTGAACTGATTAAACTTAATTCTATTAGACCATGTTGGCTATCATTTTCACATTTTCATCCAAAACTGCTGCAGCCAATAGGCTTGGAGAGTACAATGCTCGAGTCCTAGGTTCATTTGAAGGATTCCAGCTAAGTACTTAGGCAAAGATCCAAGTTTATATGTCCTTCTCAAATCTTTGGCAGAATAGCTACACTATTAAATCAAAACTCACTGTGTCTCAAATAATCATTTATATATATGTGTGTGTGTGTGTGTCATATATATATATATATATATATATATATATACCTCCTTCTCATCTTTTTCACAAGAGGAGGGTTGGTGAAAAATACAGGAGAATTTTATCAAATGTATATAAAACAAACAAAACTCCTGGATGTGCCAATAAGCATGTCCCTGGGGATCCATAGACTGCCTACCAGCTGTGAGTCTGTGACTGTTATCTAAAAGCAACCTTAAAAAGGCTCCTTGGGAACAAAACAATATAGAGTATGAATCGTCTGTTAATTTTTTGTAAGGAATACAGTAAAAAAAAAATAAGAATTTCTTATTTTGCAGCTAATCAGTTAACCATATGTGTTTGCTAACCCATGTCCAATAACATTAGCATTTATTTTTCATTCTTACATTATTGCAAAGAAATATTAATAGGTGTCACATTTATACTTACAAATGTGCAGCTAAGACTCAGAGCTGAAAATGAATGCCTTGCAAAAATATTTATTATTTTATCATTGTAATGTCTTTTTCCTTCCTTTAGCAAGTTCATTCTAGAAACAGAACTAAAATAACACACTCATCTTAGTTTTATCTTATATTCTGAAGGACTATAGTTTATAATAAAGGTGTGGATGGCTAAAAGTTCTCCACTTTCAGGTACTGGGAATATGATGAATGCTTCCTCAATTAAATGAATATATTTAACTCAGATTTCAGCATTAATATAACAGACACTACCTTCATTATTTCATTTCATGACACAAAGTATTTCACGTTGACCTTTTTTTCAGACTAATATCACAGATAATAACTGAATAAAGGAAGACCATGCACATACGAATATGAAATCAATCATCATTAAATACATATAGTTCAAATGGCATAAAGATATCATCATATTTTCAGAGCAGCTGAAGTTTCAATTAGTTTTCAAGACCAATATTTAATAGACTGAAGTATATTTTCCAACAGATTAGTTAAGTGTTAAATTATTATAACTTAACATCTCCATATATTACAAAGGTCAATTCAGTATTATTTCACTTACTCAGGAGTCTTAGCTACCTTTTTGTTCGATCATTTCTATCAATTAATATCAAGGTAGGTACTACATACAGTAATAATGCTGGGTGTTTAGAAAGTCTTATAAAAAGCACTCTCTTGAACTAGAGCTGTTTTTACCCACTAGTCTTTAGACTTATTTTGTAAGCTGGAAGAAAGGCTCTATCAGCAAATTACAAAAATGCTGTCTGCTCTCTTACTCTGTTCAGACAGGATTTGTCTAATCCAATTTCTAGAGGAGCTGCAGTTGACTTAAGAAGAGGTAAAAATAACAGCAGTAACTTCTAATAGGAGGTCAGGCTCAGGCTACTGTGGAATAGGACATATAAATTGCCAGAGATTGAACAGAGTTTCTAGTTAAAGTTGTCAAATGCTGCTTCCTCTGTCCCTTCAACAACAACAAAAAAGGCGCAGGTAATCCAAAAGGTCACTCTATCAGGTAAACACAGGCGTCACTGTGGATGTTGAAGGATCCAAATAACCACAGGTTAAATGAGATAGAAATTTATTTTTGTTTTACATAATAGCCTAGACAGTTACTCCAAAGATTATATAGCAGGTACAGAAGTGATGTGCACAGTGTGTTGTGATGTGCTACCATTCTTTTGTATGACTTCCTTGTGGTGATCAGATGGCTGCTCTAACAGCAGCCATCGCAGCTGCCTTGTGGCTAACTATTAAGAAACAATGAAGGATTCCTCCTCTAAAGAAGCATTCTCCCTGTAAGGAAACGTCCCAGAATGTTTTATACCACTCTAATATATATTCAGTTATCCAGAGCCGAGTCACAGAGCCACACTTAGCTGCCATGGAAGATGCAATATATAACTAGGGTACTGTATGTGTGCATACGTGCTCAGTGACTCAGTCGTGTCTGACACTTTGTGACCCATCAGATTCCACTGCCCATGAGTTTTCCCAGGCAAGAATACCACAGTGGGTTGCCATGCCCTTCTCCAGGGGTTCTTCCCAACCCAGGGATTGAACCTGCGTCTCCTTACCACTAGGCCAACTGGGAGGCCCATAGTGTACTATGAAAGCGAAAGTTGTTCAGTTATGTCTGATTCTTTGTGACCCGATGGACTATACAGTCCATGGAGTTCTCCAGGCCAGAATACTGGAGTGGGTAACTGGTCCCTTCTCTAAGGGATCTTCCCAACCCAGGGATTAAACCTAGCTCTCCCGCATTGCAAGCAGATTCTTTACCAGCTGAGATACAAGGGAAACCCAAGAATAATATGCACGTATAAGCTTTCAAATATATTTGTTGTGCCCTTTTCCTACTGCAATCTGTCTGAAAATAAATCATTTAATAAACAAATAGTTATAGGTATCTATTTAACTCAAAATGGATTAAAGACCTAAATGTAATATCTGAAAGATCAAACTCCTAGAAGATAATGTAAAATATTGTTTTTAACATAAATTAGAGCAATTAAAAGACATTTGCTCCTTGTAAGAAAAGCTATGACAAACGTAGACAGTATATATAAGTAATTTGCCACTCTTCCTTTAGTTGGTATTTGATTACTAATATTTTTCATATGTGTGATATTTTGCCTTTGTAATTTACCAGTTAAAGCTCTTCCCAGGTCATTGCCACACTTTTAATTTTCCTTCTGTCTCTGTAAAACCATCATAGCTCTCAGTGATATTAACTGATTATGCACACTGAAGTGATAGTCTTTGAATGACATTCCCTATTCTATAACCTAATGGTTATAGCATCTGGGAGGGAAAACACCCTATGCTTTTCTTTACTATAAAGTTAAAGTTTAGTATAAATAATGAACTGGCTTTGGCCACACACATCCAATGTAAGCCTTTTGGTGCCATATGGAAACATAAGCCTCCAAAAAATTTGCATTAATTTATAATGCCCCAAACCTTGGGATTGGTTGAATTGGCATCAATCATTTTACATATAGCCAGTCCGGAGCTTTAATCAAGAATGTAAGGGTAGTTTCCCAACATTTCATGATGCAACCATGGGAAAATAATATATAGTTTAAAAGTATGAATACTCAACTGGTCAATGGCAATGTTGATTCTGACCTAAGTAAGTTTAAGCAAGTTTATTAATATATACAGATAAAATGCATCCTAGCATTTTAAAGACCCTTTAAAATATAAGGAGTTACTAGTTAACCACCAAGTATTTAAAATGTTTCCCTACTATATTGCACTTTAATACTGCCATGGTAGAAGTATCTGGGCCATGACACACAAAGGGTTCTAGATCAATGTCTTTCAGACTTTAATTCACATACAAATCATCTAATGATACTGTTAAAATGCAGATTTTGATTCCTAGCTTGGACTTGCCATTCTGCATTTTTATTTTTTTATTATTTTATTTTTTTGGCCACGTGATGTCACTTGCAGAATCTTAGTTCCCCGATCAGGGGTAGAACCCAGACCCTCCACGGTAGAAGCTCAGAGTGCTAACCACTGGATTGCTAGGGAATTCCCAAGATTCTGCATTTCTAAAAACGTCCCAGATGGTGTCTGGCAGCTTTTCTAAACAAAATTGGTACAATAACGTTCCAGGATACTTGGAACAAATATAACTTAGTAGAAAGACTTTGCTTTTAGAGTCACCAGATCATTTACTGATTCAACTCAAGTATTTGCTTTACAGATATTAAAATGGACTAGTGTTACTTGATTAGAATGCAACATTTTCATTTATACACCAACATTATGCTTGAAATGAAACAGTGCTTTTCATTAAAAGTACTAAAAGAAATGGTAAATTATTTTTACCTGAGGAAAGCCAGTCTCTAAACATCCTGCCTTCCTTTGTGAGCTGGGCAAGCCCACTGGCAAGATTCTATGTAACTACAGTGCCTAAGTCCTGCTTGCACCTTTCCCCCATCCTCACGCCATTCAGCCTTAGTAAGAGGGCAGGACAGACAAGCAAATGTCCTGTGCTGTTGTTATGTTATCTCCTGAGATCCTGTTTTATACAAACTAGAAAGGAACAATTTGTATTCTGACAAGACATCTCTGTGGTCCAGAGAAAGAAATATCCTTCTACCCTTCTTGGTTATTCTGTCTGGTCTAGGAACCAAACTAATGTAAGATAGATTAACAGGGGGAAAAACAATCAAACAAAAGTTTAATAATATGGGAAAGATGCAGGAGAACTGAGTAACTCACCAACTGGCTGAAACCCACACCCTAAATACCAATCTAAAGACAGAAGAGGATGTTGCGGGGAGTGATTTCAGACCTCAAATTGGGCAGAAGTAACTTCCCAAGGAGATGGAAAAGCAAACCGTTCGAGAAACAAATGTTTGCTGGTCCACCACATCCAGCTCAACTCTTTGAAGATACCTCTCCTGATAGCAGTATTCTAATTATAGGCTCCTTCTATAACATTTTTAGGCAGTTAAAGGGGAGGTAAAAAAGAAAGATTTCCTGGGACTTTGCAGCCTTGACTGTTTTCAGTTCCCCAAGGAGACATTTTAGGATGGCCAACTTTGCTCCTCTACACAATCAATTCAGTTCAGTCACTCAGTCGTGTGCCATTCTTTGCAATCCCAAGGAGTTTGGCACGCCAGGCTGCCCAGTGCATCACCAACTCCCAGAGCTTGCTCAAATTCATGTCCATTGAGTGGGTGATGCCATTCAATCATCTCATCCTCTGTCATGTTGCTTCTTGACCTGCATACAGATTTCTCGGGAGGCAGGTAAGACTGTTTGGTAGTCACATCTCTTGAAGAATTTTCCAGTTTGTTGTGATCCACACAGTCAAAAGCTTTATCATAGTCACTGAAGCAGATGTTTTTCTAGAACTTTCTTTCTTTTTCTGTGTTCCAACGGATGTTGGCAATTTGTACTCTGGTTCTTCTGCCTTTTATAAATCCAACTTGAACATGTGGATGTCCACAGTTCACATACTGTTGAAGCCTGGCTTGGAGAATTTTGAGCATTACTTTGCTAGTGTGTGATGAATGCATTTGGGAAGTAGTTTGAACATTCGGTGGCATTGCCTTTCTTTGGGATTGGAATGAAAACAGTCCTGTGGCTGCTGCTGAGTTTTCCAAACTTGCTGGCATACTGAGTGAAGCACTTTCACAGCATCATCTTTTTGGATTTGAAATAGTTCAACAGGAATTCCATCACACCCACTAGCTTTGTTCATAGTGATACTTCCTAAGGCCCATTTGACTTCACATTCCTGGATGTCTGGCTCTAGGTGAGTGATCACACCATTATGGTTATCTGGGTCATGAAGTTCAGTTTTGTACAGTTCTTCTGTGTATTCTTGCCACCTCTTCTTAATATCTTCTGCTTCTGTTAGCTTCCTACCATTTCTGTCCTTTATTGAGCCCATCTTTGCATAAAATTTTCCCTTGGTATCTTTAATTTTCTTGAAGAGATCTCTAGTCTTTCCCATTTTATTCTTTTCCCCTATTTCTTTGCATTGATCACTGATGAAGGCTTTCTTATCTCTCCTTGCTATTCTTTGGAAATCTGCATTCAGATGGATATATCTTTCTTTTTCTCCTTTGCCTTTAGCTTCTCTTCATTTCTCAGCTATTTGTAAGGTGTCCTC
>SRVM01010242.1:0-21205 GCA_007570785.1 Antilocapra americana | reverse complement strand
TAAATGTCTAAGAGCAGGAGAAGCAAACAGCGTGCATCTGCTGCGCTGACTCCAGGGACCAGGCAGCGATTGCACAGTCCTGGGGTGCAGGATTCCGCTCTGGGCTGGGAGGGGAGGAACTTGCTGAGAGGTCCCTGCTGCTTGGACAGGAAGAGTGGCTCAGAGTCACTGAATTCTCTGTGTTCAAAATGAGTTCTTTCCTCCACAGATATTTTGCTTGTTGGTTTCTGAGCCTGCCTTTTGTGTTTGCCTTTTTCGTCCCTGGCCTCTTTTTATTTACTGCTTAATCCTCTCTCTAGTTGCCCTCTTCTTTTCACATTTGTAATTCTCACCATTATGTGAACCAAGAACTTCCACATGTACAAGTTGGATATAGAAAGGCAGAGGAACCAGAGATAAAATTGCCAACATCCATTGCATCATAGAAAAAGCAAAAGAATTCCAGAAAAACATCAGCTTCTGCTTCATTGAATACAGTTAAGTCTTTGACTGTGTGGATCACAATGAACTGTGGAAAATTCTGCAAGTGACGGGAATACCAGACCACCTGACCTGTCTCCTGAAAAACCTGTAGGCAGGTCAAGTAGCAATAGTTACAACTGGACATGGAACAACAGACTGGTTCCAGATTGGGAAAGGAGAATGTCAACGCTGTATATTGTCACTTTGCTTATTTAACTTATATGCAGAGTACATCATGCAAAATGCTAGGCTGCATGAAGCTCAAGCTGGAATCAAGATTTCCAGGAGAAATATCAATGACCTCAGATATGCAGATAACATTACCCTTATGGCAGAGAAGAACTAAATAGCCTCTTGATGAAGGTTAAACAGGAGAGTGATAAAACTGGCTTAAAACTCAGCATTCAAAAAACGAAGATCATGTCATCCGGTCCCATCCTTTCATGGCAAATAGATGGGGAAACGATTTAAATAGTAAGATTTTATTTTCTTGAGGTCCAAAATCACAGAAGATGATAACTGCAGCTATGAAATTAAAAGACTGTTGCTCCTTGGAAGAAAAGCTATGACCAACCTAGACAGCATATTAAAAAGCAGAGACGCTACTTTGCTGGCAAAGTTCCATGTAGTCAAAGCTATGGTTTTTCCAGTAGTCATGTATGGATGTGAGAGTTGGACTATAAAGAAGGCTGAACACTGAAGAATTGATTCTTTTGAACTGTGGTGTTAGAGAAGACTCTTGAGAGTCCCTTGGACAGCAAGGAGATCAAACCAGTCGATCCTAAAGAAAATCAACCCTGAATATTCATTGGAAGGACTGTTGCTGAAGCTCCAACACTTTGGCCACCTGATGCCAAGAGCCACCTCATTGGAAAAAGCCTGATTCTGGGAAAGCCTGAAGGCAGGAAGAGAAGGGGACAACAGAGGATGAGATAGTCACTGACTCAATCAACATGAATTATAGCAAACTCTTGGAAATAATGAAGGACAGGAGAGCCTAGAGCGCTGCAGTCCATGGGATTTCAAAGAGTCAGACACAATTTAGTAACTGAAAAGTAACACATACAGTATATTATATGGTTGTATTGATATATACCATGAGGTGTAATAATAGTATATAGTATTCCATTTATTATTTAATATGCTCTGATGTGAACTATTACTTTAAATACAGTTAGCAAAATAGTATTTAGACTGTTCAAAGTTTGCAAATCCCAGGAAAGCAGTTGTTTTTGTTTGTGCTTTCTTCCTGTGGTTTAACAATCTTTTTTTTCCCCCCGCTTTTCTGTAGAATTTTTTATTACTTGATGAAATACCACAGCTCATCCCTCAGCTGGCATCAGATGGTGAAAGGATAGTGGACGTGAAAGATTTCACTGCTTCTTGGGATGAGGTAATAAGTCCTCCATTCCAAGATCTTGACTACTAACAGACAACTTTGACATAGATTTATTGGAGAATTTTTACATTTTACCCAAGGTGTAAATATGTCTTACTCATTTATTGAATCTATGCTATAATAATTCTTAAAATTGGGATTAAGGTTTGTATCTAATGAAGATTAAGTATAAAATCAACCTAAGATATTTGACATGTTGATCTCTCATTCTCAGGAGGTTTTTCAAAGTATTAGTACAGTTTGAACTCAAAGTACATACATTTGTAATGTTAGCATTTATAGAATTAGACAGACAAAATACTGCAGTGTGATATGGATTATCTAACAAATATACAACCAGTAGTTAAACAGGCTTTAGGGAATCAGTATACATTTTTTTTTTTGCCTTGATTATCAGATCACTGTATTATACATACAGTGAGGCCATGATCTGGATCTTGGCTGTGGGGTCGGGTGGGGGCTCCCCCATCCTGAGCTTCTGGATGGTTCTGGCTACTTTGGTGGCAGCCAGGGGCAGGAGGAGACAGTAGGTGGGCACATGAGCACCAGTGATTCCCAGTTAAAGGGCTGCACTGTGTGGAAGCTGACAGGGAGAACTGTGATTTCCAACACTTGGTTTATTTGTCAGGTTCAGGCAAACAGAAAAACAACAGGCTTTGCTCTAAAAAAATTGTGAGTATCACACACCCAGTGCAGCCCCTTTACCAACTGAAATGTTCCCCCCATTGCCCGCCTGGTTCCTTGGTCTTCTGTGCACACCCCCCTGTATCAGTGTGGATTAGTCAGGAAAACAGAACCCACCACAGGAGAGGGAGTTCCATGCAGGGAATTAGTTCCGCAGATGATAAAAGAGGGAGGAAAAAGCAGAAAGGGAAAGACAGTGGCAGTGCGACCCAGGGGTTATCAAAGGCAGGAAGCTGTTCCCACCCCCAGGGCTGGAGGGACTCAGGGAAGCGGTGCCCAGGAGCCCGGGCTGTCAGAGTGGGGAGCACAGAGCATGTGTCCTGACTGTGGACTCACCCTGTCTTTCGCACCTGTGACTCTGTTCTGCCACCTATGTCATGTTCACCTTCCGACCCAGCTTCTGCTGTCTCTACCGACAACCAATGATATGCTCCCAGATATATGAAACCACATCCCTGCACCTTCCATCCGTGGGACCTCACACACGGTGTCTGATCTAACCCGAGAGCTTCTCCTACCTTAATACAGTGGATTTACCTCCTGCTTGGTGTTTCTCGTCATAATGCTCTTGAAGCGTTTGTAGGAAGCACTTGATAAAACTCCATTATAAAGGCCACTCTGCTGCTGCTAAGTCGCTTCAGTCGTGTCTGACTCTGTGCGACGCCATAGACGGCAGCCTACCAGACTCCTCTGTTCCTGGGATTCTCCAGGCAAGAACACTGGAGTGGGTTGCCATTTCCTTCTCCAGTGTTTGAAAGTAAAAAGTGAAAGTGAAGTTGCTCAGTTGTGTCCGACTCCTAGAGACCCCATGGACTGTAGCCTACCAGGCTCCTCCGTCCATGGGATTTTCCTGGCAAGAGTACTGGAGTGGGTTGCCATTTCTGAACATAAAGGCCACGCTATGTGATTGCTAACACATAATTTGTATGACTCGTTAGCAGATTTATTTTGTTCCCCATAAACATGTAGATTTATTTAAAACCAATTTGGTACATGATACAGATTGGTTCTGCAGTTTTTAATGAACTGAAATAAAAATATCTGTGTACAGCGGTGTCTGCCTGTGCAACAAATATATGTAAGGTAAAATAAGGAATTTTAGTTATACTAGTCTGTGTGAATAAATCGGATGAAAAACCTGAATCTACTTTTTCTAGAGTAAAAAAAAAACCAAATTATTAATAATTCAAGATACTAAACTGCTAAAGGAAGAGGGGAAAGGTTGTGAGTTCTGCTGTAAGGCTTTTCTGGTAAAATCTAATTCCATGTTATGATTCTCTTAGAGCAGAATTCAAAATGACAGAGATGAGAGGCTTCATCAGCTACATTTTCACAGAAGTAGCTACAATGTCAACATTATGTAGCAAGTTATCCTCCAAGAAGGAAAGGGCAGCCCACTCTGGTATTCTTGCCTGGAGAATCCCATGGACAGAAGAGCCTGGTGGGCTACAGCCCATAGGGTTGCAGAGTCCGACACGGCTGAAGTGACTTCTGGTAAATGAGAATTATGCTATTGCAGCTAATTTTTAACACTTGGGGAGAGTGGAAATTCTAAATATTTTCAACTGAATGTTATCTCTTATAGCTAAAGAGATAACTAATACTAGCAGCCGTGGTACCATAATACAATTTTTTTGTGAGCTACCTGGACTGTTACTACTGAGGGAAACAGAAAATTATGAGGTGAGTGTACCTTTTCCCAGAAACTTTTGATGCCAGAGATTAAACAGTCAAGCGCTTGAGAACATTAGGGATATGTATAAACTTGCGAGTAAAAGAAACCATACCTGTACCAGCAAGCAGTGAAGAAATAGTAAATCTTCATTTAATGAATCTTTAATTATCTAAATGTAAGGAATTTTGGCTTAAGAAATGGTCAGAAGCAGCTCGTCGTTTCTTACTACAAAATATTGAAAACCAAGTGCTGAATTCAGCCACTGTAGGCTAAAGAAACTGAAACAAACAAGCCTTAATGACCTGGAGACTTGGTGAGCAAAAGCTTATTTTAAACTCATTTAAGCCCCTGAACTAATCCTATGTGTCAAAGGCAGGGAAGAAGGATCTCTCTGAACTGGAAAAAACTAGTGCTTCGTGAGGAAACTAAAGAGATGAAAGTATGCATACTTACCATACCACAGGGATTGAAACTGAGAAAGGATAGAGAAGAAAGACAAAGTATGCTCTGTTTACCCAGGGCAATCCTCATTAAAAATCTACAGTAATCTGATCAACTAAAATTTTTTTATGAAATTGCACTGCTCCCATTTACTGTGTCAAAACTTAAAATGATTGTCTCATTAAAGAACTAGTAAATGATTCTAAAATAACTTTTTTCTTGCCTCATAGCAGTTACTTTTTAAGATAGTTTGTTGGAAATGTTTTTAAGGTAGAACAGTGTTAGGATACTTTTTTGAAGTACAAAGGAAAATATAATGAAATAAACTTTATACTTTTTAACTGTCATAAGAAAAATTCAGCGTGGTTCAATAGATGAAGGTTTTTGACTTTGTATAAATCCTTTAAGTTACTCAGACTTGAAATAAAGTAGGTAAGTTTTCAGTTAAATCCTAATACTATGGTATCGTAAAGCAGATTTTTTTTATTGCCCACATCAACAGTTACATCCTCAGACCAACTTTTCCCTTCTTTAATGTGAGATAGCAAATCCGCAACATTTTACGTTGAGCCTAGTCTTTAAGGCATTGTTTTTAATTTCTAAATGATATGAGGTACTTCACAAGTATGAACAATAATCTGTTATACTTTACTATTTTTGTACCCTTTCCATTCATTTCTTTAAACCTGGAACATGGCATCTTTTTTTCCATGTAGAAAAAGTAACTGTTAAAAAGCACAAAATTTTACTCTAAGGGTACTAAATTTTTAAATTTATTCCACTTTTGAGATGATAGCCAAAAATCCACCTAAATGATGCTCATTCAGCACATTCATCTCAGTTCTGGTCACTGAAGTACGTTCTGAGTTTGCATAAAAATTATGCAGCGTTCAGGCTTTAAAATTACTACATTTAAATTGGACTTCCCTGGTTGGCTCATTGATAAAGAATCTACCTGCAATGCAGGAGACTCAGGTTCTATCCTTGGGTCAGAAAAATCCCCTGGCAAAGGGAATGGCAAGCCACTCTAGTATTCTTGCCTGAGAACTGCTGAGTGACTTTCACTGCAACTGCAAAAGGATCATGAAGTTGTCTTCACAGGACAATGTTTTCCATCACTTACTGAGTTACATTTGGCACGTCAAGGAGAGAGAATCTAATCCCACAGGAGCAGCCATTTGAGGTAAAACCAAACAGCCCAGAAGGATTCATGCAGATATTTTAAATATTTCCTTGGAGCAAAATGATTTAACTTATTTTATTTTCAAGGGTGATGCTCCTGTATGCATCCTTTAAAATATTAAAGATGCTGGAATAGCATCTTCCATATGGCACATATTGAAAAATAATATTTTGGTTTCAGTGAGTTACACTTCAGTCAGCTAGCTCAGTCACTCAGTCGTGTCCGACTCTTTGTGACCCCATGAATTGCAGCACACTAGGCCTCCCTGTCCATCACCAACTCCCAGAGTCTACCCAAACCCATGGCCATCAAATCAGTGATGCCATTCAGCCACCTCATCCTCCGTCGTCCCCTTCTCCTCCTGCCCCCAATCCTTCCCAGCATCAGGGTCTTTTCCAATAAGTCAACTCTTCGCACGAGGTGGCCAAAGTACTGGAGCCTCAGCTTCAACATCAGTTCTTCCAATGAACACCCAGGAACGATCTCCCTTATGATGGACTTGTTGGATCTCGTTGCAGTCCAAGGGACTCTCGAGAGTCTTCTCCAAGACTGTAGTTCAAAAGCATCAATTCTTCAGTGCTCAGCTTTCTTCACTGTTTAACTCTCACATCTATACATGACTACTGGAAAAACCATAGCCTTGACTAGACGGACCTTTCTTGGTCAAGTAATGTCTCTACTTTTCAATATGCTATCTGGGTTGGTCATAACTTTCCTTCCAAGGAGTAAGCATCTTTTAATCTCATGGCTACAGTCACCATCTGCAGTGATTTCAGTCCTTGTTAACTTCACAGGTCTATTTGCAGAGGATGGGATTATTGTTAGTTGCTCAGTCATGTCCGACTCTGTGCAACCCCCTGCACTGTAGCCCACCAGGCTCCTCTGTCCATGGAATTCTCCAGGCAAGAATACTGGAGTGGTTATCCATTCCCTTCTCCAGAGGATCTTCCCCACCCAGAGATCAAACCTGTGTCTTGCACATTTCAGGCAGATTCTTTACCACCTGAGCCACCAGGGAGGCCCTCAGAGTGTGGGAGTTTTGTGTTTTAGATGTGCAGAATTTACAGAGAAAGAAAATTACAGTCTGCACACCCAAGACAAGGATAATTCCTCCGAAGAAACTGGCTGCCTCAGAGGCAGACTTTGGCACAGGTTGTGAGGTCAGAGTTACAGGGGTAGCTTTTATCTTTCATTCAGTTCCAAAGCAGGTGGTATTAGCAGCCTTAGCATCAGAACAGGAAACACAGCTGTTATGGTTTCCCAGATTTCTGGGGCTGGAGAGGTACCCCTGAGAAGTGGCAGTCCTGGGGCTCTCGTGGTGCTCAGTAAAGCCGGGCTGTAGTCCCGTCAGGGCCGGGGTGGTGCCCTGAGCCGGTCATCACACAGAGCGCAGCCAGGCAGCCCGCGGCCCCGAGCAGCGGGTGGGAGAACCTGACGTCGCGGCCTCCTTGCGGGTGTTCACGTGGACCTGGGGCGCCCATCGCTGTGTCTGTCCTTCTGTCCCCTGTGCCCTCCCCCGCAGTGTGTGCGGGTGTCCATTGAATTGCTTTTGTGGCAAACTATGCAGCATTTTAGAATGAGCTATCTTGCTCTTTGAAGAGCTTAACAACACGGTCACAGACTTCTGTGTAAACTGCACTGTTGTCCAGAACACCCTGTTCTGTTGTCCTGGCCTTGCTATGGAAGGACTGTGCCCCTTGCTGGGGTCGTTAGTAATTAGGGCTGTCCGGTTAGGCCATGGGTGAGGGAGCCTTGGAGGGAGAGGCAAAATGAGGACTGCAGCCCAGGAGGCAGCATCTCAGATGGCTCTGAGAGACTGCTCCAAAGCGGCAGTGGGGGAAGGTCAATATATAAGGTTTTGGTGAAGGGGGAGTTCAATACCATGAAGCACTCATTTTACAAAAGGGTTTTTCCTTAGTCATGAGGATCTGATGTCCCTATGCAGGGATTTAGTGCTTTTGTAGATGTGAGGAGATGCAAGGATTGAGATCATAAAATCTGTTCCTAAAAACATCCAACTATCTAAAGGCCTGTCCCACCAGACTCCCTGGAGTAGAGTTCTTCACTCCACCATGAACTCCCCCAGGAATTGCTGAAGGTCAGCAGCTATAGCAGCATGGGGTTCAGTCTCCACAGAGGCAGGTGGCAAATGTCTTTGTTGTTCACTCGTTGGCAATGCCCTGAGTAAGTGCCACTTTGTAGTTAACACTACCCACTCCAGTATTCTTGGGCTTCCCTGTGGCTCAGCTGGTAAAGAATCCACCTGTAATGCGGGAGACCTGGGTTCGATTCCTGGGTTGGGAGAATCCCCTGGAGAAGGGAACAGCTACCTACTCCAGTATTCTGGTCTGGAGAATTTCAAGGGCTGTATAGTCCATGGGGTTGCAAAGAGCAGGACAGGACTGAGCAACTTTCACTTTCAGTTTATTTAGTGAAGGGCCAGGCATGACAGGTACTTATGCTGCCGTCTTGTAGAGATTAATGAGACAATTAAAACCAAGGGTCCTGATGAAAACTTACAAATGATTAAAAACTTCCCATACTGAATACTCCATTAAGTACATTATTTTAATAAACTAGTGTGCGTCGTTCAGTTTGCATTTCAGGCAGGTGTCTTGTCATCTCTGCTACTTAAATGCTGTGGGTGTCTACAACTGTGTCCATATGCAAATCCGGTAAAAGAAGGAGGCTTCCTAAAGGCAACTAGAACTGCTTCAGATCTCCTAAGAGATAGGATTGGGTGAAAAGGCCTTCGGGACACAGTATCTTAAAATAGGAAGGAGAAGAATGTGAGTTAATATTATTATATCAATGCCTATTATGCTCTTTTCTCTATTTTCTAAAGTAATATATGTTACTTTATTGAAATAGGTACATTTTTATAAATTTTAATTTGCAGGAATCAGAAACTCCAGCCCTACAAGGCCTTTCCTTTACTGTCAGACCCGGGGAGCTGTTAGCTGTGGTTGGACCTGTGGGAGCAGGAAAGGTAAGTTGTGATGCCTTTTGTCAGCCTGATGCAACGCCACAGCCCCTGTAAATTCTCAGAGTGAAGCCAAGAGCCGAGTGCACCTAGAACAGTGTTTCTCTAGGTGTATTCCGTGGAACATTTGTTCTGCAAGGAGATTTTGAGGCAAATAAATCTAAATAAATGCACACTGCATTTTCCTTCTTGGTGCCTCATGTTACAAATGTGGGAACTGCTTGTCAGGAGTTTGGATGTCTCAGAGAAGGAGATTATTTATGTGGCAGCTGTTCAGGATGGACAGAGACAGTGGAGGCTTCTTTTTGTCACAGTGGCCCTTCCAGGAAGTCTGGAGGTGGTGAAGACTCTTCAGGGAAGCTCTGAGTACTTCCTCACATGACTTAACTTGATCCTGTTAGTGCACGTGTAAGGAATGTGCAACCATGTGCTGGAGATAAAGGTACAGACGTGAGCAAGACCCCTACGCCTCTGCCTTCCAGAGGCACCCAGGTTCTGGGCGAGACAGATACGCAGGCAGGTTATGTCAGCCCGGGGTGGTGAGCGCTCTGATGGCGTGGACATAGGCCTGCCATTTCTGTGCACTACAGGCGATGTGAGAGACGTGTAAACCTGCACTTAGTATCCTGTGTTTTGTACGACAAAATGCAGAAACCTAAACATGGGATGTGCACATGAGAGGGTGATGATTTCCTCCATGAAGGGCTTTTTTAAAAAATTTATTTTTAATTGGAGGATAAACACTTTACAAGATTGTGTTGGTTTCTGCCACGCATCAACATGAATCAGCCATAGGTATACATATGTTTCCTCCCTGCTGAACCTCTTTCCCACCTCTCATCCCATCCAAGCCCCCTAGGTTGTCACAGAGCCCAGGATTTGATTTCCTTGGGCATGATGGACTTCTGTTCTTCAAATACAGCAACTTCAGAGTTCTTTTAAATAATAATCTTCAGATATATTCTTCACACATAGCTTTAAAAAGGTTTTTTAAAATATATTTGTTCATTTACTTGGTTACATTGATAACATAGGGTACATGGCATCTCTCACTGTGGCATGTGGGCTCAGTTGCCCTGAGCATGTGGGGCCAGGGGAACAGGGATCTAACCAGAGCCTCTGGCATTGGAAGGCTGTTTCTTTTTTTTTTTATCCAGTGTTTACTATCTGGATAGAATTATAATTTTTTTTAACTTTTTATTTTGTACTGGGGTATAGCCAGTTAACATGTTGCGGTAGTTTCAGGTGAACAGTGAAGGGTGTATGTCAGCCATATATACACATGTATCCATTCTCCCCCAAATTCCCCTTTCTCCCAGGCTGCCACATAACAGTGAATGGAGTTCCATGTGCTGTACAGTAGGTCCTTGTTGGTGATCAGTTTAAAATACAGCAGTGTGTACCTGTCCATCATGAACTCCCTAGCTATCCCTTCCCCCGATCCTTGAAGGTGGATTCTTAACCACTGGACCACCAGGGAAGTCCCCACATAGCTTTTTAAGAGCAAGTATTTGTCAAGTAAAAGATGCCCAGATGCAGGAACAACTGCATTAAACATCAGATACAGAAGGGACACATCCTGCTGGTCTGCTCTGCTAGTGAAAGATGTTAAACATTCTTAGTCTGTGCTGAGTAGAGCATTTCATCTGGGGGAACTCAGGCAGAGTAGATTGTTGTCGTATTAATATTCCTTATCAATCTTTACGTTGACCAGTAATGGTCTTTTCCATTTTTTTCCTGCAGTATCTAAAGCTGTACTTCATACTCTTCTGATATCCTGGATCAAGCACCAGGGTGGGGTCGGCCGTGCTGCGGGGCGTGTTCCGTCCTGAGTGCACCCTGTTCACACGTGTGTTCCCGTCTGTTTCAGTCGTCACTGTTGAGCGCTCTGCTGGGGGAGCTGCCCCCGAGCCAGGGGAAGGTCAGCGTGCTCGGGAGGATCGCATACGTTTCTCAGCAGCCCTGGGTGTTTCCAGGAACTGTGAGGAGTAACATTTTATTTGGGAAGAAATATGAAAAGAAACGATATAAAGAAGTAATACAGGCTTGTGCTCTGAAAGAGGTGAGTAATGGCTCTTGAGTTGTATGTACTCAGTTCAAATAATGATAATATTGGTTTAAATCTAAGGTTTGTTGAAAGTTCTTTTTTTTTTTTAATTTGAAAGGTCTTTTATTTATTGCTTTAAACTGGACTTCTGGGTAAGCATGCAGTCCTATACATTGCTGTTTTAATTCTGATGTGATAATGATGGTCACAGAATGCTTTGTTTCATTTGGTGAAGTTTCATTCAATTTTAGATTCTTTTTTTTATGGACAATTATAAAAATTACTAAATATAGACAGTACCATGAAATGAACCTTCATGTTCCTACCCCCAGGTTCAGCCAGGGTCAGCTGGTGGCCAGTCTTGCTGGGTCTTTACCCCTGCCCTGTGCCACCCCTCCACCCAACCCCCCCACCCCATCCCCTGGTATTCTAAAGCAGATCCTAGACCTCAGATTCGTTCATCTGTAAACATTTCGTCATTGTCGTTCAGTGACTAAGTCTTGTCCGACTCTTTTTGACTCCAAGGACTGCAGCATGCCAGGCTTCCCTGTCCTTCACTATCTCTCAGAGTTTGCTCAAACTCATGTCCATTGAGTCGGTGATACCATTCAACCGTCTCATCCTCTCTCGTCCCCTTCTCTTCTTGCCCTCAGTCTTTCCCAGTGTCAGGGTCTTTTCCACTGGGTTGGCACTTTGTATCAGGTGGCCAAATTATTGGAATTTCACCTTCAGCTGCAGTCCTTCGAATGAATATTCAGGACTAATTTCCTTTAGGACTGACTGGTTTGATCTCCTTGCAGCCCAAGGAACTCTCAAGAGTCTTCTCCAACACCACAGTTCAAAGGTATCATTTCTTTGGCTCTCAGCCTTCTTTATGGTCAAACTCTCACATCTGTACATGACTACTGGAAAAACCATAGATTTGACTATAAGGACCTTTGCTGGCAAAGTGATGTCTCTTGTTTTTTAATATGCTGTCTAGGTTTGTCATAGCTTTTCTTCCAAGGAGCAAGGGGCTTTTAATTTCATGGCTGCAGTCACCAACTGCAGTAATTTTTGAGTAGAGGAAATTAAAATCTGTCACTATTTCCACCTTTTCCCCATCTCTTTCCACCTTTTCCACTTATTTGCCATGAAGTGATGGGACCAGATGCCACATAAATCCACAATAAACATAGTCCGTTACCATAAGCAATATAGTGTATAATATTTGTATATTATCATTAACCACTTTTAAAAACTTTTTAAACAATTTTTATAAAAAGCTTTTAAGGCTTTTTAAAACTTTTAGGCATTACATAGTTAAAGGTATCGTGTTGGTAAATTCTGGTTTGATATTTTTCCATATAAATTATTTGACCTTACAAACCCCCCTTGGATGCCTATAAGTTTGTAACTTCTTTCTAAGTTTGTAATGTGTAAAAAAACACATTCCTGCCAACTTGGACGTTTTCTTTTCAGATTGCCATGGCAATCCCAGGATAATAAGTTTATTGATACTTACATGTCCAGATATAGGGGCCTTCAAGATGAGTTAGTTTAGTGCTGCCTTCATTTAAAATATGCTCTTCAGTCACCACCTGGACAGCCTGATGTGAAAGAGCAGAAGACTCTGAACTGATACAATCTGGTTCAGATTCCTTCTCTTCTGTGTAACAGCTGACTGTCCTCAGACCAGTGATATGGCCTCACTCAGTCTCAGTTTCCTCACCTGTGAAATGGGGCCAGGACTTCCTGTGAGCTTGCTGTGAGGGTTAGAGATAATCAGCGTCAGGGTCCAGCACAGAGCTTGGTGCCCAGATCTTACCCGCCAGGAGCTGAGAGAAGCTGTGTGCACATGTACAAACGATGGAGCAGAGTAAGACAGGTCCTTCAGGAGAGATGAGAGCTGTAAACAGAGCCTTAGGAGCCCAGCAGGAAGAGGTGAGTCCAGGATGGCTTCATGGGAGAATGTGTGGGGGCTGAGCCTGGAAAGATGGGCAGGATATGGGCAGGCTGTGAGAGGAGGGGAGATTCCACATGGAAGAAAAGCTGTGAAGGAAGGCAGGGCTCCTGCTGCTGACTGTAGAGCCCAGCCCTCCTCTGCCCGGGCCTCATGTCCAGCCCCCATTAACCATTTCAGCAGTCTGCTCGGTGGTGCTTCTACTCTAAGTCTCCACCATCGCTGAAGGACGGATGCTTCTGGATGGATGGCATCAAATCTGCTTTGCTTTGCCATTTCCTAGTTTGCCTCTAGTGTGTGTGTCTGCTGTTCAGTGAAAATTGGGGAAACTTGACTTAAAGGGAAATAACATGAATAAAAACACCTTCCTGTCAGTGGGAGGAATTGTAATGTATGCTCAAGTCAGGCTTTTCCCTTTAACCTAATCAGAAAATGGTGGCTGGGAAATTAGCCTGATTTGGATTTTACATCAAATCCTCTGAAACGTTTTTCCCCTTTGGGGCTGGTCCATAAATGATTGTCAGAGTCAGCAACACGCTCACAGTCCTGCTACCAGATTTGGAAAGGGCCTGTCTCTTGTGCCCTAACTGTGCTGAGTGGATTTGGGTGCCTTTTCTAGAACATGGTTAAGATTGCTGTGCCATGACATGTTACTGTTTTGAGAAACAAAATGAAATAATGTAGAATTAAAGCATAAAAGCTAAGTAGAGCAGCTTGCAAGGACTTCACAGTGAAACAGAGGCCAACAACTCTGTGTGTATGTGTGTGTGTGGAGCTGGGAACCTGTCTTAAAATGGCTCGTTGTTCGTGAAAACCAGAGCAAGGGCTAGTAACAACTTCTGACTCGTCAAAGAAAGAAAGTGAAATGATGATGAATTTTCAGGACCGTGCCAGTTCTGCCTTTCATTTTATGTACCCCAGTTCAGCTTTGAGTGAGCAGGGAACCTGTGTTTGTCTCTGTGTCTTTGTGGCTGTCAGTGTGGGTTTTGATGGACGCTCTTTCTTTCTTTTCTTTATGGTCATTTGCTTTGCATGTTATGACCCATGGGGTCCCACTGTTGGTTTGATGAGGAATAGGCATCACCCACCAGTAGCAAGTTACAGTCAATTCCAGTCCTTTTTCCATTTATGGAGGGTGTTCATACTTAGATTCTCACAGCATCCTAGAGTTTAGTGACTCTGGTTATTGCAGCACATTCTGTAGAAGAGGAAAGTGAGACTTAGGAGATCAAAGGACTGGTTTTCGATGGAGACTCCAGTGTGCCACCTGCTTTCTCCCCAGATTTGCTCAAGTAGAGACAGGGAGTAAGGGTGTCATCTGCAGAAAGTAGTGCTGTGTATCTTAGATCGATGCCTGAGGGGTTTAGTAGATACTTCAAAGATAGAAATATAATCATTGTGTAATTTAAACCTAATTGTTATCTTGTCATTTTAGGGATATTCTTGTCATCTTTTTTTAATTTCCTCAGATACTCTGGGGAAAAGAGTATCTTTTCTGATTTGTCTATTTACTTAATAAACAATATTCAAATATAACTTATGGTAGATTCCCAGATCCTCAAGTTAAAACATCATATCCTTCTTAACTTTGAATTTTTCCTGGATCCACAGACAAGCATCTACTTAGTCCATCTGATCTGCTGGGTGTCCGTTGAGCACACTGTTTCTTTCCTTTTGGTTTTCCTGCCCAGCCTGCTCTTTCTGTTCCTATTTCTTGCACAGACCTTGTCTGTCACTCTGTCACTTGCTTTATGTATCACTGTGAAGACATTGGTCAGATGTTATCCCTTCTCTGAAAGTGGGAAGCAGAGACCAAGTTCTGCAAAACCGGTAATTTAAGATAAACTAAATCCTGTGCCTTCACCTCCTGGGCCTCCAGCTCTCACACCTGTGTCTGTAGCGCAGACCTTCACACCTGCATGTCCAGCTGCACAGTGATACCACTGAGAGGTCATCTCATCTTGTCCACAAGCCAAGGCCCCTAAACCTGCCTCCACCATCTTCCCCAACATGGAGACCCTGTCCTTCCCCTTCCTCACCCCAGACAACGCAGTCCTCTTCTCTTACAGCCACACTCCTCCCATCAGCAGGTCTCACAGACTCCTCCTTCCAAGTGTGTCTGGAGTGTCACCCCGCCTCTCCATTTCCACTGCTCACTAGATTATTCTAGTAGCTTCCTCACTTGTATTTGCCCTCACCCTTCCCCACCCCTTTACTGCCTGTTTTCCACAAAGCATAGAAGTGATTCTTTAAAAACTTTCAGACCACATCAATCTCCCCCTCCCCCTGTTACTGGAGTGCCCCCAGGCTCCTCCTGCTCTGTCTCAGCCCTCACCCCCTCACCCTCACTCTGCTCTCTGCCTTCTTGTCCTGAGCCCCTTGGGCATCTCCCTGTGGCCCTTGCACCCCCACCCTTTGTGAGGAGCAGCCCCAGATCTGCTCACACCCCCTCTGAGCAGAGCCCTCCCCCGCAGTGTGGACTCACTTCCCTCCTTCACTCTCCATCCCCCTGAGCCGGCTTCCTTTTCCTTCTTGTCCTCAATACTTCCACTGAGGTTAATTTTCCATATTGTTCATCTCCCACCATGGAAAGAAATGCTGGGACTTTGTTTCCTTGTGGCTGAATTCACTGTGCCCAGAACGGTGCCTGGTATATATAGTCAGTCCTCACTAAATATTTGTTAAAATGATCAAACGCATAAATGCTTTGAGAAAAATACAGAATAAAAACCAATGAAAAGCCCTGAGAAGTTTTTTGGTTTTGTTTTTGTTTTAATTTAATTTTCCAGGCTTTGGTTATGGTCACTATGAAGTAAGCCCATTGCTGTTGATTAAACACTTGTATGAAAAACTGATACTAAAAGGTTCAGATGGCAGGAGGAGAATAGATTTAAATCTTATTCTCTTTTCCCTTTTCTATCTCCATACAGGATTTGCAAAATTTGGAGGAAGGAGATCGAACTGTGACAGGAGATGGAGGAACCCCGCTGAGTGCAGGGCAGAAAGCCTGGGTCAGCCTCGCCAGGTAAATGGGGTTTCAGTTGCCATCCTGCCCCTCCTCCTCCACAGCTCCTAGTGGACGTGAGCACGCAGACCCCGCTCTCCCCATGGGCCTGGGTGAAGCAGGGGCTTGGCCCTTTCCCTAGGCTAGTAGAAGGAACATGAAGTTGTTGGACATCATCGTGATTCGCAGATGGGACCCAGGGAGTGTGAAGTGTCCTCTCCTGACGTCTCTCCCTATGTTTTCTAGAGCCATGTATCAGCATGCAGACATCTACCTACTGGACGACCCTCTCAGCGCAGTGGATGCAGGAGTCAGCAGGCACTTGTTTGAACAGTGAGTTTGCTCCTGTTTTCTATCATCTCTGCTTTTGAGGAACCCTGTAGAGATTGGGGAAGAGAGGTCAGGAAAGCCTTGTGCTTCAGGAAAGTCAGCTCATTCTGGCCTGGTGTCCCTCCCTTCCCTCAACAGAAGATCCATCATAGAGAAATTTTGCATCACGATGAGGTCAAGACAGGAAGATACAGAAGGATCTTCCAGTGTGTGTAGGAGAGTGGTTACTTGCTTTAGGGAGTGAGGGATAGATGGCAGATAACCCCCTGTTACTTGCACTTGATGGATCCAGACACTGTGGATGGATCCAAACCCCAGGGATTAGAAGGATGATTTAAAGTTTTTAAATCGGAGAGGGAGATTTGGTAACCTTGTAACTGGCTGCCAGTTTTTCTCTTCCATCATTTGTTGAAGACACATTAGAAGTGAATTTTTCAGTACAGACATAGGCCTTCTGTGGAAAGACTCTGTTGGCTTATGCTTATTATTCTGTTGGTTTAGAAATACTTAGTTAAGTCTAGAATTTACAGATGATTTATTCCACATCTGAGTATGACTCAATTATTTAACGTTTCTTCACAGACCTTTACTAGAACTAATGCTTAGACCCACATGTAGGGTTTTTTTTTTTAGTGGTTTTATTTTATTTATTTATTCATTTTTAAATTTAATTTGTTTTTTTTCCTTTACATTATCATGTTGATTTTGCCATACATTGACATGAATCTGCCATGGGTATACATGTGTACCCCTTCTAGAACCCCCCTCTCACCTCCCTCCCAATTCCATCTATCTGGGTCATCCTGGTGCACCAGCCCTGGGCACCCTGTGTCAAGCATCAAACCTGGGCTGGTGACTGGTTTCACGTATGATAATTTACATGTTTCTCCC
Organism: Antilocapra americana; assembly: GCA_007570785.1. Classification (NCBI taxonomy): domain Eukaryota; kingdom Metazoa; phylum Chordata; class Mammalia; order Artiodactyla; family Antilocapridae; genus Antilocapra; species Antilocapra americana. Next base: position 4,164 of record SRVM01010242.1, on the reverse strand, counting down.
ATATCATCCCACCCTTGCCCTCTCCCATAGAGTCCAAAAGACTGTTCTATACACCTGCTTCTCTTTTGCTGTCTCGCATATAGCGTTATCGTTACCATCTTTCTAAATTCCATATATATGCGTTAATATACTGTATTGTTGTTTTTCCTTCTGGCTTACTTCACTCTGGATAATAGGCTCCAGTTTCGTCCACCTCAGTAGAACTGATTCAAATGTATTCTTTTTAATGGCTGATTAATATTCCATTGTGTATATGTACCACAGCTTTCTTATCCATTCATATGTTGATGGATATCTAGGTTGCTTCCATGTCCTGGCTATTGTAAACAATGTGGCGATGAACATTGGGGTACACGTGTCTCTGCCCAGCAGTGGGAATGCTGGGTCATATGGCAGTTCTATTTCCAGTTTTTTAAGGAATCTCCACACTTTTCTCCATAGTAGCTGTACTAGTTTGCACTCCCACCAACAGTGTAAGAGGGTTCCTTTTCTCCACATCCTCTCCAGCATTTATTGCTTGTAGATTTTTGGATGGCAGCCATTCTGACTGGTGTAAAGTGGTACCTCATTGTGGTTTTGATTTGCATTTCTCTGATAATGAGTGATGTTGAGCATCTTTTCATGTGTCTGTTAGCCATTTTTATGTCTTCTTTGGAGAAATGTCTGTTTAGTTCTTTGGTCCACTTTTTGATTGGGTCGTTTATTTTTCTTGAACGGAGCTGCAGGAGTTGCTTGTATATTTTTGAGATTAATTGTTTGTCCGTTTGCTATTAATTGCTTCGTTTGCTATTATTTTCTCCCATTCTGAAGGCTGCCTTTTCACCTTGCTTTTAGTTTCCTTTGTTGTGCAGAAGCTTTTCATTTTGATTAGGTCTCATTTGTTTATTTTTGCTTTTATTTCCAATATTCTGGGAGGTGGGTCAACTTGAGTTTGAAGCATCTACTTTTGCTTTATTGACCATGTCAAAGCCTTTGACTATGTGGATCGCAACAAACTGTGGAAAATTCTTAAAGAAATTGGAATACCTGATCTGCCTCCTGAGAAATCTGTATGTAGGTCTAGAAGCAACAGTTACAACCATACATGGAACAACAGACTGGTTCCAAATCAGGAAGGGAGTACATCAAGGCTGTATATTGGCACCCTGCTTATTTAACTTATATGCAGAGTACATCATGAGAAACACTGGGCTGGATGAAGCACAAGTTGGAATCAAGATTGCCAGGAGAAATATCAATAACCTCAAATATGTGGATGACACCACTCTTATGGCAGAAATGGAAGAACAACTAAAGAGCCTCTTGATGAAAGTGAAAGAGAAGAATAAAAAAATTGGCTTAAAACTCAACATTCAGAAAACTAAGATTATGGCATCTGGTCCCATCACTTCATGGCAAATAGATGGGGAAATAATGGAAACAGTGACAGACTTATTTTTTTTGGGGGGGGTGGGGCTCCTAAATCACTGCAGATGGTGACTGCAGCCATGAAATTAAAAGACAATTGCTCCTTGGAAAAAAAGCCATGACCAACCTAGATAGCATGTTAACAAGCAGAGACATTGCTTTGCCAACAAAAGTCCATCTAGTCAAAGCTTTGTTTTTTCCAGTAGTCATGTATGGATGTGAGAGCTGGACTTAAAGAAAGCTGAGTTCCTAAGAATTAATGCTTTTGAACTGTGGTATTGGAGAAGACTCTGAACTTGAGTCCCTTGGACTGCAAGGAGATCCAACCAATCCATCCTAAAGGAAATCAGTCCTGAGTATTCACTGGAAGGACTGACACTGAAGCTGAAGCTCCAATACTTTAACCACCTAATGTGAAGAACTGACTCACTTGAAAAGACCCTGATGCTGGGAAAGACTGAAGGTGGGAGGAAAAGGGGATGACAGAGGATAAGATGGTTGGATGGCATCACCGACTCGATGGACATGACTTTGAGTAAACTCCAGGAGTTGGTGATGGACAGGGAGGCCTGGCGTGCTGCAGTCCATGGGGTCACAAAGAGTCGGACATGACTGAGCAACTGAACTGACTGATCTAGAATCTTTCTGAAGCCCCGACTCTCACTTTGTGTTTCTGGAGTTTGTTGTCAGTGGCTCTCTCTTGGCCACAGAACTCCTGAAGGAGAAAAGCTCTGTTGCTTCTCTGTCCTAAGACATGCTGACGAAGGCCTCTGGTGGAGTCTAGATTGGCCTTTATTGAAACCTCATGAGTTCGCTTTTTCTGAAGCAGCCTCCACATCTACCTCCACAGGTAGTTAGTTCACTTGCTGTTGTTCATCTCGTTAAAGCCAATGAGCCTTCCAGCTGCCCTTATTAACAACCCCATTGTATGCACTGAGATCAAAACCTCTTAGCTGTACAAAACCTTTGCACTATATAAAACCTCTTAGCTTCCAAGGAGGACAGTGAGCCAGGAAAGGGGAAGGAGCCACACTGGGCAGAATAAGGGAGACTAGGACACTCAGCTCACATTCCTGCCTCTGAGGAACCTGTCTCTACGTGGAGCTTGTTAAGACAGATGCCTGGGGAAAGGTCAGCCGAGTCAAGGTTTAGAGGTTTCCATACAGGATAGGAAAGTGGAAGCAGAAGTGGCAGCTGGAGGCTTTCACTGAAGTTGGAAAGCTCCCTGTGCCCAGGGCTGGGCGGAAAGTGCCCTGAGGGCCTGCAGGTTGGGCGGGTGTGTGGAGGCTGAGAAGAGGACCCAATTTTGGGGGGGAAGGAAGAGGAGCAGCTCAGGTGTGGGGGGAGGAGGAAGCAGGGCTGTGAGGAGAGCAGCAGGCCCGTCCTCACCTGTGGGGTGAGGAGGCAGGGTGTTCAGCAGAGAGAAGCCGTTTAGAAATTCTCGCTGTCGGTCCTGTGTTAGTTTGCTGAGCCTGTCTATCCAGGCTGCTCTCACAGGAGACCAGAGCCTGGGTGGCTTATGAGTAATAGAAGTTTATCTGTCTCGGTTCTGGAGCCTGGGGAAGTCCAAGGTGAGGATGCTGACAGATTCATTGTCTGGCGAGAGCCTGATTCCTGTGTGTCCTCATGTGGGGAAGGGGTGAGGGAGCCATGTGGATCCCTTTTATCAGGGCACTAATCCCATTTACGCAGGCTCCACCCTCGTGACCTGTCACCTTCCAGTGGCTGTACTTCTAGTTCACAGTGGGAATTAGGCTTCACTATATGAATTTTGAGGACAAAAACATTCAGTCTATAGCGAGTTGTCACAGATGGGGTGCTTAAAGAATAGAAATTCATTTTCTCACAGTTCTTGAAGCTGGAAGTTGATGGTGTGGGCGGGTTTGGTTTTTGCTGAGAATGCAGTCCTTGGCTGCTGGTCCACCTCACTGTGTCCTCACATGGTCTTTCTTCTGTCCAGGGGTACCCTGTGTCTCTGTCCTTTTTGTTGGAAGAAAAATATCAAAATATTGATTTACATTATTGTGTTAATTTCTTTGGCAAAGTTACTCAGTCATCTACATACATACATTCTTTTTAATCTTCTTTTCTATTATGGTTTATCTCAGAATATTAAATTATAGCTTGTGCTCATCACAAAAGTTTTCCTGAGTTCTTTTTTGAACACAGGAGATATTTATAAAATCCTCTCAAATATTTTGGGTGCACCACTTTGGATATATACTTGATAGAAGCAAGCTTAAGACTGTTGTTTTCTAATCAGAACCACATTCTCTAGGGTGACTTAAAGCAGAGAGCATGGAAGTAATTAGGAAACCACTCAGCAGCAACTGGAGAGTGTTCTCAAGTTAAAGAATGGGATGAAACATATGATGTGAGAGATGGCGGTCATGAGGAGTGCTTTGTGTTATAAGTGAATGAATCACGCTTCTACTTGCCACTAACAGATCCCTTCAGTCATAAATCTATATCCAAGATCATTAAGGTTTGTGAGATTTACATCTCTATGCTGTGAACACTAAGTGGGTTCTGTCACCTATAGAAGGCAAGAGGATTTAGGTGACCTAATGCAGTCTCGTTGTGCCATGGGGATCATGCTATGGATCCCAATGTATTTCAGCCCCACATCCCAGACCCTTGCCTCCTTCATCATCAGCTCTTCAGGTCTGTCCTGATCAGACTCCCATGCTTCTATGTACACAGCTCACCTTCCTGCTCCAGCCCTTCACGGACATCCCCACCCCAACCCCCACCACC
>SRVM01010229.1:0-10317 GCA_007570785.1 Antilocapra americana | reverse complement strand
CTTGAGAAAAAGGTGAAATTCCTTGTTTTGGGGTGGAATGACCTATAGATATCAATTAGGTCTAGTTGGTCTATTGTATCTTTTAAAGTTTGAATTTCCTTGTTACTTTTCTGTCTAGTTAATCTATCCATTGGTGTGAGTGGTGTATTAAAGTCTCCCACTATTATTGTGTTGTTGTTGATTTCCCCTTTCATACTTGTTAGCATTTGCCTTACATATTGTGGAGCTCCTGTGTTGGGTGCATAAATATTTATAATTTTTATTTCTTCTTCTTGGATTGATCCTTTGATCATTATGTAATGTCCATCTTTATCTCTTTTCACTGCCTTTATTTTAAAGTCTATTTTATCTGATATGAGTATTGCCACTCCTGCTTTCTTTTGGTCTTTATTTGCATGGAATATCTTTTTCCAGCCTTTAACTTTCAGTCTCTATGTGTCCCTAGGTTTGAGGTGGGTCTCTTGTAGACAACATATATAGGGATCTTGTTTCTGTATCCAGTCGGCCAATCTTTGTCTTTTGGTTGGGGCATTCAGCCCATTTACATTTAAGGTAATTATTGATAAGTATGCTCCCATTACCATTTATTTTATTGTTTTGGGTTCGAGATTATCTACCCCATTTGTGTTTCTTATCTAGGCAATTTCCTTTAGCATTCGTTGTAGGGCTGATTTGGTGTTGCTGAATTCTCTCAGTTTCTGCTTGTCTGAAAAACTTTTGAATTCTCCTTCAAATTTGAATGAGATCCTTGCTGGGTACAGTAATCGGGGTTGCAGATTGTTTTCTTCCATGGCTTTAAGAATGCTCTGCCATTCCCTTCTGGCCTGAAGCGTTTCTGTTGAGAGATCAGCTGTTATCCTTATGGGATTCCCCCTGTGAGTTATTTTTTGCTTCTCCCTTGCTGCTTTTAATATTTGGTCTTTGTATTTGATATTTATTAATTTGATTAATATATGTCTTGGGGTGTTCCGTTTGGGATTCATTCTATTTGGGACTCTCTGTGTTTCTTGGACCTGAGTGGCTATTTGCTTCCCCAATTTAGGGAAATTTTCAACAATTATCTCTTCAAGAATTTTCTGATGGTCTTTCTTTTTGTCTTCTTCTTCTGGGACTCCTATGATTCGAATATTGGTGCGTTTAATATTGTCCCAGAGGTCTCTAAGATTGTCCTCATTTCTTTAATTCTTTTTTCATTTTTCCTTTCTGTTTCATTTATTTCTGCCATTCTGTCTTCTACCTCACTTATTCTGTCTTCTATCTCTGTTATTCTACTGTGGGTTCCCTCCAGGGTGTTTTTGATCTCATTTATTGCATTATTTATTGTATTTTGACTCTTTTTCATTTCTTCTAAGTCCTTGTTAAAGCTTACCTGCATCTTCTCAATCCTTGCCTGCAGGTTATTGAACTGCAGCTCCAACTTATTTTCCAGGTTTTGGATCATTTTCACTATCATTATTCGGAATTCTTTGTCAGGCAGACATCCTATCTCTTCATCTTTTGTTTGGTCTAGGGGATATTTATCCTGTTCCTTTACTTGCTGGGTATTTCTCTGCCTTTTCATCTTGTTTATCTTGCTGTGTTGCCCCTTTATTGTGGGGGTTCCTCACTATGGGAGGGGTTGGATGTGTGATTTGTAGAAGTTTCCTGGATGGGAAAGCTTGTGTGGTGTTCTGGTGGGTGGATCTGGGTTTCCTCACTGTAACTAACAATGGAGTGTCCAGTAAAGAGATTTGAGGTGTCGGTGGACTTGGTGTGACCTTGGCAACCTGTGTATTGAAGCTCCTGGCAGTGTTCCTGCGTTGCTGGTGAATTTGCTTGGTATATCTTACTCTGGAGCTTGTTGGCCCTTGGGGGTTGGTTAATTTCAGTTTTGGTATGGAGGAGGTTGATGAGTTCCTATCGATTAATTAACTCTTGGATCTAGGAGTTTTCTGGAATTCTCAGGGTCTGGGTTTAGCCTCCTGTCTTCCAGTAGCCTCAGGGCTCTTTTATCTCTGCACTGATGGTGGCAGAACCTCTAGTTTAGTGATGAGAAGTTTCTTCACAGTGAGGGACACCCTGTCGGGTACACAGAGTTACATGGCATGGACGAGAAGGAGAAGAGAGGAATCCGATGGTGAGGGAGTGAAGTGGCCAGTGATTGCTCCTCTGTGTGCCCTCCACAGCCTGGATCCCTTGGAGATGTTCACAGAGTTATATCGAAATGTGAAGAGGGTGGAAGGAGACAGAATTGACCAGAGAGAGAAAAGAGAGAGTCAGATGGATAGAGACAGATCCAGCCAGTGGTCAGTTATTTCAGTGTTCTTCACAGCTGGTAACTCTCAAGCAGAGTCCCAGAGTTGGGTAGAGAATATACAGAAGAAGACATTGAAGGTGTCTTGGTAGGAGAAGAAAAGAGAAAAAAAGAAGGAAAAAAAAAGGAGAAACAAGAATGGGGAGAGAGCAGTCAAGCCAATGATCTCACTCCCAGGTAACAATGGGTACTGGAGCTTGAATCCTTAAAGGTACAAAGTTGATACCCAATACTAATAAGCAAAGATTAAAAATCTAGAGTAAAGACGGGATTCTCAAAATACTATTACAAAGAAAAAGATAGAAAGAAATATAAAGAAGAGAAAAAAAAAAGAGGAGAAACAAGAATGGGGAGAGAGCAGTCAAGCCAATGATCTCACTCCCAGGTAGCAATGGGTACTGGAGCATGGATCCTTAAAGGTACAAAGTTGATGCCAAATACTAATAAGCAAAGATTAAAAATCTAGAGTAAAGACTGGATTCTCAAAAATACTATTACAAAAAAAAGAAAGAAAGAGTGATAAAGAAGAAAATACAACAACAACAACAAAATCAGTAACAAAAAAAATTTTTTAAAGGGGAATCAAGTGGAGATATAAAAGGTAAGAAAGGAGATAGGATGGAGAATACAATAAGGGAGAAAGAGGAGATTTAAAAAAAAGGGAAAATAAAAATAAAGGAAAAGAAAGAAAGAAAAAAAAGAAAATAACAAGGTTATAGGGGACTTGAAAATAAAAAAAAAATTCTAAAAAGAAAAAAAGGGTATAAAAATGTTTTAAAAATTTAAAAGATGTTCCTAGTGCAGTTATAACTAAGGCTTTCTCTGGTGCTGGTGCGTACAACGAGGGGTCAGTTCATTTTTCAGATAATTCCTTGGTCCGGCTTATACTTCTCATGGTCTATAGACTCCTTTCTATGCAGTCTGCGCCACCTGCAGGGATTTGATCTGCTACTCTTGTCAGTTCCAAAGCTGTTGCCTCTGCTAGGTTAAGCATCTTCTGTTTGCTGGTCTTTTATGTGTCTATTCAGCACTCTGGAGTTTGCTCTGCTCCTGCTGAGTGTGCTTCCCCCGCCCCTTCTGCTCGGCTCTCTGTCGTCCGCCCGGCGCAGTTGGGGAGTGCGGCTTCTCCCCTCCCCCGACCCAACCGCTCGGCTTTCCCGACGTGCAGCTAAGCACGTCTTCTTAGGTGTGCAGAGCTCCGATCCATCCAGAATCCCCAGAAGTCTTGGTTAGCACCTAGCTCTGTTCGCAATTTGGCCGCAGAAGCCTCGCTGGGGCTGGGCTATGCCCGCTGCACTCGGGCGGGGACTGGACCGGTCCGCGGCCCACAGGCGCCCAGTTCTCCTCGGCCGGCCATCTCTCTGCCGACTCCGCACGCCCTTTGTTCTGTGGCACCCGGCCGGTCACCTCTCTGCCAACTCCACACCTCTTCTTGTTCTGCGTGGGCCTGGCAGGGGGGCTCTTCCTGGGGAAAGCTACTTCACAGTCTATCTCCAGTTAGCCCCCTGGGTTGGGTCGCTCAGGCTGCTCCGTTCCCTGAGCGCGCGGCCCGCCCCTCCCTGAGCAGTCTGCTTTGGCTAGTGGGGGGTGGGGCGTCCGCCGCCGCTGCTTCCCTGTGCCTTCCAGCCAGAGACGTATCTTGCAGGGCTTAATTATTAATCTCCTTTTACTCCCAGCTATCTTGCTCTCCAAGATTCACCACAAATCCCCTCGAGAGAATGCTCCCTGGTATTCGGAAACCTTTCTCCTCTTTTTTTTTTTTTTTCCCTCTTTATTCCAGACTCCCCTTCCAGGACGGATCCCCGCCCCCAACTCTGTCTCTCCTTTACTTTTTTCTCTCTCTGTTTTCTTTTGTCCTACCTCCTCTCGTCGGCAATGGGCTGTCCCTTCAGATGCCCGATGTCCTCTGCCAGCATTTAGATCCTGTTTTATGGAGTTTGCGCGGTCTTTAAAAGTTCTTTTGGTGTATTTATTGGGGAGAGAGTGGTTTCCCCGTCCTATTCCTCCGCCATCTTAGTTCCCCTCCTGGTTTTTAATATTGTGATTCTTTGAATTATCTTTTTTTTAGTGTGTTCCTTTTTAAAATAATTAATTAATTAATTATTTTCTTTACATTATCATGTTGGTTTTGCCATACACTGACATGAATCCGCCATGGGTATACACGTGTTCCCCTTCCAGAAACCCCCTCCCACTTCCCTCTCGATTCCATCTCTCTAGGTCATCCCAGTGCACCAGCCCTGAGCACCCTGTATCATGCATCAAACCTGGGCTGGCGACTCATTTCACATATGATAATTTACATGAATTATCTTTTGTACCATTTATAGCATCTTAATGAATGAAATAAGTAAAATCTTTTACATGTACCCATTTTATATAAGCATAAAGTTCGTATGTATGTCACATATACACAGTGGAAGTGAAAGTCGCTCAGTCGTGTCCAACTCTTTGCAACCCCATGGACTATACAGTTTTGGAATTCTCCAGGTCAGAGTGCTGGAATTGGTGGCCGTTTCCTTCTCCAGGGGATTTTTCCAACCCAAGTATCGACCCCACATCTCTTGCATTATAGGCGGATTTTTTACCAGCTGAGCCACCAGGGAAGCCCATATATATGTGTGTATATATATACACACACACATATACATATATACACATATATATATATACATTGTATGTCGTATATAATGTGTATATATATGTATAATGAATATATAATTCTTCCTTAACAACCTAAAACACACATAGCTCCTACAAGTTCAGCATTTGCATAACTTCGGATTTGAATATATTTCCATTCTCATTTTATACACTCGGGTCACGCTCTGTCCACATTACCAAACTCTTATCCTCCTGTTTTTTCTCAATTCGTTCCAGATTTTTTTTTCTTTCTTTTTTTTTTTTATTATTGTTTTTGCCGTACATTGTCATGATATCACCATGGGTTTACATATGCTTCCCCTCCGGGTCCCCCCTCCCTCCTCCCTCCCCCCCCGGGAAATCTCGCTGCACCAGTTCCGAGGATCAATCCTGGGCTGGCGATTGATTAGACACATGACAATTAACATGCTTCAATGCCCTTCTCCCATATCATCCCACCCTTACCCTCATCCACAAAGTCCACAAGTCTATTCTATACATCTGAATGTCTTTTAAAACTTTACATACGTTTAGAATTAATAGGCATAATGCAACTATTTGCCAAGCTATTCTTTGGGTATAGAATATGAACTATGGCTACAATAATGACTGGGTTCTGGATTACTCAATGTCTAGTTTTCTACATTTGTTCTGTTCTTAGCTAAATTAGTGGCTTCCCAGGTCCAGGGAGCGATAAAGAATCTGCCTGCCGATGCAGGAGATAAAAGAGATTAATTAGAGTAAATGTGAAAATCTGGCATAGATACATTGCCATATTATAATTTTCAATGTACTTTCTCATCTAATTTAATTATTACAACTCTTTAAAATATGTTAATCACCTCTATTGAAAAGGAACTGATGATTTCAACCCAGTTAATGGTCCAGGATTGCATAACTTTGCAATCAAAGAGCCAGGGCCAGAGTTTGGACCTTCCTGATCATTGGGCACTCTTCAATAAATACTACCTCCAGAAATGGAAATGTTAGAGACAGTGGTACTTAAAAGATTAGCATAACCAAGGAAATTACTCCCCAGAACTTAATGTGTTAAACTGGATATAGGGATATTAGTTTAAAGCTAATAAATCAAGTTTAAAATACATCTTGATTAGAGTTTGTGCTCAAACAGGCAGGTTTACATCCTTTGACACAGTAGCAGAGAAGATATGCTGTGGTGGTTGAAATATGGATTCCTTTTTCCACTAAGCAAAAGGTTAAGCAAAGAAGGAAAGAATCACTGATCTACTAATTAATTCACTGGAATTCTTTTCTGAAATACAGATGGCTTCCTTCTTGGAAAATACTAATTCTCCTTGAGTGATTCTCCATCTGTTTTGTTCTGCAAACATACAGACGAGACTGTCTGTTGACTAAGGAGTAGAGCAATTGCCACTCTCTGAAGGTAAGAAAAAGATAAAATTATAATTATATCTTTTCTGAGCTATTGTTTATTTTGTAATAATGAAAAATGACTATTCAAAAGTAGACATCAAATAAACAGACTCATCTTTAGGGACAATGTTTAAACAAGCTTGAGGCTGTGGCCATGATAAACAAACACTTATTTGCTGAGGTTGTTTTTCTACCAAACCTCGTATTTCTATTTACAAATATACAGGACCTGAAGAAAACAATTTATACAGAGAATATTAATTGTAATAATATTTCAAGTTTATTGCACATTTCAAGACTGAAAGAAAAAATGTCAGGATCCAAAAAAAGAAATACGAAAAATAAATAGAACACGTGGAAAGGGAAAAGAATATAGGAAACAAAAAACAGACTCCATTGAGGAGTCAACTACTATATTTCTATGTACTTGGCAGGTGAGCATGAAAACAGAGGATTTCAGAACAGTTTAGCAAAATCATCTATTCCTGCAGAAATTTCTCTTTATTGATACTAGTCACTACTTATTTTTCTTTTTCTGTTCCCTTAAAGCCATTCTTCTAATTCCACCCTAGTACTGTCACTTGTGTGTTGGTATCAGTGCAATACTGTAAGAGAAGATGAATAATATAATAAACAAATTGAGTCAGTCTTACTTGATATGTGAATCTGCACATGCTTTAGAAATAAATAATAGGCAATTCGAATTTTTAATTAGATTTTTCATCAGAGTTCAATATAGTGAGAATTGTCTTAATATCATGTGTCAGATGTTTGGGCGTTTTTGCTGCTGTTGTTTTTTAGACATACCTTGAGAATTTAAAGTTTGTGTTACTCTGGGAATATTTATTCTCAAAAATTTATTTATCAGTTTCTACATGTAGAATAAGTGACTATGGAAGATAAGAACTTAAAATCCCATCGAGTTCTAACTTTCTGGGATTAAGGTAAGAATACTAACCAGATCACTATATTTTATAATCACCTTCTTTATATACTTTGTCAGCAGTGGTTCATTTTTCACTGGAAAAGACAATTTTGATACTTAACCCATTGCAATATTTTTTATAATCCATTTAGGCTGGCCTTCTGTGTTCTAGAAGAAATTTGTGCTTCCCCCAGGAAGACTGTTATTCCTTAGGATAATTCAAGGCCTTTTATATTTCTCTAAGGCTTTTGAGACTAGTTTTCTGATGTCACATCAGAGCCCAAGAACATATACTGATACCCCAATCCCAGTGGGAATATTTACCTACATAATTACAGTTCTACTGAGGAATCGTTTAAACACAAAATGAAATTTTGTAATATGTTTTTCTACACGTTAAGAAGGTCTTAGGGAAACATATTATTATATTGTGGATCACAAAATGGTATGTTATTACATGTAAAATTATATTATGTATTTCCTATCTAATTTTATTTAACCTGCTCAAAGCAATGTATCAAACAATTAACAGACTATACTAGGATGGTGGAATACACCAGCATAGTCTTGAATTGGTGCAGTGATGTGCATTCTTGCCAAAGCTGTGACCTCATCTATGAGGAGAAAGAATAAGGAGAGAAAGACTCTGAATTCAGGAGCTTCTGATAATTCAGTGATAATGAACTTTCCCACAGGAGCACTTTCTGCCACATGTCAGGTTTGGGACACTAAATGATAAATTTTGTGTTTCTTCTGAAAAAAAAAGAAGAAGAAGGGAGAAAGCACATTTATATTAACTTCAGAAAACTATAATATTGGCATCAAACAAAATATTGTCTTTATTTATTTATTTTTTGGCTATCTTTATTTTTCATTTTTAACAAACAGTCTAAAATACAATCATCAAATAATTTATAATGTTCAGTGTCTCAGATGATCCATCTGATTAAAACTCAAGTATCACCAGAAATTCATAAAATTCCAAACTTTAATCTTTCTAAATAAATTGAGTTGATGAATTCAATTAGATATTTTGTTGGATCTTGAAACAGAGTCAGTGATTTATTTTACAGTCTGATGAAGAGCAACTCTTTCCTTGAAAAATGTAGTCAGTCCATCAAAATAGGATGATGGCTTTTATGATCCTATATCAGTTCAGTTCAGTTCAGTCACTGAGTCATGATTCTATAAAATCCAAGCTATTTGTTTTAATTCAGTTATCAGTGACATAAACTTGTAGTAGGTGAGGCTTTGTACAATTCCCTTGTTGCGGAATATGACCCATGTCTTTGAAATTAGTGGCTCATAAGGGCATTTACATTTGGATTTGTGCAGAATAAAAAAAGAATTTCAATATATGCTGATGGTTATCATCATTTTTACATATCAAATTAACAAAGGGATTTAATTAATTACAATAGTAGTGGTCAGTATCAATAAGGGCTCAGAAAGATGCAACTCTGGTATACATTTTTTTGGAAAGCAATTGGTAACATATTTCTTAAGTCTTAGCCTTGAAAGTCATAAAAGTATATGATTTTAAATGAGATGTTATATTATTTATTTATTTATTTATTTTTAATTGTTTTTGCCATACATTGTCATGATATCACCATGGGTTTACATATGCTTCCCCTCCGGAACCCCCCTCCCTCCTCCCTCCTCCCCGGGAAATCTCGCTGTACCAGCCCCGAGCATCAATCCTGGGCTGGCGATTGATTAGACACATGACAATTAACATCTTTCAATGCCCTTCTCCCATATCATCCCACCCTTACCCTCATCCACAAAGTCCTCGAGTCTAGTCTATACATCTGTGTTCCTTTTGCTGTCTCGCATGTTGAGTTCTCGTTACCGTCTTTCTAAATTCCATATATATGCGTTAGTATACTGTATTGTTTTTGCTTCTGGCTTACTTCACTCTGGATAATGGGCTCCAGTTTCGTCCATCTGAGTAGAGTTGCTTCAAATGAATTTTTTTTTAATGCTGAGTAATATTCCATTGTGTATATGTACCACAGCTTTCTTATCCATTCGTCAGTTGATGGGCATCTAGGTTGCTTCCATGTCTTGGCTATTGTAAACAATGCAGCGATGAACATTGGGGTACACGTGGCTCTTTCAATTATGGTTTCCTCTGTGTATATGCCCAGCAGTGGGATTGCTGGGTCATATGGCAAGTCTATTTGCAGCTTTTTAAGGAACCTCCACACTGTTTTCCATAGTGGCTGTACTAGTTTGCAACCCCCCAACAGTGTAAGAGGGTTCCCTTTTCTCCACATGCTCTCCAGCATTTATTGCTTGTAGAATTTAGGATGGCAGCCATTCTGACTGGTGTAAAGTGGTACCTCATTGTGGTTTTGATTTGCATTTCTCTGATAATGAGTGATGTTGAGCATCTTTTCATGTGTTTGTTAGCCATTTTTATATCTTCTTTGGAGAAATGTCTGTTAAGTTCTTTGGCCCACTTTTTAATTGGGTTGTTTATTTTTCTAGAATGGAGCTGCAGGAGTTGTTTGTATATTTTTGAGATTAATTGTTTGTCTGTTGCTTCATTGGCTATTATTTTCTCCCATTCTGAAGGCTGTCTTTTCACCTTGCTTATAGCTTCCTTTGTTGTGCAAAAGCTTTTCATTTTAATTAGGTCCCATTTGTTTATTCGTGTTTTTATTTCCAATATTCTGGGAGGTGGGTCATGGAGTATCCCGCTTTGGGTTATGGCAAAGAGTGTTTTGCCTATGTTATCCTCTAGGAGTTTTATACTTTCTGGTCTTATGCTTAGATCTTTGATCCATTTTGAGTTTATCTTTGTGTATGGTGTTAGAAAGTGATCTAGTTTCATTCTTTTACAAGAGGCTGTCCAGTTTTCCCAGCACCACTTGTTAAAGAGGTTGTCTTTTCTCCATTGTATATTCTTGCCTCCTTTGTCAAAGATAAGGTGTCCATAGATGCGTGGATTTATCTCTGGGCTTTCTATTCTGTTCCATTGATCTATATTTCTGTCTTTGTGCCAGTACCATACTGTCTTAATGACTGTGGATTTGTAGTATAGCCTAAAGTC
>SRVM01010218.1:0-11321 GCA_007570785.1 Antilocapra americana | reverse complement strand
TTTCTCCCATTCTGAAGGCTGTCTTTTCACCTTGCTTATAGTTTCCTTTGTTGTGCAAAAGCTTTTAATTTTAATTAGGTCCCATTTGTTTATTCGTGTTTTTATTTCCAATATTCTGGGAGGTGGGTCATGGAGTATCCCGCTTTGGTTTATGTCAGAGAGTGTTTTGCCTATGTTATCCTCTAGGAGTTTTATAGTTTCTGGTCTTATGCTTAGATCTTTAATCCATTTTGAGTTTATCTTTGTGTATGGTGTTAGAAAGTGATCTAGTTTCATTCTTTTACAAGTGGCTGTCCAGTTTTCCCAGCACCACTTGTTAACGAGGTTGTCTTTTCTCCATTGTATATTCTTGCCTCCTTTGTCAAAGATAAGGTGTCCATAGATGCGTGGATTTATCTCTGGGCTTTCTATTCTGTTCCATTGATCTATATTTCTGTCTTTGTGCCAGTACCATACTGTCTTAATGACTGTGGATTTGTAGTATAGCCTAAAGTCAGGTAGGTTGATTCCGCCAGTTCCATTCTTCTTTCTCAAGATTGCTTTAGCTATAGGAGGTTTTTTGTATTTCCATACAAATTGGGAAATTATTTGTTCTAATTCTTTGAAAAAGACCTCTGGTAGCTTGATAGGAATTGCATTGAATCTATAGATTGCTTTGGGTAGTATACGCATTTTCACTATATTGATTCTTCCAATCCACGAACACGGCACATTTCTCCATCTGTTTGTGTCCTCCTTGATTTCTTTCATCAGTGTTTTATAGTTTTCTATATACAAGTCTTTTGTTTCTTTAGGTAGAAATACTCCTAAATATTTTATCCTTTTTGTTTCGATGGTGAATGGAATTGTTTCCTTAATTTCTCTTTCTGATTTCTCACTGTTAGTGTATAGGAATGCCAGGGATTTCTGTGTGTTGAGTTTGTATCCTGAAACTTTACTGTATTCACTGATTAGCTCTAGTAATTTTCTGGTAGAGTCTTTAGGGTTTTCTATGTAGAGGATCATGTCATCTGCAAACAGAGAGAGTTTTACTTCTTCTTTTCCAATCTGGATTCCTTTGATTTCTTTATCTGCTCTGATTGCTGTGGCCAAGACTTCCAAAACTATGTTGAATAGTAGTGGTGAGAGTGGGCACCCTTGTCTTGTTCCTGATTTCAGGGGGAATGCTTCCAGCTTTTCACCACTGAGGATAATGTTTGCTGTGGGTCTGTCATATATAGCTTTTATTATGTTGAGGTATGTTCCTTCTATTCCTACTTTTTGGAGGGTTTTTATCATAAATGGATGTTGAATTTTGTCAAAGGCTTTCTCTGCATCTATTGAGATAATCATGTGATTTTTATTTTTCAATTTGTTAATGTGGTGTGTTACATTGATCGATTTGCAAATATTGAAGAATCCTTGCATCCCTGGGATAAAGCCTACTTGATCATGATGTATGATCTTTTTGATGTGTTATTGGATTCTATTTGCTAGAATTTTGTTGAGGATTTTTGCATCTAAGTTCATCAGTGATATTGGCCTGTAGTTTTCTTTTTTTGTGGCATCTTTGCCAGGTTTTGGAATTAGGGTGATGGTAGCCTCATAGAATGAGTTTGGAAGTTTACCTTCATCTGCAATTTTCTGGAAGAGTTTGAGTAGAATAGGTGTTAGCTCTTCTCTAAATTTTTGGTAGAATTCAGCTGTGAAGCCATCTGGTCCTGGGCTTTTGTTTTTTGGAAGATTTCTGATTATGGTTTCAATTTCCGTGCTTGTGATGGGTCTATTAATATTATCTATCTCTTCCTGGTTTAGTCTTGGAAAGTTATACTTTTCTAGGAATTTGTCCATTTCATCCAGGTTGTCCAGTTTATTTGCATATAGTTGCTGATAATAGTCTCTTATGATCCTTTGTATTTCTGTGTTTTCTGTTGTGATCTCTCCGTTTTCGTTTCTAATTCTGTTGATTTGGTTCTTCTCCCTTTGTTTCTTGATGAGTCTGGCTAATGGTTTGTCAATTTTATTTATCTTCTCAAAGAACCAGCTTTTGGCTTGGTTGATTTTTGCTATGGTCACTTTTGTTTCCTTTGCATTTATTTCTGCCCTGATCTTTAAGATTTCTTTCCTTCTACTAGACCTGGGCTTCTGCATCTCTTCCCTTTCTAGTTGCTTTAGGTGTAAAGTAAGGTCATTTATTTGATTTTTTTCTTGTTTCCTGAGGTGAGCTTGTATTGTTATGAACTTTCCCCTTAGCATTGCTTTCACAGTGTCCCATAGGTTTTGGGCTGTTGTGTTTTCATTTTCATTCGTTTCCATGTATAACTGAATTTCATTTTTGATTTCTTCTGTGATTTGTTGGTTATTCAGCAGTGTGTTGTTGAGCCTCCATATGTTGGAAGTTTTGAAAGGTTTTCTCCTGTAGTTGATATCTAATCTCACTGCATTGTGGTCAGAAAAGATGCTTGGGATGATTTCAATATTCTTGAATTTATCAAGGTTAGATTTATGGCCCAAGATGTGATCTATCGTGGAGAAGGTCCCGTGTGCACTTGAGAAAAAGGTGAAATTCCTTGTTTTGGGGTGGAATGACCTGTAGTTTTCTATATACAAGTCTTTTGTTTCTTTAGGTAGAAATACTCCTAAGTATTTTATTCTTTTTGTTTCAATGGTGAATTGAATTGTTTCCTTAATTTCTCTTTCTGTTTTCTCATTGTTAGTGTATAGGAATGCCAGGGATTTCTGTGTGTTGATTTTGTATCCTGAAACTTTGCTATATTCACAATCCCACTGCTGGGCATATACACCGAGGAAACCAGAATTG
Organism: Antilocapra americana; assembly: GCA_007570785.1. Taxonomy (NCBI): domain Eukaryota; kingdom Metazoa; phylum Chordata; class Mammalia; order Artiodactyla; family Antilocapridae; genus Antilocapra; species Antilocapra americana. The sequence continues at coordinate 8,521 of SRVM01010218.1, read as the reverse complement.
AAAGAGCCACGTGTACCCCAAAGTTCATCGCTGCATTGTTTACAATAGCCAGGACCTGGAAGCAACCTAGATGGCCATCAACTGATGAATGGATAAGAAAGCTCTGGTACATATACACAATGGAATATTACTCAGCATTAAAAAAAAAAAATTCATCTGAATCAGTTCTACTCAGGTGGACGGAACTGGAGCCTATTATCCAGAGTGAAGTAAGCCAGAAGGAAAAACAACAATATAGTATACTAACGCATATATATGGAATTTAGAAAGACGGTAACGAGAACCCAGCATGCGAGACAGCAAAAGGAACGCAGATGTATAGAACAGACTCGTGGACTCTGTGGATGAGGGTAAGGGTGGGATGATATGGGAGAATGGCACTGAAACATGTGATATGTGTAATCAATCGCCAGCCCAGGATTGATGCTCGGGGCTGGTGCACCGAGATTTCCCGGGGGGAGGGAGGAGGGAGGTAGGAAGGAGGGGGGTTCTGGAGGGGGAGCATATGTAAACCCATGGCAATATCATGTCATTGTATGGCAAAACTATTAAAAAAAATTCATAGTATTTAGTGCATATCTATTTTAATTTATGTATGAACCACATGATTTACATAAAAATAGACAAACACTAAATATATGTATTTTTAAAGAATATCTGCATTGAAAACAATATATTAAACACATTAAAATGACTGATGGAAATTGAGTCCATAATGGTAATAAAAATAAGTGAATAAAACAAGGATGGGACCTTGCAGGAACCAAAAATGATAATGTGTTATGAACTGGAGAGGGCCAATATTGCTCCTACTAGGCAAGGATGGAAAAAAAAGGGTCCTGAGATAATATAATTTCGAAGTAAGAGGACCCCTGGGTATCTAGTCCAACACATTTACAATGCAGAAATCCTTTTTCAGCTGTCCTGAAAATGACTACAGTGATAGATTGCTTATCTATAAACCTGTCCTTTTTGGTGTTGAAAAGTTTTAAATGTTGGCTCTAATCTTCCCCTTCCCAGACTTACCAGATCAGAATCTCTGAAGATGGGGTCCAGAAATGCATTTTAAAGTGTTAAGGTAAAAAAAAAAAGTGATTACAGCCGATATCAGGACACTCATTTTTTTCAACTCTTAATTAATTGTTAAATTTACTTGCAGAATTTAAGGAGAGTACTGGTTGGCCAAAAGTTCATTTGGGTTTGTCCATAACATCCTATTAAAAACCCAAATGAACTTTCTGGCCAACTCAATATTTGCTGGCTTAAGGATGGAAGATGTCAAGAACTGAAATTCTAACCAGATACGGTAAGCAGCTACATATACTACACTCACTTATTCATTTACTCATTCATCCAAATTATACTGAGTAGGTTGTATTTCATGCCAGACATACTGGGAAATATAGGTAAGCAAACAGCAATTTCATTATATGTGATAAGCATTATTGTAGGGTCCTGGTGGAAAGGATGGGGGCAGTAGAAGACAGAGTAGAAGTACACAGAAGCAGTTCCCAACCCACAACTGATGGGCCAAAGAAGGCGTCCAGGAGGAAGTAACATTTAAACTAAGGGTAAAGGGTGGCTAGGAGTTAGCTAGGTGAAAGGACACTGAGGGAGTAGGGAGTTGAAAGAAACAGTGTTCCAAACTAAGGCAGTAAGATGTACAAAGGCCAGAGGATTCACAGCAGTGAAAAATGAGACCATAGATGTAGGAAGGAGCCAAGATATGATTAGAATTTACTCTGAGGGTAAAAGTTAAGGATTTTAAATTGGGAAGTGACAAGCTCCAACTTGAAACTATTACTTTTGTAAAGCAAGGAAGTAGATAAGTAAGAGGGTGGGTCAGCAAGGAGGTGGGGAGACCTGTTAAGAAGTTGGTGCAATGAAAGAGCTAAGGAATGTTGGTAACTTTAATCAGGATATTGGAATTAAGGGATAGATTATAGTGGATCAAATCTGAGAGACATAAGGAAAGAGACATAAGAAAGCAGAATCTACACGACTTAGTCACTGATCATACATAAGGATAAGGCTAAGAGAAAGAGACTAATTTCATGTATTTGGCTTATTTGGTGTCATTTGTTAAATTAGAAAATAGAAAGAAGAGGCTGTGGAAGGTGGCTAAAAACAGGGATAAAAGGTGACTATTTCGGTTTGGAATACAACATCTAAATAGCTTTGGGATATTTGAGTAAAGATGGAGAATAACCAGCAAGATACTCAGTTCTGGAGGTATATTTGGAAGGATTCAGTAAAAGACAGTAATGGGGATGAATAAGATTGCCTAGGTAGAATCTTAGACTGGGAGACTATCTAAAACTACAAATAAACATCATCATTTGTATGACGGCAGGGAAGAAGGCCTACCAAAAAAAGACTGAAGTGGGTTTTGCACAGAAGTGGCCAGAGGTTATCATCAAATCTACCATGTGCCAAAAATGATAAGAACAGAATTTCTACTAGATTATCAATGAGTTCTCATTGGTTGAGTAGTGGTATCCAAAGAGTTAGCCTAAACCTTAGAGCTGTTAGAATACCTAACTTCTTAAAGAATTTTCTCCTATATCTGAAACTCAAAGTGTTGACAACCAAGTTGTTTCCTTAATAAGCATCTTAAAAGATTAAAGACTTATTTTGGTAATTATTATTTCCATGAAATTAAGTAACCATTCAAGTATTCAAACAATATCTGAATACTTTCTATGTGCCAGGTACTGTGCTGGATGTTGGGTATACAATGATGAACAATAAAGACAAAGTCTATTTTCATCCAGGTAAGGCTGCAATTTTTTGATAGCAATGGTTATTTAGAAGAAATAAAGATCCATGTTTCCAGAATTTAAATTCCTGATTGAAACTTAAATTCAGTTATACAGCACCTACTACCACAGTTTTTGAAAAGTACAGTATATCAGTGAGTTATAGGCATAGAATAAAAAAAATTTAGAACTCATTTTTCAACTTAACGAGCTGCGGTTTGAAAAAATTAATTTTGTTGAGCCTACTTCTAGAGGGCAGTATGATTGTGGATGACTGTTTCAAAGCCTAAAGAAAGCTGAGGTTGTCTGAGGCAGTCAGGGATAAAAGTAACCAAGGAGGAAAATAACAGAATAATTATCGATGTTGACTAAATGGTTCTCTTACAAGAGAGTGGAGAATGAAAGGAGAGTTGAGGAACAAAGGTAGGGGTAGGAACTGACTTTGTTTTATTGACCCCTTCTACTCAGGTCATCCTCCACAAGAGGTAAACCAAAGATTGACCAAAAAAAAAAAGTATACATGAGGAAACTTGTTGACTGCAAGCTTTGTTATAGCATGACCTGGTTGAGCTGTTCTGTTAAGAACCTCCTATCTGAGTGTTTTTAGTAAAATCTTTTCTTCTTTGGTTGGTCACATTTCTCAGAGAACTATCTTCCAATGTCTGTTTTGAAGGAAGCCTCCCAGAGTTCTAGGAACTGAAGGGGGAAAGCAGTTGACTAGTATTCTTAACATTTGACACGCATTTTACTCTCTAGTTTGCAGCAAAACAGAATTTCCCTCAGCCTGACATAGTGTCTTCCTTGCCTGTTCATGCTTTGTCTCTCAAAAATAAATACAAAAACAAGCAAACCTCTAACAGTCTGCTAGGTTAAAGGAGAGAACTGGCTGTTAACATGGAATTGAAAAAGATCTGAGACAGGACTCTAATTGCATCATAAAGAGATTTTCAACTAATCCTCTTTTTAACGTTTTATCTCCATCTTAAGCTCTTGCTTTCAGAGATAACCTGATATCTGTAATTCTTGAACCCTTTGCAGTTCTGCAAATTGGGATGCTTCAAGGCATTTACAACTCTTAGTTCAGTTCAATTCAGTCACTCAGTGATGTCCAACTCTTTGGGACCCCATGAACTGCAGCACGCCAGGCCTCCCTGTCCATCACCAACTCCCGGAGTCCACCCAAACCCATGTCCATTGAGTTGATGATGCCACTCAGCCATCGCATCCTCTGTCGTCCCCTTCTCCTCCTGCCCTCAATCTTTCCCAGCATCAGGGTCTTTTCCAATGAGTCAGCTCTTCACATCAGGTGGCCAAAGTACTGGAGTTTCAACTTCAACATTAGTCCTTCCATGAACACCCAGGACTGATCTCCTTTAGGATGGACTTGTTGGATCTCCTTGCAGTCCAAGGGACTCTCAAGAGTCTTCTCCAGCACCACAGTTCAGAAGCATCAATTCTTCGGTGCTCAGCTTTCTTTATAGTCCAACTTTCACATCCATACATGACTACTGGAAAAACTCTAGCTTTGATGAGACGGACCTTTGTTGGCAAACTAATGTCTTTGCTTTTTAATATGCTGTCTAGGTTGGTCGTAACTTTCCTTCCAAGGAGCAAGCATCTTTTAATTTCATGGCTGCAGTCAACATCTGCAGTGACTGTAGAGCCCAGAAAAATAAAAACAGCCACTGTTTCCACTGTTTCCCCATCTATTTGCCATGAAGTGATGGGATCGGATGCCATGATCTTAGTTTTCTGACTGTTGACCTTTAAGCCATCTTTTTCACTCTACTCTTTCACTTTCATCAAGAGGCCCTTTAGTTCTTCTTCACTTTCTGCCATAAGGGTGGTGTCATCTGCATATCTGAGATTATTGATATTTCTCCCGGCAATTTTGATTCCAGCGTGTGCTTCCTCCAGCCCAGCGTTTCTCATGATGTACTCTGCATAGAAGTTAAATAAGTAGGGTGACAATATACAGCCCTGATGTACTCCTTTTCCTATTTGGAATCAGTCTGTTGTTCCATGTTCAGTTCTAACTGTTGCTTCCTGACCTGGATCCAGGTTTCTCAAGAGGCAGGTCAGGTGGTCTGCTCATCTCTTTCAGAATTTTCCACAGTTTATTGTGATTCATACTGTCAAAGGCTTTGGCATAGTCAATAAGGGAGAAGTAGATGTTTTTCTGGAACTCTCTTGCTTTTTTGATGATCCATTGAACGTTGGCAATTTGATCTCTGATTTCTCTTCCTTTTCTAAAACCAGCTTGAACATCTGGAAGTTCATGGTTCATGTACTGCTGAATCCTGGCTTGGAGAATTTTAAGCATTACTTTACTAGCATGTGAGATGAGTGCAACTGTGCGGTAGTTTGAGTATTCTTTGGCATTGCCTTTCTTTGGGATTGGAATGAAAACTGACTTTTTCCAGTTCTGTGGCCACTGATGAGTTTTCCATATTTGCTGGCATATTGAGTGCAGCACTTTCACAGCGTTATCTTTTAGGATTTGAAATAGTTCAACTGGAATTCTATTACCTCCACTAGCTTTGTTCATAGTGATGCATTCTAAGGCCCATTTGACTTCACATTTCAGGATGACTGGCTCTAGGTATGTGATCACACCATAGTGATTATCTGGGTCGTGAAGATCTTTTTGTACAGTTCTTCTGTGTATTTTTGCCACCTCTCCTTAATATCTTCTGCTTCTGTTAGGGCCATACCATTTCTGTTCTTTATCGAGCCTGTCTTGGCATGAAATGTTCCCTCGGTATCTCTAATTTTCTTGAAGAGATCTCTAGTCTTTCTCATTCTATTGTTTTCCTCTACTGATCACTAAGCAAGGCTTTCTTATTTCTCCTTGCTATTCTTTGGAACTCTGCATCCAAATGGGTATCTTTCCTTTTCTCCTTTGCTTTTCGCTTTTCATCTTAGGCTTTCTTGGGGCTGTTAAGTTACTCATCCCTCAGCTTTCTAGTTTCCAAAATATTGTTGCTGTTGTCTCCTATCCTGTTTTGCCTGTGGGTTTATGCATTAAAGGGCTTCCCTTGTGGCTCAGCTGGTTAAGAATCTGTCTGCAATGCAGGAGACCTGGGTTAGATCCCTGGGTTGGGATAATCTCCTGGAGAAGGGAAAGGCTACCCACTCCAGTATTTTGGCCTTGAGAATTCCATGGCCTGTATAGTCCATGGGGTCACAAAGAGATGGACATGACTGAGCGACTTTCACTTATGCATTTAAAAAGTCCTCCTTACTGTTGGTTTAGTGGTTTTGAGGGGCAGTAGCTGAGGTTAAATGTATATATTCAATTTTCACTGTAATCAGAACTTACTCTATCTACTTGTCTACCACCACCTTTCTTTACTACACTTCGCAACATGGAACCATTTTCAATTTTCAAAAACACACGTCCTTTCCCTATCAATTTTTGCTACTAGCAACTTCCTCTATCTGGAGTAATTCACCTCCCCACCAATCCTTGTTTGACCCTCTGTGACTATCTCTTTACCACTCTAAATCCAATAACCCAGAATAGCATTCATAGTACTTTTTTATACAGCCATATCAGGGCAAATCACTGTATCATTACCAATGAGATTTTCCTTCTAGACTCTGAACTTCTTATTAACTAAATTTATACCTTAATCACATTAGTATGTCCAGTACTTATTACAGAGGCTAGTACATGGTAGAAATCAGTAAACATTTGGAGGAAGAGAAATACATAGTGTGCTTAAGCAAAAGATTCATTTTATTTATTAATATACTCTTTTTCTTAAAACTGAAGTACAGTCTTAAAATATTGTGTTAGTTTCAAGTGTACAGCAAAGTAATGAGATTTAATATGTCTATAATTTTTTCCATTATAGGTTATTACAAGACATCAAATCAGTCAATGCTTAATGTTTACATATTTTATATATATACCTGCAATCCCAAATTCCTTATTTAGCCCTCCCCTCTTCCCTTCTGGTAAGTTTGTTTTCGATGTCTGTAAATCTGTTTTGTAAAATGACAATATCTCATTCTTAGTTTGTGAAATATACAAAGAGCTCACAGTTCAACATCAAAAAAAGTGAAGAACCCAATCAAAAAATGAGCAGAAGAACTGAACAGATGTTTCTCCAAAGAAGTCAGACACCACATGATTATCTCAATACATGCAGAGAAAGCCTTTGACAAAATTCAACATCCATTTATGATAAAAACCCTCCAAAAAGCAGGAATAGAAGGAGCATACCTCAACATAATAAAAGCTATATATGACAAACCCACAGCAAACATTATCCTCAATGGTGAAAAACTGAAAGCATTTCCCCTGAAGTCAGGAACAAGACAAGGGTGCCCACTCTCACCGCTACTATTCAACATAGTTTTGGAAGTCTTGGTCACAGCAATCAGAGCAGATAAAGAAATCAAAGGAATCCAGATTGGAAAAGAAAAAGTAAAACTCTCTCTGTTTGCAGATGACATGATCCTCTACATAGAAAACCCTAAAGACTCTACCAGAAAATTACTAGAGCTAATCAGTGAATACAGTAAAGTTTCAGGATACAAAATCAACACACAGAAATCCCTGGCATTCCTATACACTAACAATGAGAAAACACAAAGAGAAATTAAGGAAACAATTCCATTCACCATTGAAACAAAAAGGATAAAATACTTAGGAGTATTTCTACCTAAAGAAACAAAAGACTTGTATATAGAAAACTATAAAACACTGATGAAAGAAATCAAAGAGGACACAAACAGATGGAGAAATGTGCCGTGTTCGTGGATGGGAAGAATCAATATAGTGAAAATGAGTATACTACCCAAAGCAATCTATAGATTCAATGCAATTCCTGTCAAGCTACCAGAGGTCTTTTTCAGAGAATTAGAACAAATAATTTCCCAATTTGTATGGGAATACATAAAACCTCGTATAGCCAAAGCAATCTTGAGAAAGAAGAATGAAACTGGAGGAATCAACCTACCTGACTTTAGGCTATACTACAAATCCACAGTCATTAAGACAGTATGGTACTGGCACAAAGACAGAAATATAGATCAATGGAACAGAATAGAAAGCCCAGAGATAAATCCACGCATCTATGGACACCTTATCTTTGACAAAGGAGGCATGAATATACAATGGAGAAAAGACAATCTCTTTAACAAGTGGTGCTGGGAAAACTGGACAGCCACTTGTAAAAGAATGAAACTAGAACACTTTCTAACACCATACACAAAAATAAACTCAAAATGGATCAAAGATCTAAGCATAAGACCAGAAACTATAAAACTCCTAGAGGATAACATAGGCAAAACACTCTCTGCCATAACCCAAAGCAGGATCCTCCATGACCCACCTCCCAGAATACTGGAAATAAAAGCACGAATAAACAAATGGGACCTAATTAAAATTAAAAGCTTCTGCACAACAAAGGAAACTACAAGCAAGGTGAAAAGACAGCCTTCAGAATGGGAGAAAATAATAGCCAATGAAGCAACAGACAAATAATTAATCTCAAAAATATACAAGCAACTCCTGCAGCTCCATTCGAGAAAAATAAACGACCCAATCAAAAAGTGGGCCAAAGAACTTAACAGACATTTCTCCAAAGAAGACATAAAAATGGCTAACAAACACATGAAAAGATGCTCAACATCACTCATTATCAGAGAAATGCAAATCAAAACCGCAATGAGGTACCACTTTACACCAGTCAGAATGGCTGCAATCCAAAAATCTCCAAGCAATAAATGCTGGAGAGGATGTGGAGAAA
>SRVM01010214.1:0-12323 GCA_007570785.1 Antilocapra americana | reverse complement strand
AATGCTAACAAATATGAAAGGGGAAATCAACAACAACACAATAATAGTGGGAGACTTTAATACACCACTCACACCAATGGACAGATCAACTAGACAGAAAAGTAACAAGGAAATTCAAACTTTAAATGAAACAATAGACCAACTAGACCTAATTGATATCTATAGGTCATTCCACCCCAAAACAAGGAATTTCACCTTTTTCTCAAGTGCACACGGGACCTTCTCCAGGATAGATCACATCCTGGGCCATAAATCTAACCTTGATAAATTCAAAAATATTGAAATCATCCCAAGCATCTTTTCTGATCACAATGCAGTGAGATTAGATTTCAACTACAGGAGAAAACCTCTCAAAACTTCCAACATATGGAGGCTCAACAACACACTGCTGAATAACCAACAAATCGCAGAAGAAATTAAAAATGAAATTCAGTTATGCATGGAAACGAATGAAAATGAAAACACAACAGCCCAAAACCTATGGGACACTGTGAAAGCAATGCTAAGGGGAAAGTTCATAGCAATACAAGCTCACCTCAGGAAACAAGAAAAAAATCAAATAAATGACCTTACTTTACACCTAAAGCAACTAGAAAGGGAAGAGATGCAGAAGCCCAGGTCTAGTAGAAGGAAAGAAATCTTAAAGATCAGGGCAGAAATAAATGCAAAGGAAACAAAAGAGACCATAGCAAAAATCAACCAAGCCAAAAGCTGGTTCTTTGAGAAGATAAATAAAATTGACAAACCATTAGCCAGACTCATCAAGAAACAAAGGGAGAAGAACCAAATCAACAGAATTAGAAATGAAAACGGAGAGATCACAACAGAAAACACAGAAATACAAAGGATCATAAGAGACTATTATCAGCAACTATATGCAAATAAACTGGACAATTTGGATGAAATGGACAAATTCCTAGAAAAGTACAACTTTCCAAGACTAAACCAGGAAGAGATAGATAATATTAATAGACCCATCACAAGCATGGAAATTGAAACCGTAAACAGAAATCTTCCAAAAAACAAAAGCCCAGGACCAGATGGCTTCACAGCTGAATTCTACCAAAAATTTAGAGAAGAGCTAACACCTATTCTACTCAAACTCTTCCAGAAAATTGCAGACGAAGGTAAACTTCCAAACTCATTCTATGAGGCCTCCATCACCCTAATTCCAAAACCTGGCAAAGATGCCACAAAAAAAGAAAACTACAGGCCAATATCACTGATGAACTTAGATGCAAAAATCCTCAAAAAAATTCTAGCAAATAGAATCCAACAACACATCAAAAAGATCATACATCATGATCAAGTAGGCTTTATCCCAGGGATGCAAGGATTCTTCAATATTCGTAAATCGATCAATGTAATACACCACATTAACAAATTGAAAAATAAAAATCACATGATTATCTCAATAGATGCAGAGAAAGCCTTTGACAAAATTCAACATCCATTTTTGATAAAAACCCTCCAAAAAGTAGGAATAGAAGGAACATACCTCAACATAATAAAAGCTATATATGACAAACCCACAGCAAACATTATCCTCAATGGTGAAAAACTGGAAGCATTCCCCCTGAAATCAGGGACAAGACAAGGGTGCCCACTCTCACCACTACTATTCAACATAGTTTTGGAAGTTTTGGCCACTGCAATCAGAGCAGATAAAGAAATCAAAGGAATCCAGATTGGAAAAGAAGAAGTAAAACTCTCTCTGTTTGCAGATGACATGATCCTCTATATTGAAAACCCTAAAGACTCTACGAGAAAATTACTAGAGCTAATCAGTGAATATACCAAATATTTGCAACTTAATCAACACATTTGTAAGGTCTGCGGAGGCTTAACAAATAGCTGAGAAAAGAAGAGAAGCTAAAGGCAGAGGAGAAAAGGAAAGATATACCCATCTGAATGCAGAGTTCCAAAGAATAGCAAGGAAAAATAAGTGTCAATGCAAAGAAATAAAGGAAAACAAAGAATGGGGAAGAGTAAAGATCTCTTCAAGAAAATTAGAGATACCAAGGGAACATTTCATGCAAAGATGGGCTCAATAAAGACTGAAATGGTGTGGACCTAACAGAAGCAGAAGATATTAAGAAGAGGTGGCAAGAATACACAGAAGAATTGTACAAAAAAGATCTTCATGACCCAGATAACCATGATGGTGTGATCACTCACCTAGGGCCAGATCCTGGAATGTGAAGTCAAGTGGGCCTTAGCAAGCATCACTACGAACAAAGCTAGGGGAGGTGATGGAAATCCAGTTGAGCTATTTCAAATCCTAAAAGATGATGCTGTTGAAGTGCTGCACTCAATATGCCAGCAATCTGGAAAACTCAGCAGTGGCCACAGGACTGGAAAAGGTCAGTTTTCATTCCAATCCCAAAGAAAGGCAATGCCAAAGAATGTTCAAACTATTGCACAACTGCATTCATCTCACAAACTAGCAAATTAACGCTCAAAATTCTCCAAGCCAGTCTTCAACAGTACATGACCCATGAACTTTCAGATGTTCACACTGGATTTAGAAAAGGCAGAGGAATCAGAGATCAAATAGCCAACATCCGTTGGATCATCATAAAAGCAAGAGAATTCCAAAAAAAACATCTACTTCTGCTTTATTGACTATGCCAAAGCCTTTGATTGTGTGGACCAACAACAAACTGTGGAAAATTCTTCAAGAAATGAGAATACCAGACCACCTGACCTGCCTCTTGAGAAATCTGTATGCAGGTCTGGAAGAAACAGTTAGAACTGGACATGGAACAACAGACTGATTCCAAGTCGGGAAACGAGTATGTCAAGGCTATATATTGTCACCCTGCGTATTTAACTTATATGCAGAGTACTTCATGTGAAATGCTGGGCTGGATGAAGCACAAGTTGGAATCAAGATTGCAGGGAGAAATATCAGTAACCTCATATATGCAGATGACACCATCATTATGGCAGAAAGTGAAGAAGAACTAAAGAGCCTCTTGATGAAGGTGAAAAAGAAGTGAAAAAGTTGGCTTAAAATTCAACATTCAGGAAAGTAAGATCATGGCATCCTGTCCCTTCACTTCATGGCAGATAAATGGGGAAACAATGGAAACAGTGGGAGACTTTCGTTTTGGGGGCTCCAAAATCACTGCAGATGGTAACTGCAGCCATGAAATTAAAAGATGCTTGCTCCTTGGAAGAAAAGTTATGACCAACCTACACAGCATATTAAAAAGCTGAGACATTATTTTGCAAACAAATGTCCATCTAGTCAAAGCTATGGTTTTTCCAGCAGTCATGTATGGATGTGAGAGTTGAACTATAAGAAAGCTGAGAGCTGAAGAATCGATGCTTTTGAACTGTGGTGTTTAAGAAGAGTCTTGAGAGTCCCTTGGACTGCAAGGAGAATCAACCACTCCATCCTAAAGGAAATCAGTCCTGAATATTCATTGGTAGGACTGATGCTGAAGCTGGAAACTCCAATAATCTGGCCATCTGGTGTGAAGAGCTCACTCATTTGAAAAGACCCTGGTGCTGGGAAAGATTGAAGGCAGAGGAAGAAGGGGATGACATAGGATGAGATGGTTAGATGGCATCACCAACTTGATGGACATGAAGTTGAGCAAGCTTCAGGAGTTGGTGATGGACAGGGAGGCCTGGCATGCTGCAGTCCATGGGGTCACAAAGAGTTGGACATGACTGAGCGACTAAACTGAACTGAACTGAATCGACACATTTCTAAATAACCTTAGGTCAAAGAATAAATCAAGAAAGAGATTAGAAAATATGTTTAACTGAATAAAATTAAAATATAATATACCATAGCTTGTGAGATGAAGCTAATATAGTGCTTATAAGAAAATATATAGCTTTAAATGCATATATTAGAGAAGAAAGGATTAAAATTTATAACTTAACAATAACCCTAAAAAGCTAGAAAAGAAATATCAGATTAAGCCTAAACTATATAAAAAGAAGTAGATAATAAAGAAATATATGTATCATACAACAAGCAAATAATAAGGAAAATCAATAAAACCAAATGGTTCTTTGAAAATATCAGTAAATTAAAACATCAGTAATAGCAGAGAAGATGACTATAGATTCTAAAATACTATAAGAGAATATTATTAACAACTTTATGACAAGAAATCCAACAACTTGAATAAAATGGACAGATTTCTCAAAAGAAATAAATTAATAAAACAGACACAGAAGTGAAAAAACATCTGAATAATCCTATTTTATACTAAAAAATAAATGCAATAAAAAACTTTCCATAAAGAAAACTCCAGTTCCTGATATCTTCACTGGTAAATTCTATAAAATGTTTAAGGATGGAATAATGCCATCTTTCAAAAGTACCTCAAAAAATTTAAGGAAGAAACATGTCAAAATTCACTTTATGAGGCCAGCATAATCCTGATACCAAAAAGACATCATAAGAAGAAAAACGACCAAAACCCCTTATGATTATAGACACGAAAAGGCTTTATAAAATATTAGTAAATTGAATCTCATAATATATAAAATTGATACAGATCTTTCTCAACTTATAATGGGGTTGCATCCCAATAAACTCATCATAACTTGAAATGCATCTATTATACCTAACCTACCAAACTTCAAACCTGGGTCTCCTGCATTGCACGCAGATTCTTTACTGTCTGAGCCATCAGGAAAGCCCATTGATAAGCACAGCCTACCTTAAATATGTTCAGAACACTTACATTAACCTACAATCAGCAAAATCATCTAACCAAAGCCTATTGTACAATAAGGTGTTGAACATCTCACATAATTTATTAAATACTATACTGCAAGTGAAAATCAGAATGATTGTACTGTACAGAATGTGTGTGAGTATAATGGTTGTTTACCATCCTGATCCTATGGCTTACTGGGAGTGGAGACTTGTAGGTACTGCCTACTGTCATGAGAGAGTATGGCACTGTACAACACTAGCTCGGGAAAAGATCAAAATTCAAAATATAGTTTCTAATGAATGCATTTTGCCTTTGTAAATCAAACCATAGTAAGTCAGGGACCACCGTACTATATCTTAACCAAGTTGGGAAGGGCAGGGAGTATTCCAGGATTATAGTGCAGTTTAACACTTGAATATCAATCAGTGTAATTCAACACATTAACAAAATAATGAAAAAACCCCATATGATCATCTTAATAGTTTCAGAAAAGAAATCTGAAAAACTGAACAACCATTTATGTAAACACTCTCAGCAAACTAAGAATTGAAGGAGTCTTCCTCAACTTTATAAAGTAAATCTATAAAAGATTTACAAATACTATCATATGTAAGGATGAAGAACTGAATGCTTTCTCCCTAAGCAGGATGTTGCTTTCACCACTTTCTATTCAGCCAAGGCATACCTGCATACTTTGGAGATACTGAGGGTTCAATTCCCGACCACCACAATAAAGCAAATATTGCAGTAAAGTAAGTCACAGGAATTTTTCGGCTTCCCAGTATATATATAAGCTGATGTGCTCAGTCGTGGCTGACTCTTTGTGACCCCATGGACTATAACCTGCCAGTTTCCTCTGTCCATGGACTTTTCCAGGCAAGAATACTTGAGTGGGTTGCCATTTTCTTCTATACAATGTATGTATATATATATGTGTATATATACATATATATAAGTTATACTCACACTGTAGTCTATTAAATAGCTTTATGTCTTTAAAATGTATATACCTTAATTAAATATATTTTATTGCTAAAAAATGTTAATCACCATCTGACAATGCAGTATTGTCAAAAACCCTCAATTTATAAAAATATAGTATCTGCAAAGCACAATAAAATGAGGTGTATCTGTCCAGACTGTAAAAGAAGTAAACATCTTTATTTACATGAGACATAACCATTTAAATGGAAAAGACTACAAGTTTTCTGTTAATAGCTATCAGAATTAATAAGTAAAATTAGCAAGTCTGCATTATACAAAGTCAATACACAGGTATTGTATTCATACTGAAAATGAAAGCATTAATCATGTCCAACTTTCTGCTACCCCATAGATTGTAGCCTACCAGCCTCCTCTGTCCATGTTATTCTCCAGGCAAGAATACTAGAGTGGATAGCCATTCCCTTCTCCAGGGAACCTTCCTGACCCAGGGATCAAACCCGCAGGCAGATCCTTTACAGTCTGAGCCACCAAGGAAGCGTCTTCATTTTGGAGGGAATGAGACTATGCCACCCTAAATATGCCAGCTTGGCACAAGGATATTTTGAGATGAAGTCAACTGAGAAAAAACAAACATGGGAAAAGCTTTCTGCTCTCATACTACTTGCTTAAAAGCAGGGCATAAATATCCCTTTGAGAAAATGTCCCCCTCTCCTCTTCTGAACCAGGAAGGTGACACCAATGTGAATCTACATAAACAAACATTACTAACTAACCTTTATCTTTCATTAGTTTCCTTATAATTAATATACTTCCCACATTTACTACCTCTAGAAACCCAAACCGTTTTTCCATTGTCTAGTCACTCTCCACCCTTTGCTGAAATGAAGCATAATCCCCCAACAAGAACTGCTTCTTTGAGTTTCATTTCTAATCTATAAGTGCCTGTGAACATAAAAATATTAATAAATGTGTATTCCTTTTCTCCCATTAATCTGCCTTTCATCCATTTACTTCATAGGCCCTAGTAACAGATATAGAGGGTAAATGAAAGGTTTTCCTCCCCTACACTATACATGAGAAAACAATTTTTTTGAAAACTATATAACAATACATTTAGAACAACAAAAACATGAAATACATAGACATAAATATACTGAAGATGTGTATACTGAAAACCACAAAACATTGCTGAGAGAAATTAAATATCTTGAGATGTCAGGTCTCTCCACCATTGATCTATATATTTAAAACAATCACAATGAAGACCCTAGCAGTATCTTTTGCGAAAACTGAAAAGCCAATCCCAAAACTCACATGGAATATAGTGGACTTAGGACAGCCAAAGCAATTTTGAAAAGGAAGCACAAAGTTGGATGAAAATACTGTTTGATTTCAAAAATTATTATATAAAGCTTCTTATTCAAAACAGTGTAGTATTTGTATAAGATTAGGCATATAGTT
The DNA here is from genome assembly GCA_007570785.1 of Antilocapra americana. Lineage (NCBI taxonomy): Eukaryota > Metazoa > Chordata > Mammalia > Artiodactyla > Antilocapridae > Antilocapra > Antilocapra americana. Next base: position 5,229 of record SRVM01010214.1, on the reverse strand, counting down.
CATTGAAATAGACCACACAAATATAGAGAGTTTACTTTTCAAAAAGTGCCAGGGTAATTCAGTGAGGAAAGAATGGTCTTTTCAGCAAATGATAGTGCTAGAACAACTGGATATCTATGTGTGTGTTGTTGGGCAAGGGGGACAGTGGGGATTACGTTTAACCCTTGGCTCTCAACAAACACAAAAATTAATTCAAATTGAATCATCAACTGAAATGTTAAGGCGAAAATTTTTAGTATTTTTAGAAGAAAACATAAAAAAGTATCTTTTAACACTGGGTCATATAAAGATTTCTTAGGCCACATAAAGCAAGAACCATGAAAAAAATTAATAAATTGTACTTCTTCAACATTAAAAACTTCGGTTCCCTCAAAGATCCCATTGAGTAAATGAAAAGACAAGCTACCTTGGAGAAGATATTTCCAGTTCAAAAATCTGACATGGATGTTGTATCCACAATTTAAAAAGAACTCTTGTTTTTCAGTATTAAAGAAGAGAACTCAAGTTTTTTAATGGGCAAAAGATTTTAACAGGTATTTCACATACAAAAACACATAGTCAATCATCACATAAATGACATTCAGTATTATTAATCATTGGCAGATGCAAATTAAAACTGCAATGAATGTCACTACACAGCTACTAGAATAGCTAGCCAAATAAAGAGTGATAAGAAGTATTGATAAGACTGTGAAGTGCTTGGAATTCTTACATTGCTAGTGAGAGTGTCAAGTACTATAACCACTTCTGAAATTAGTTCAGCAGTCCTGTGAAGTTCAATACGTACTTCCCATATCATTTAGCAATTCTACTACAAAGCATTTTCTCAAGAGAACTACTTGTACACAACTGTTCATAGCAGCTATATTCTTAGAAGTCCAAACCAGGAAGTAACCTAAATGTCCGTGGATAGAAGGATGGATAAATAAACTATAGTATATTTATAACATAGAATACTACTCAGCAATAAAAATGAACAAACTACTGATACAACAAAATTAATGAACCTCAGCCAAAGAAATAGATACAACTGAGCATGGTACAAGGTACATTGCTGGGGTGTCACCAGCATGAAATTGAGAGTGAATGTCTGCTCAAATTTGCATCTTAGGCACTTCATTTGCATCCCCCTCGTCCCAGCCTGAAAGTATTCACTGTATAGTTCCATTTATGTGAAACTCTAGGATAGGCTGAACTAATCCATAGTGACAGAAAGCCGATCTCTGGCTGCCTCAGGCCAAGAGTAGATGGAATTTACTGCAAAAGGCTCAGGGGAACTTATGGGAGTGATGGAAATGTTTGGTGTCTTGATTGGGGTGATGGTTAAATGGCTGTAAACATGTGTCAAAATCCATTAGACTATATGCTTAAAATAGGCACATTTTACTTTTTGTTAATTATGCCTCGATAATACTGACTTTTTTAAAGAAGGCATTGCTCATACTCTGCTCTGTCCCTCTGGCCTTGCTGTGAGCTGGAGTGTGGACAGGGCAGGGATAAGCCAGCTTTACCCACTGCAGAACAACAAGGGAAAGAAATCTGGACTCTAGAAGCCCAACTCACCTTGAGAGCTGGACAAGTGATTCCTAGAGAGGAATAAGCCTTTCTTGTTTGAGTCACTGCACTTCTGGGACACTAGATAAAACAGCTTAACTTGAGCCCCAGTTAACATAATTACATGTAATTAAGAATTTTTATCAAGTATTTCCCTTATCTATTCCAAATAGACTGTAAATTCTTCATAAGGCAGACCTAGAGGAAAATGAGTCTTTAAGCCCCAAACCATCCAGGACACACAGGCTCGTCAGTTACAGACACACCCCATGACTTGCGCTGTTGCCCACAGCACCTCATCCAACTGAGCTCTGCAGAGGTGGCCAGTACCGAGCCAGCCAGAATGTGTGACTCGTTCTTTCTATGTCCCAGTAATATTCAACACTTAAGCAAATATTGGAGTCATTTCACAGTCTCCTGCTTAAAAAAAAAAAAAAGAGAGAGAGAAATTCTTTAAAGAAATAGCAGTACATAGATAATTAGGAACACATTAAGAATAGTATGAATTCTTAAAATGGCTAATGATAATATTGAGAAATTCACACAGAGTCCCTATGACACCAAAATAATCAAGCAGTTCAAAAGAAGAATGTGATTAGATTCAAAACACTATACACACACACATAAACACATGCTAATTTAAAGCAACTTTTAATTCATTTTATTGATACTGCATAAACATATCACGATATCATTCTTCCCGCTAATTTACTAGAATCTAAATTCACTTATACTTTGGGACATTGGAAAAAATAAAAATGATAAACCATTTTTATGATAAAGATGATAGCCATTTTTCAAAATGGCTAGGTTGTAGAAATAGTTTTAACATAATTTTATACTTCAAATAAAATACAATGAGATGAAGAAATGGGGAGGTAAAAGTTAGTATCATAAATTGATGACTGGCTCCTTTTCTTCACTGAGTACCTGCTATGTGCAGGGTCTCATCCAAAATTCTAAACAAATGAAAATTGATGGGCTGAAGACACTCTAGGTAACAGTCTTAAATCCTATGCTCAGTTTATAGCAGTAACTGTCTGTTAACTTTGTTACTGCTGTTACTTTTTGAAACTGGTGAATTGAAATTTCAGCACTGGGAGACCTGTATTTTGCTTAGAACATGTTGGTCTAAATCCCTTTGTGGCACCCACCCTCATTTCCAGGGTTTTAAATTTCTATATACAACCTACTAAATGAGTAAAGGGATAGAATGAGTTGAAAATTCATGAAACCCCACAGGAAATTTGGAATCAACCGTGTAAAATCATTAGATGTTGTTTCATCAGAAACTCTTTCACAACTTTTTTCATTTAACAGAATTCACTATAAAAAGAACATTTCCTATTTGAGTCCCATAAAATTTTACTTTAAAAAATCAAATTTTAACCAGGAGACATTTTATTTTATTTTTTTCCAAGAGATGTTATAAATGTTTACCTTTTTTAAGCCCAAAATTAAGCAAGACTTAAAATTCACTGATAGACAACAGTCATTTCTATTTCTTCCTCCTATGTGAATGAGATAACTACAATTACTCAGTATTAGCCAACTGTAAATGAAGGACCACCAAAACTGAAATACACAGCCTGTCAATTCTTAAAATACCTTTTTTTCTTTAGTCTCATTTCTTCATTTTATCTCTGAGAACTTAACAAGAAAAAAGCCTACACAGTGTTAAATCATAGGTGTTGAGAAAGATTTTGCTTTCTTAGAGATGTTCCAACCAGGCCCCACTGTAGTTTCCTACAGTGCAGTCCTCCTGCTTATAAGATGGAAACATAAGATGTAATTTCTGAGTAACTACTAGCGAGGTTTCACACATGTGTCATCTTAAAGAGACAGGAGGAAAATAAACTCTCAAGCACACACACATATACACACCCCTCCACCACCTAGTTACAAGATTTTCTTCTGAGATTGGCTAGCATTAAGATCCTGACAAGGTACCAAATTACTGGCAAAGAAATTCTGTGGAGGCACACACTGACAGCTCCTCTGGAGTTCTACAGAGAGCCCCTTATCATGAGCGTGGCCCCGTATCCTTTCCTTCCATATTTCCTTGGGGTGGAATACATCTTCTCACGCAGACACAGTTAAAGAGGGAACTCTGCTCCTTGGCCACACACATGCACCCCTCTGCCTACTGCCTCTTAAGTTACCCTCACCTCCAACTCCAAGGGAGGGAAATTGTTCATCTAATCCGCCTGAGTCCAGGACTTAGACTCGGCCAGGATACAGGGAGTGCCTGGAAAGCAGGAGCCCTTAACTGTTCTCCTGCCTCCACGTGGGAGACAAGTGAGGCCGGGCTGCAGGGCTCACCTCTTCCCCTCACAGCCACAGCTAGTCAGCTCCCCTGCTCACTCTCGCTCCCTCTCCATCTCACTGCACCCTGTCACCCCTTCTCTTCCACCTCTCTACTCAAGATTATGGGGCTGTCAGATTCTAAAGCAACCACATAGGAGGCCTCACCTAGGCCTACAGCCTCATCTATTCCAATACAACTTTTATAAAATGAGATTACTGGGTTCTTCTAAAATACTAATAAGATGGTGTATTAGCCAGGGTTTTCCAGAGAAGCAGATCTAATAGGACATATATAGACATATAAAGAGGAAATTTATTAGAGGAACTGGCTCATGTGGCTAAGGAAGCCAAGAGGTCCCATGATCTGCTACCTGCAAGCGGGGAACCAGGAAAACCAGGGGTGTAACTCAGGCCAAGTCCAAATTCCTGAGAATCAAGAAGCTACTAGTACAGCTCCCAGTCTGAGTCTGAAGGCCCTAGAACCAGGAGTGCCAGTGTCCAAGGTCAGGAGAAGATGATGTCTTAGCTCAAGCAGAGAAAGCAAACTTGTCCTTCCTCTGCCTTTTTGCTTTACTCGGAACTTCAGTGGCTTGGATGATGCCCACCTGCATTGGTGAGGGCAATCTAACTAAGTCTACTGAACCAAATGCTAATCTCTTCCAGAGACACCCCCACAGACACACCCAGAAATAATGTTTTACCAACTAACTGCATGTTCATCTCCTTAGCCCAGTACAGTTAACACATAAAATTAACCGTCACAAGTAGTATTTAGTTTCCTATTTGGATATTGTTTGCTACTGTGTGCTCCCTCCACAGGGATCCCCCCGAGAAAAGAAGGGTGATGACTGAAATTCCCAAGTGCTGCCCTGAACCCCTGAGAGGAAGCCTGGAACCTCCTCTTCTGGTCATCTTGCACTGACCAGGTTGTGAAGCAGACTCAAAACAAATATGATGTCTTTAGGTGAACAATACTCCATAATTCTCAATTACAACACACTGTCTCACTTGAATTCCATACACCTATGTGCATCTGGTACAAGGAAGATTATCACCTCTGTTTGTAATAGAAACACTACAGCTAAGAAGAACTGTTGGCTCACACAGTGAGTTTACAGAAGGGCTAGGACCAGAAGCTGAGACCTACACTTTGTCAGGACATTTCTCTCCAGGAACTGCTGTAGTCTCTCAGTGTTCACTTCCTTCTAAAAGGGAAAACTGGAAAAAAATTTAAAATAAAAAGCACAACTGAAACTGTATTCAGAAAACATATCAGGGGAGATTTTGTGACAATTCGGACATAAGAAGAGTGTACCACTGTTGGTGGGAATGCAAACTAGTACAGCCACTATGGAAAACAGTGTGGAG
>ML661189.1:631-21627 GCA_007570785.1 Antilocapra americana | reverse complement strand
AGTTTGTTGGTTTCCCATCTGGCAGGTATGGGATTTATTTTTATTGTACTTGAGCTCCTCCCGTGTCTCATTGTAGTTTTTTCTTTGTCTTTGGGGTATCTTTTTTGGATGGGTTCTAGAGCCCTCCTGTGGATGGTTTTCAACAGGTAGTTGCGATTTCAGTGCTCTTGCAGGAGGAGATGCTTGCATGTCCTTCTATTCTGCATTTTGAACCAGAAGTGATGTCTGACCATCTGAAATATGCTGAACTATCTCATGCACATCCACCATGTCTTTTATTCACTGCCATGGATGTACGTTTGGCTGAGATTTGAACTGAGTGTCAATTACTAGAAATAGGTATGTTGCCTGTCTTCAAATAGTATGATTTTTTAAGAAAGATTTTAAAAATCAAACGTCAATGTGCTTTACAGGAAATATTGTTGTTGAGGCATATCCAAGTTCCTGTGGTAACAAGCCAGCGTTCATTTATAAAAATTGATCAGCAAAGATCCCACCAATTTATACATTTCATTCACCACATTTCAACTTTTATTATTTTAAGAATTTCCTATAGTCTGTACTTTTCAAGATTAAGGCCTTGTTTTTTAGTTTTAAACCCCGCTCCCCACCACACACCCTCCATCAGGACCTTCTAACTGAGAGTCCCTTAAATGGGGAGGAATTGACTCCCCCGAGCGGGAGCAAGTCTCCATTCCTTATTTCCACCCAGTATCCTGCACAATGGTAGGATACTACTGGTGCTCAGGGTTGTCAATAAAAGTATAAGTGTAATAATGAAAATAATAATAATGATAAGCTTAAAGTAGTTTTACCAATTAAACTGTTTGAAAACAACAATCTTGCTACATTCTTTGTGGGTTACTCTTGTCTTCTCAGGTGACCAGTATATTTGTTTTCAGGGTATTTCTTTAGTTTTCCCTCAATTTCCTGCATCATTTAGTCCAATCGATTTTTCTGTCCTATACTACAGTTTTCTCAGCTTTAAAACAGGGATATTGGAGTGGATATATGTGTATTTATAGTTGATAAAACTGTTGTACAGCAGAAACCAGCATAGCATTGTAAAGCAATTTTTCTCCAATTAAAAACAAAATAGGGATACTGAGAATACTGTACTCCATTCATACACCATCTCATGTTATGTCCTCTATATGATGTTAATATAACAACTTACAAAATTAGCATAAATGAATAAATTATATAAAGCATTAGGGACACATTAAACAGCTGTGACAGTTGTTACTGTGACTGCTTTATACAAAGCTTTCACCATAATTTCATGTCTACCCTAGAGATGAATATGCCTTATCTATGCCTTGCTCAACTCTAATTTTTAATGCAAAAATTCTACCTCTGCAACTTAGAATAGGTTAATCTTTTCTAGTATTGTACAAAGCATATCTATACATTTTGAAATTTTACTAGTGAATAAAATAATCTCATGACTGTACCAAGCACACTGAGATATTTAGTGGGCATCAGATCAACATGCTATCAGTGCATTTGGCATATAAGATGCTTATTAAGTAGCAAATGGTATATTAAGTGTAAACGTATATTATGGTGAAACAAAAAACATCTTGATTATGGATTTTAAAGCAACTTATCTGTATGAAATGATATTTTAAAAAAGTTAATAAAACTCTCCAATGAAAAATTATGTACAAATTTGAAAGGTTAATATAAGATCCTTGGTAAACAGAAATGAGAAGGAAAAAAAGATTTTTAAAATTGAGATTAATTACTTAAGGTAGTTACTGGGTCATATGTTTGTCAAATATGGCTTTCACGCTGCTGGCCTTCTCAGGCTCCTGCCCGCCCTCCCCGCCCTCCGTCATCTCCAGCATCGCCGCCCTGGAGAACCAGATGAAGATGATGGACTCGGTCATGAGCTACCCTCAGCTGATCGCCCTCAAGTCCCTGGAGAACCGGTCCGGGGAGAGCGACCGTCTCAGCAACGACTCATCCTCAGCCGTGGGCGACCTGGAGAGCCGGAATGCGGGCAGCCCGGCCCTGTCTGAGTCGTCCTCCTCCTTGCAGGCCCTGTCGCCCGGGGAACAGTAACAGCGAGAGCCTGCCCTCCAAGTCCCCGGGCCTTGGCGCCCAGGAGGAGCCCAAGGAGACCCCGCTAAAGACGGAGAAGCCGGACAGCCCGCCACCGCCCCCCCCCGGCCCTGAGTATGGAGGGGCACTGGACCTGACGGCCACCCACCCAGGCCGGCTGGCCATCAAGGAGGCGGCCCCCTTTAGCCTGCTGTCCCTGAGCCGCTATCGGGGACCCGGCCAGGGCACCCCGAGCCTTGGCCCCGGCTCCACGCCCATCACCATCAAAACAGAAGTGAACGGGCACAGCAAGGCTGGCCTGCTGGCCGAGGGTCCGCCGCAGCCGGCTGCCGTCCAGGTGCTGCCCGGGCCCCCGACGGTGATGAGCCCTGGCCTCACGCCCATGCTGGCCCCCCCGCCACGCCGGACGCCCAAGGAGCACAACTGCCAGTCGTGCGGGAAGACCTTCTCCTCGGCCAGTGCCCTGCAGACCCATGAGCGCACCCGCACTGGGGAGAAGCCGTTTGGCTGCACCATCTGTGGGAGAGCCTTCAGCACCAAGGGCAACCTCAAGGTGTGCATGGGCACCCACATGTGGTACAACGCTCCCGCCAGGCGTGGCGGCCGCCTGTCAGTGGAGAACCCCATGGCCCTGCTGGGCAGCTACGCCCTCAAGTTCTCGGAGATGTTCCAGAAGGATTTGGCCACGCGGGCCATGAACGTGGACCCCAGCTTTTGGAACCAGTATGCTGCCGCCGTCACCAACGGGCTGGCCATGAAGAACAACGAGATCTCGGTGATCCAGAACAGAGGCGTCCCCCAGCTCCCCGTAAGTCTTGGCGGGAGCGCCCTCTCCCCGCTGGGCTCCCTGGCCGCCGGGCTGGACAAGGCGCGTCCGGGCAGCAGCCTGCCCATCGCCGGGCTGGACAAAGCCAACTCTGACACGGGAGGCGGCCGGCCGTTCACATGGTTCATTGAGAATAACAAGGAGATTGGGATTAACTAGCCACGTCCCTGCCCTGCGGGTCTCCTCCCCGGTTCACCCGGAGCAGGAGAGACATCACCCGGTGGCCGCTTAAGGTGGCTTCCTGCACTGCCCGGTTGCGCCTTTCTAAGGAACTTGAGAACTCGGCAACCGTGGAGATAGAGTGGAGTCAGAAAGGGACATATTCCGAGAGCCTCCTTGGAAGCCGAAGGGGCTCAGACCACATCCATTCCATCCCTCCAGAGCCTCCCTGTGCCAGGGAAACTCGTTCAGTGATCTTGTTGGAATTAGAAACTTGAACTCTGTCTTTAGAACTCTTATCTCAGTGACGTGGTCCAGTGCGCCCGACGCCGGGTCCCGCGCAGCACCTTTGCCTGTAGTATTTATGAGGTTCAGATGATGCGGGTCACAGACAATGCAGCCTGACTGTAACGGGAGCTTGTGTACTGCAGAAGACATCTGGCTATGTGATTTTTTTTTTAAGCAAGATTTGTTTTACTATAAGTAAGTGGGTGATTCCCATGCAGGCAAAATTGTGAAGTTCTGTTAGGAAACAGCATGCTTTTCATGTGCAAGCACCTCTCAGTAACAAGCCTTTTTTTTTTTTAATTTAAATGTCTGTAGCTGCTCTGTGGACAGTGGTCTCCAGTGTGGTCTGTAGTCCAGCAATTGGGAACAAGTCACAGACAGACGTCACCGTGAATAATTCACAACATTATAGCAGTTGTGAGTAAATATTTCACATTATCAAAGCTGTACAATAAAAAGGTAATGTTTGTAAACAAACAAACAAAAAAAACAAATATGGCTTTCACTCAATTGAACTGAGATGAACAAAGAAGTAATTTTGAAAACATTACAGATGATTTTGCTTCCACTGAAGCCAGGAACTTAAAGTCTTGTTTTGGCATAAGGAAAATATTTAAACTTTGTGTGAGTTTAAGATTTATCTGTACATTTTTAAAATATTTTTCAACTACTTGAACTTTGCAGGAGAAATTACCATTTATATTCAATAAAATCATTTTCCCTTTCCCCAGGGGCTCCTGTAAGTCTCAGTCTTGTCTCAAGACTTTCCACTGGATGGTCCCAATATCTAGATTACTGTCTGGAATCTAGATGCCTTTTCCCTTTCTCCGCATTATTAGTCTTTTCCCCCAGAAACAATCCGGAATCTGAAAACATACCACAATATGCTCAGATTTCCAGCCATCAGTCGCAGCATAAACGGGCACCAATGTAAACCACTCTGGCTAAAACCTCCTCGCAGGAAGGGGGGAGGAAGGACGCAGGGGCAGGTACAGAAATCAAAGGCTCTGAGGGAAGCCACAGAAAGGCCCCCCTGCACAGTCTGGCCCACAAAGGAAGTTTCCTCACTGTTCCTGAGGCCCCTGGAGCTCCCTGGGCCCTGGAAGCACCTACCTCAGCTGGAGGCTCCTGCTTATAGGGACTCCCCAGTTCTCCCTGTGGGCTTGGCGCTGGAGTTCACGGTGCTGGACCTGGAAACGCGTCCGCTGGGCAGGCAAGGCCAGTTGCTTTGTTACAGGGAGTTCTGTGGTGCCTTCCCAGTCGCTGGGGCACAGGGAAGGCAGCTTTGAGCATCTTGTTGAGCTGTAGCCCTGGGACTCAGTTTCACAGAAATGTTGAGTTTGGGGGACTTCTGGTCTCTCAGAGGGTGGTAATAATGATGATCACCATTCTCCAGGGCTGGAGAACATCACCCTCCAACTCATCAGTGAAGGGGTTGGCATCTGGTGAGCTTGGTGATGCTGCAGATGTTGGACTGTGCCAGCCTTTATCCAGCTGTACCCAGCACCCTCCTGCAAATAAGATCTTTAAATAGGTCAGAAGTGTCACTTTCTGCATTTTTCTTAATTTTGGTTCCACTGAAAAACTATACCCTTCTATTCTAGGCATCAGAGAATGTTACAGCTTCGATGCTTCTTTTGTGTTATTACACTGGAAATGAAATATACTCATGGCAAAGTCTCAATCCAAAAGGAGATATTCATTTATATGAGTCAACTCAGCTTGAATTAAAAACCTGAGGCTCAATCTCTCTTCTTTAGTTTAAAAGAGAACTTAGAGGTGTGACTCCAGAGTCTATTTTAAAGAGACAGTTTTTAAAATCCACCAATTTTTAAATTGCCACATCTCTCTGCATTTCCTTTTTAAGAGTCTAATACATAAGGTTTGAATTCTTCAGTTATTTATAGGACCATAGCGTCTGTTTTCTGGTGGTCTACAGATATTAGTGGCATAATACTGAACACGGGTTAATTTACAGAGCTCTCTTCATTCTGTCACCAAAGTGTGCTGACTGCACACACATGTGAGAATGTGCTTGGAGATGTGGGTTCCAGGAGAGTCATGCAGGATGATGAGTGCCCTCGTGGGAGCAGGGGAGAGGACATCGAGGCAGGATGAGGAGGAAGGAGGCAGCAGGAGCTCAGAGCAGCTGAGGGCCAGTACTCAGATGGAGAGGAGGGACTGGGAGCAGCAGGAAGCTCACACAGTCTGGGGCTCCTGAGTGTAGCCGACACTGGACATTCATTTCGTGTTCTAAAACATGGAGACAACTTTAGTAGCTGTCACAGATGACATCCTTACTCCAAATAATACAAAGTCTGCAAATTAGTAACCTCTTTACTCCACCCTCAGTTCAACCAAGACAAGCTTTGCCTGCAAGTTCCTTAACAGTCAAGGGTCTGCATGCTGAATCCCTGAGTGTTAACTCTAGGAGAGGGAATGCCCGCAGGACTGTGAAGAGCCCAGGAGCCTGAGTTTCCTCCCTTTTGAGCAGTGCCTTGTACATAATGGAGAGAAATCCTGCAGCACGTCAAGTTCCTTGCTGAGGAAGAGATTCTAGGAAAGTTGTCTAACTCTCCTAGAACTTTGGTGTTTTGTTCCTGGTCAGGGAACTAGATCCTACAGGCCACAACCAAGACTTCCCATGCCACAAGTAAAGATCCTGTCTGAGGCAAGGAAAATGGAAGATCCAGCATGCTGCTACTAAGACCTGGCACAGCCAAATAAATACATAAAATAAATACTTTTAAAATTGTTAAAAACCCGAACTAACCCAACCGATCAATGTGGTCATACCACAAGGTGGGATATCAGGGACATTAGGGTTAGGAATTAATAAAATTCAGTTATCATTTTTAATATAATTACTATTACCCAGACTAAGACCAAGATGTTTTGGAATCATTTCATTCCCTTTCATTCTAGTTTTTTTCAAAGCAACTTCTCATTGCCCAAGTGGATTTGTCACAGATGCTCAGCAAGGCCGGTCTCTTTGACTCTGTGAGAAAGGGCTAGTGTTCCAGCAACTGGGGCTCTGATTGCCCGTCTCCCATGAGCTGGTGCGTGACCTCTTCCTTCTCCTCTTATACTGACCACACACGGATTAAAGGAAAAAAAATCAGGTGACTGGTCTGAAAAATCAGCTGAGGGCAGTTCATGACTCAGGACTTGGCCTTCAATGAGCTTCTGTCAGAAGCAGCCGTGTCCAAGTCCTTCTGTTGCTCATATTGACCTGATCCTTCCCCTCTGCCACAGCCTAGGCCCCAGCTGTGCTGCACTGAAGTTTCCTAACTCAGAATACATCACTGTGTCAGGGAAAGCCACTTCCCTTCTTTCATATTCACGACATTGAGACTTACTCTTGTTTTCTTTTTGCCCACAAAACAACCGTGCAGTTTTACTTTCTAGAAAAATTGCAAAGAGAAACAAAAAAGTTTATTATTTAGCTACTAAAAGCAAAATGATTGCAGATGGAAATTCCTCCACCAACTTACACAAACACACTTTTGCTCTCAGCATCTGAGCACTGCTGACACTTTGGACACCTGGGGAAACAGGTCAGGAGAAGAGGGGTCACCACTGGGAACTCGGGTCCTTCACACACACACTGCAGGTGAAAGTTGATGGTTCAGGAAGACGATTTATTTTCCCAACAAATAAACAAGCCCTCTACAGAAAGGAGATTTTCGAGTCCTCAGGATGTGGTGAGCCTGCCCACAGGGAGGGAGTCCAGCAGGTGAGGAGGGGACTCGGTCACTCCAGAGGACAGGGTGTGGCTCCATGTGACCTCTCCCTTGTGAGTGAGGTGCTGCTGGGGAAATACAATTATCCTGGATTTAGAGTCTCCTCACCCATGTTCCCTGAGAAGAACCAGGATTCTGGTGGGGGTATTGGCTCAGTCTGTGGAGGACAACAGGTCTCCAGCAAGAAAATGGTGGAAAGAAAGGGCGATGTCCGTAATGGTCCTGACCTTGTAGTTCCCTAAAACACAACCACAAGGGTCTGCAGGAATGTGTTCTAGAAGGAAGAAAAACGTGGGAGACGCTCATGGACTGATAATAATCAGCCTCTTCTCTAAATCAAATACTAAAGAAAACCCTTCCATTTTCCTTGCCTCAGACAGGATCTTTACTTGTGGCATGGGAAGTCTTGGTTGTGGCCTGTAGGATCTAGTTCCCTGACCAGGAACAAAACACCAAAGTTCTAGGAGAGTTAGACAACTTTCCTAGAATCTCTTCCTCAGCAAGGAACTTTGTTTCAAAGACCTCAACTGCCACAGTGATCTTGTAAATCCCTAAATAAATACGAAAACCATAGCTGAGGGAGCCTGGCTTCCTAGGTAAAGTGAGAGGGGAAAATGGTGCCTAAGATGAGGGCTACCAACGTGTTCCTGGGAAGAGGAGAGGAAAATTTATGCATGAGAGACAGGGAGCAATAATGTGTGTAATTACGGATGTACTTCAATTCTAACTTAAGACAAAGATCTTTCTCATTTGATGATGAATATCCATTTGGATAAGCACATAGGAAGTTACTGGGAAAAGGTAAAATTAATAGTTTAGGTGAAAATTTCTTTGACTATACTCAGAATACATAACAGAAAACCAAAATAGGAAGTAAAAGTGTATAGAAATGATTAGAAAATGAAAATTACTGTGTTCCCTATTTAATGGCCTTGCTTAGGAAGCATGGCATCAGAGAACCTACCTCAAGGTTCCAGCAGACGCCATCTCAGCCAGCCCAGCCGCAGCCTCATCTTCCCCATGGCCTTTGTGCTCTCTCTAATGATGGCCCTGGTGCTGGTCAGCTATGGCCCTGGAGGATCCCTGAGCTGTGACCTGTCTCAGAACCACGTGCTGGTTGGCAGGAAGAACCTCAGGCTCCTGGGCCAAATGAGGAGACCCTCTCCTCGCTTCTGTCTGCAGGACAGAAAAGACTTCGCTTTTCCCCAGGAGATGGTGGAGGGGGGCCAGCTCCAGGAGGCCCAGGCCTTCTCTGTCCTCCATGAGATGCTCCAGCAGAGCTTCATCCTCTTCCACTCAGAGCGCCCCTCTGCGGCCTGGAACACCACCCTCCTGGAGCAGCTCCGCACTGGACTGCATCAGCAGCTGGAGGGCCTGGACGCCTGCCTGGGGCAGGTGATGGGAGAGGAAGACTCTGCCCTGGGAAGGACGGGCCCCACACTGGCTGTGAAGAGGTACTTCCAGGGCATCCATGTCTACCTGAAAGAGAAGGAATACAGCGACTGTGCCTGGGAAATCGTCAGACTGGAGATGATGAGAGCCTTCTCTTCATCAGCCAGCTTGCAAGAGAGGTTAAGATAGATGGATGGAGATCTAAAGTCACCTTGACAAGAATCTCACTGACTAAGATGCCAATTCACCCTTGCACACTTACCTGTGGTCATTTCAGAAGACTCTGATTTCTGCTTTAGCCACAAAATTTATTGGATTAGTTCAACCAATACATTGTCAGTACTAAGAAGATAGAAAATTATTCAGATGCAGGTGTATCAGTCCATAAGCAATGACTGCCTTGGTGTTATTTATTATTTATTTAGCTAATGTTTTATCTCATATTTATATTTTCATATAAATGATGTGTATGTTTACACTGCATTAAAATTTAGAAAATATATTCTTCTATTTCATGCAAATTATAATTTATTTATTAAATACTTATCAAGGTAAACTTCTTGAGGTTTTTTTTTTGAACACCTAAATCCTTATTTTGTCTATATATACCTATGGCAAAATAGTATTTGTTCATTTTATACTGTGGAACAGTTCTATCACTTTCTAGGAAACGTTTGTTAAAAGGTGGAATTCTGGGAATTTTCTGTGCGTGCAGTTGTTAGGACTCTTGAGTTTTCCTTCCAAGGAGACTTGGGTTGGGGATCAAAAATCCTGTAAGCTGTGGAGGGTGCTAAATAGAAAAAAGGTAGAAAGGAGATTTTGAAATTGTATAAAATGGTTAGTTTTGATGCCATAGGCGTAACTAACTTATACCACTCATTAAAGAATGGCTGATATGAATATCTGAGGGAAGAAGTCACCTCCCGCTGGAAAGTTGACGACGTGCGGTGTTGACTGGCTCTCCTGACTCCCTTCACTCTGTCTCCACCTTCTCCTCAGCGCTGCCTCCCTGAGCAATTCACTCCCTTATGCAGTAACTTCACTGCCTCCAACACAGGAGCTCTGATCAGTGCATGGGGTAGTCAGAGTGGAAGCCACAGGGAGAGAGTCAAGTAAAGGAGAGTTCTAGAAATTCCGAAACCTTTGAATCCCAGCTCTGCTATTTACTAGCAGTGAGACCCTGAAACATATCACGAACACAACAGATTACTTTCCTCATCTTTAGTATGGGGACAATAAGGGTAGTTTTCACAGGATTATTGTTTGGATTCAATGAGCCCATATCACACAAGAGGCATCAAGCGCTCCAGGCAGAAATCATCAGGACAGTGGGAATCACAGAGTGGCTGCCCTCAGGAGGAGACCTGACGGCTGCCCTGAGACAGTGACTGGAAGGCAGCACTAGAAAGGGGCTAGGCCCCTGGCGAAGGTATTTTCTTGTCAGCTTGGGTGCGAGTTTCACAGTGCCTTCAGTGTGAGAACTGTCCTTTGCTGTACGCTGAAGAGAATTCCAATTTCTGGGTTTCATACTTCTAAAAGCATTCCTATGAGTTCATTAGAAACTCTTTGAGAAAGCAGGATTAGTAGAAAATGCTTTGATCTAATACAAACACGAATAATAGGGAAAGACTAGGGCTCTCATGTCAATGCAGATAATCAACACATGCAGAGGCAGGAAGCAAAGAGCAGGGGCTGTGAAGCGTATGGTTCTGCCCTCCAGTCCTGGGCTGTCCCGGGTTGGATCCTAGTTCTCTTTTCCATAAGGTCCCTTGTCCATACTTGCTGGTAATGTAACCTTCTGGAGCCTGTGTATTGCTACTGAAAGACCAAAACCTAACAAAGAGTTTAGAAGCCAATTTTTGCCCTTGTACTAAAAAAGTAAGAAACATTATTAATGAATGAAGTGTTTGACTTTTGAAGCCTCTAAGGGGACTCACACCGAGGGGCGCCTTCCAGGGCTGCTGCTGCTAGTACCCTGTCCCCGCGGCAAGCTGCTGCTGCCCCGCCTCCAAGGAGACTCAACTTTAGCAGGCCTGGTTCTGTCTCCTGCAGGGTCACTGCTCATATCCCCTGGGTCACGGTGCATGCGAGGTTTAGTTTGTCTCCTTTAAGAATGGAGTCTTCCCCCGCTGCCACCAGTCCTGTGGAAGTGAAGTCAGATTCCCTGGGGATTTCCAGTCTCCTTGCCAGATCTGCAGGCTGGGAAGCTTGACAGGAGGCTCAGAACCTTCACAACAGTGGGAGAACATTTTTGGTACTGTTATTTTCCAGTTTGTTGTTTTCCCACCCGGTGGGTATGGGATTTATTTTTGCTGTGTTTGAACCCCTCCAGCCATCTTGTTGAAGCCTCTTCTTTGTCTCTGGACGTGGGGTATCTTTTTTGGGTGGACTCCAGTGTCCTACTGTGGATGGTTTTCAACAGCTAGTTGCGATTTCGGTGCTCTTGCAGGAGATGAGTGCATGCCCTTCTACTCTGCCATCTTGAACCAGAAACTAAGGCAAACCTTTGATGTCTGATCATTTGAAATATGTTGAAGCTTCTCATGCACACCCACCATGTCTTTTATTCAGCGCCATGGACCTAAGAGATTTGAACAGAGTGTTAATTACTAGCAATAGGTATGTTCTCTGTCTTCAAATAGTATGACTTTCCAACAAATATTTTAAAAATCAATATGTCGATGTGCTGCACAGAAAATACCATTAATGAGGCATATCCACATTCCTGCAGTAACAAGCCAGGGTTCATTTATAAAAACTGATGAAAAAAGATCCCACTAATTTATACATTTCATTCACCATATTTCAATGTTTATTATTTTAAGAATTTCCTATAGTTTGTACTTTTCAAGATCAAGGTCTTTCATTTTAGTTTTTAAACACCTTTCCCCCCCCAACACCCTCCATCAGGACCATATAACTGAGACTCCCTTAAATGGGGAGGAATTGACTCCCCAGAGGAGGAGCAAGTCTCCATTTCTGTCTCACCCAGCATCCTGCACAATGGTAAGATACTGCTGGTCCTCAGTGTTGTCAATAAAAGGGTAAATGTAATAATGATAATAATAATAATGATGATAAGTTTAAAATCGTTCCACCACTTAAACTGTTTGAAAATGACAATCTTGCTGTTTTTTTGTCTTTCGTGGGTTACTCTTGTCTTCACAGGTCACCAGTGTATTTGTTATTTGAGCATCTCTTTATTCTTCCTTCAGCTTCCTGCATTACTTAGTCCAGTTGTTTTTCTGTCCTATACTACAGTTTTCTCAGCTTTAAAATAGGAATATGGGAGTTGATAAATGTGCAATTATAGCTGATTTACATTGTTGTACAGCAGAAACCAAGACAACATTGTAAAGCAATTATTCTCCAATTTAAGACTAAATGGAGATAATGGGAATACTGTACTCCATTCAATATACCAACTTGTGTTATGTACTCTATATAATGTTAATATATCAACTTATAAAGTTATCATAAATTAGTAGATTATACATAGCATCAGGGACACATTAAACATAGCTGTGAGAGTTCTTACTGTTCCAGGTGTATACAAAGCTTTTGCCATTATTTCATGTCTACCCTAAAAATGATTATGCCACATGTGTGTCTTGTTCAACTCTAATTTTTAATGCAAAAATTCTACCTCTGCAAATTAAAACAGAGTAATCTTTTCTAGTATTGTACAAAGCATATCTACAAATTTTTAAATTTTCCTAGCAAATGAAATAATGTCATCACTGTATCAAGCACACTGAGTTATGCAGTGGACATGAAATCAGTATGCGATCAGTGCATTTGGCATATAAGATACTTATTAAGTATATAATTGTATACTTATAAACTTTGGTATATTATGTGCAAACCTATATTATGTTGCAATCAAAAACATCCTGATTATTAATTTTAAAGCAACTTATCTGTATGAAATGACATTTTAGAAATGTTACTAAAATTTTCCAATGAAAAAGTATGTATAAATTTAAAAGCTTAATATAAGGTCTTTGGTTAAAAGAAATGAGAAGATAAAAATTCTGAAAATTGAGATTAATTATTTAAGGCAGTTATTGGGTCATCAGTTTGTCAAATATAGCTTTTACTCAATTGAACTGAGAAAAACAAGTAATTTTGAAAACATTACAGATGATTTTGATTTCACTGAAGCCAGGAACTTAAAGTCTTGTTTTGGCATAAGGAAAATATTTAAACTTGGTGTGAATTTAAGACTTACTTATACATTTAAAAATATTTTTCAACCACTTGAATACTGCAGGAGAAATTACCATTTATATTAAATGAAATCATTTCCCTTTACCCTCGGACTCCTTTAAGTCTCAGTCTTTTCCCCACTGGAGGGTCCCAATATCTAGCAGATACCTGTCCAGATTGTAGATGCTTTTCCCCTTTCCCCAGAATTCCACTTTCCCCCCAGAAACAGTCCTGAATCTGAAAACACACCACAACATGCTCTGATTTCCAGCCATCAACTGCAGCATAAACGGGCACCAGTGTAAACCTCTCTGCCTCAAATCTCCTCCCAGGAAGAGGAGGGTGGACACAGGGCAGCTGCAGAAATCAAAGGCTCTGAGCGAAGAGGCAACAAAGCTCCCCTGGGCAGTATGGCCCCAAAAAGAAGTTTCCTCTCTGCTCACGCGGCCCCAGGAGCCTGGGGCTTCTGCCTATGGGACTCCTGGGTTCTCCCGGGTGGACTGGGTGCCTGAGTTCAAGGCACTGGAACTGGAGTTGGTTGCCTGCTGGGCGGGCAGGGCCAGCTGCTCTGCTACAGGGAGTTGTGTGTTGCCCTCCTGGTCGCTGGGGCGCAGGGAAGGCAGCTTTGACCACCTTGTGAGCTGCAGCCCTGGGACTCAATTTCACTGAAATGCTGAGTTTGGGAGAGTCCTGGTCTCTCAGAGGGTGGCACTGGTGATGATCACCATTCTCCAGGGCTGGAGAATATCACCCTCCACGTCATCAGGGAAGGGGTTGGCATCTGGTGACCTTGGTGATGCTGCAGACATCGGGCTGTGCCAGCCTTTATCCAGCTGCTCCGAGCACCTTCCTGCAAATAAGATCTTTACATAGGTCAGAATTCTCACTTTCTGCACTTATCTTCATTTTGTTTCCACTGAAAAACTTCCCTTCTATTCTGGGCATCAGAGGATGTCACCAGCTTCAGTGCTTCTTTTGTGTTATTACACTGAAAATGAAATTTTATTCATGGAAAAGTCTCAATCCAAAAGGAGATATTCATCTACGTGAGTCAACTCAGCTTGAAAGAAAAACCTGAAGCTCAATCTAATTCTCTTCTTTAGTCTAAAAGAGAACTCAGAGGTGTGACTCCATAGTCTATTTTGACAGTTTTTAAATTGAACCAAAATAAATCTAGCCACAAGTCTCTGCATTTTCTCTTTAAGGTCTAATACATAAGGTTTGAATTCTTCCACATTTACAGGACCATAGCTCTCATTTTCTGATGGTCTACAGATAATAGTGGCATAATACTGAACACGGGTTAATTCATACAGTTCTCTTCATTCTGTACCAAAGTGTGCTGACTGCACACACATGTGACAATGTGCTTGGAGATGTGGGTTCCAGGAGAGTCATGTGGGATGGTGTCTGCCCTCCTGGGAGCAGGGGAGAGGACACTGGAAGGAGGATGAGGAGGAGGGAGGCAGCAGGAGATCAGAGCAGCTAAGGGCCAGTACTCAGAGCTGATGGAGAGGAGCGACTGGGAGCAGCAGGGAGCTCTACTCTCACAGTATCTGAGGCTCCTGAGTGTTGCCGACACCAGACTTTCACTTCCTGTTCTAAAAGATGAAGACAACTTTAGTGCCATCACAGAGGACATTGTATAGTTCAAATAATATAAAGTTTGCAAATTATAGGCTGAGCATGTGGAACTAAGTGAATGGTAGCAGTCTTTGATATCAATATAACCAACAGTCACCTCTTTACTTCACCCTCAGTCCAACCAAGAGAAGCTCTGCCTGCAAGTCCCTTAACACTGTCAAAGGTCTGCATATTGAGGCCCCAACTGTTAATTCTAGGAGAGGGCCTGCCTGCAGGACTCTGAAGGAGCCCAGGAGCCCAAGTTTCTTCCCTTTTGATCAGTGCCTGGTACACTAAGGAGAGAAATCCCACAGCACTTGAAGTTCTTTTCAGAGAAACAGATTCTGGGAAAGTTGTCTAATAAAACACAGCTGCTCTGTTAATATATGAAATAAGCAGTCCCTTTCCTCAACCTCAGTTTCAGTTAGACCACCTCTGATGCTACTTTTTAAGACACAGATTATGTTATACTTCAAAATCACACTGAGAGAAAAAGAAACCAGATTTGTAATTACCAAAAGCTTTGGGGTGGCTGAAGAGGAAATCGGATGAAGGCAGTCTAAAGGTCATTTTTTTTCTTAATAGAAAAAAAAAGACATTTTTAAAAAAAGATGTGGAGAGAAGGAAAATGGTTAAAATGCTGTGTTTTGAGGCTCCCCAAAATCAAAGTCTAGGAGAGGGGCTGCCCAAAAGTCTCTGAAGGAGCAAATCCCAAGATTTCAGGCTTACAGCAGTTCTGGAACATTATGAAAGAAATCTTACAACACTTGAATCCTTTTGCAGAGAATCAGCATCTTGAAAAATTGTCTGACAAAATAATGGCTGCTCTGTGAAGAGTATAAATGATGTAAACAGTCCCTTGGCTGGATGGCATCACTGACTCAATGGACATGAGTTTAGGTAAACTCTGGGAGTTGGTGATGGACAGGGAGGCCTGGTGTGCTGCGGTTCATAGGGTCGAAAAGAGTTGGACACAACTGAGCGACTGAACTGAACTGAAATGAAACAGTTCCTTACATCATGCTCAGTCAGTCTCAGACCTCTTTTAGTGATATTTTTTTAAGACAAAAATTTTTCTTTAATGGTTAAAGAGACCAGGAAATCGGTTATACAATGAGACAGGGGAGAGGATGACAAGATATGGGACATTCCTATACTTCCATCCAGGGAAGACGGCAACAGTACTTCTAAAGCTCTTTCTTGGGTTAGTATTGGGGCAAAGTAAGAAAGGATTTCTCTTAACTGTGATATGTAAAAAGGCATCAAGTCCAAGACATCAAGATAAATAATATTGTAACTTAATATTAAAAAAAAGAAAGTGCCAAAATATACATGCTGAACAAAACATCAAACTTTTTAAGAAAGACAAGAATTGCCCTTTCATTTGCAAGACCATGTGTGTCTTACAAAGAAAGGCTTCACATTGCCAGTGAAATCTGGGCAATTTTCATTTCAGCTATAAAATTCTTCCCAGAGAAAATGAAATGATCAGACCCGGTAAATGCCCTCAAAGCTTTGTACAGGATACTGCCTCTTCTTTCTTCATTCCTCTCTCCATCTCTCTCTTCCATCCTTTCTTTTTGACTGCACAGCACTGCATGTGGGATCTTAGTTCCCAGACCAGACATCAGATTCACACCTCTTGCCTAGAAAGCTCAGCCTTAATCATTGGAGCAGGGACATCTGCATTAACTCTTTTTTCTACACTACACAAAAGGAGGGGTGCTGGCAGTGGAGTTTCAGAAATTTGGGTTAAATAAAAATTATTTAAGACTGTCAGAGTCACAAGAAATTGTCAAACAAATATAGAAGTGCTCTTGAATATATTTAGTTTCCTTCCATTAAAGCCAGGAAAGTAAAATCATATTAAATTTTGGTTTCAGTATAAATAAACCATAGCTTAAATAAAATTTAATAAAATACTAATATTAATACATATTTTAATATTCATACCTTAATATTATGTATCTAATATTTAAAACATTTTCATAAAAATGAATGTTTTAATACTCATACATTTTAATATCATATATCTAATATTTAAAATGTTTTCGTAAAAATATTTCAAAAATATAGAAATTTAAATATTTAATGAGACAAATATAATTAAATATACATTTAAAGGCACGAAGATACAGTGCTGTTTGTTTTGAATCTTCCTACTTTTCAGTCGTTCAGTACTTACTCCCCACCTCAAGGGCATCTCCGTGAACGACACCCTGAACGTCCCAGAGCATCTCCGGCGCTCCGCCCCCGTCCTCGCTGCGGCCGCCGCCGACTCGCCCCCAGGGCGTCCCCAGCTCCGTCCAGCGGCCCATCGCCGCCGCCAAGTTCCCCTTTCCCCGAGACGTCCCTTCATCGCGCCGGAAACGACCGAATCTGTAAGACCGGCGCCAACTCGCCCCGATTCTCCGCCTCAAACGCCTCCGCAAACGCCTTTTATCTGTAAAGGGGCCTCGCTCGAGCGTCTGGGCGAGGAGCGCGCGCAGCGCTCGGGGAAGCCCGAACGCGAGGGCCCGGCCGCGCCGCCTCGCAGGGCGTCTCTGCGACGGCCCAGTGAGGGCTGCTCGGCGCGCCTCTCCAGGAGCGCCGACTTGGTCTCCGAGCAGCGACGCCTTTCCCCTCTGGAGGCCAAACCCGCGGAAACGGTCTCAGAACCCGCAAACTCCCCAGTAAACCGGTAAGAAGGCACCTCCGCCCTCTCCTGATCGCCTAGAGAGGCGCGCTGCGCCGGGACCGGGCGCGGGCACCGCTCGCTCTTGGTTAGTGGTGTCCGGCGCCCCCTGTCGGCCGTCGGAATTTCTCTGTAGCACTTGAGTCTATTCTCGAAGGCAGAGAAAAGCCTGGTGGATCCATGGGATCCATGGACCAGGACTGGATGGGGTAACAGCACTTCTCACATTACACGGCCTGGACTTACCCTCATGGGAGTCTCATGGCAAGGAAGTTGGGAAATAATTGAATGATTAAGAGAGGAGAAGACAGATTCATTGCACAAGACCATTTTTTCATTTCTGCACAATTTGTCCTAATGGAGCTCTGGGTGGGTGTGCAAGGGGAAAACCAATGTTCTTGCTTGCACATATGCTGACTTTTATTCCACAGTTTCAGCTTGGGGAAGATGACATAGCTGTCACTCAGAGTTCACGGCATCATAGACTATTTGAAAGAAGCTTTCATGTTGAGTCCCAAAGGGAGTCATCTACAAGTGTAGACAAAGTATTTCCTTATTACCTGAGGGAGACAAGGAAAGAATAACCAGACAGCTCCTCGCAAGTACTTGAGAATCACTGAACTAAAACTGGACAGTGGGTCTTCCACTCACCACACCTTCCAAATATTGAATATGCAAACTTGAATAAAATATTCCTATAAATGATCTTTAGAAAAATGCCTCTCACAATATTCCACTATAACTTCCCTTGTAGAAGCATGAGGAATCTTTGAAGTATCTTTAGATTTTTGTCTTCTCACATCCCATCTATCTAATAGATGTTAGCGGTACTCTTTCTCCTATCGTTGCCGGCACTGTGAATTGTTGTTACATAAATATGGATTGAGCTCAAGCGATGATAGCGCTCAGACTAGGTGTCTAGGAAATGGGGTTGAGTTGGATGTGTCTCTCCCTTTAGGTATTTTACAGACTCCTGAGAGGTATTCTGAGGATACAATAGATCAGTCCAGGGCTCACTATTTGGGCTTCT
This sequence comes from Antilocapra americana, assembly GCA_007570785.1. NCBI lineage: Eukaryota > Metazoa > Chordata > Mammalia > Artiodactyla > Antilocapridae > Antilocapra > Antilocapra americana. Next base: position 3,616 of record ML661189.1, on the reverse strand, counting down.
TCAACAAAATAGCATAGACTGGATAGGGTGTAAAGGGCAGAAATGTATCACTCACAGTTCTAGAGTCTGGAATTCTAAGATCTGGGTGTTAGCCTGGCCCAATTCTGGTGAGAGACTGCTTCAGGTCTCAACGGTAGAGTTCTTTCTTGTATAATCAAAGGACCGAAGAGGGAGGGTTTTATATCCACATCTTTTTTATATCCATATCAATTTACCAGCAAATGTGACAAACTCAGCAGTGGCCATAGGACTGGAAAAGGTCGGTTTTCATTCCAGTCCCAAAGAAAGGCAATGCCAAAGAATGCTCAAACTACCCCCACAATTGCACTCATCTCACACGCTAGTAAAGTAATACTCAAAATTCTCCAAGCCAGGCTTCAGCAAAACGTGAACCATGAAATTCCAGATGTTCAAGCTGGTTTTAGAAAGGGCAGAGCAACCAGAGATCAAATTGCCAACATCCGCTGGATCATCGAAAAAGCAAGAGAGTTCCAGAAAAACATCTATTTTTGCTTTATTGACTATGCTAAAGCCTTTGACTGTGTGGATCACAATAAACTGTGGAAAATTCTGAAAGAGATGGGAATTGACCTGCCTCTTGAGAAACCTGTATGCAGGTCAACAAGCAACAGTTAGAACTGCACATGGAACAATGGACTGGTTCCAAATAGGAAAAGGAGTATGTCAAGGCTGTATTTTGTCATCTTACTTATTTAACTTACATGCAGAGAACATCATGGGAAATGCTGGGCTGGAGGAAGCACAAGCTGGAATCAAGATTGCCAAGAGAAATATCAATAACATCAGATAAGCAGATTACACCACCCTTATGGCAAAGAGTGAGGAAGAACTAAAGAGCCTCTTGATGAAAGTGAAAGAAGAGAGTGAAAAAGTTGGCTTAAAGCTAAACATTCAGAAAACTAAGATCATGGCGTCTGGTCCCATAACTTCATGGCAAATAGATTGGGAAACAGTGGCACCAGTGGCATACTTTATTTTTCTGGGCTCCAAAATCACTGCAGATGGTGAAATTAAAAGATGCTTACTCTTTCGAAGGAAAGTTATGACCAACCTAGACAGTATATTAAAAAGCAGAGACATTACTTTGCCACCAAAGGTCCGTCTAGTCAAGGTTATGGTTTTTCCAGTAGTCATGTACAGATGTGAGAGCTGGACAGTGAAGAAAGCTGAGCACCAAAGAATTGATGCTTTTGAACTGTAGTGTTGGAGAAGACTCTTGAGTACCTTGAACTGCAAGGAGATCCAACCAGTCCATCCTAAAGGAGATCAGTCCTGGGTGTTCATTGGAAGGACTGATGTTGAAGCTGAAACTCCAATACTTTGGCCACTTCATGCAAAGAGCTGACTCATTTGAAAAGTCCCTGATGCTGGGAAAGACTGAGGGCAGGAGGAGAAGGGGACAACAGAGGATGAGATGGTTGGATGGCATCACCGACTCAATGGACATGAGTTTGGGCAGGCTCTGGGAGTTGGTGTTGGACAGAGAGGCCTGGCATGCTGCAGTTCATGGGGTCGCAAAGAGTTGGACATGACTGAGGGACTGAACTGGACTGAACTGCATTCCATTCTTAAGACCTCCATACTCACACCCTAATCCCATTCCTAAGGGTTCATCACCTGAAACTAAGCATTTTGTGGGGACTGAAACTTTCATACCAGAAAGGTCACTGAAGGCTACATACCTGACATCTAGAAGAGAGGATATAGTCATGCTGAGTAAATAAAGGAGAATGAGCCATTTCTCATTTCTCTTTCTGCCAAAGGACCAGACAAAGGACTCAGAATCCAAACTCTGATTTTGAACCTGGAGTAAGAGTTTAATTCTCATATGCCAAATTTTTGGAATCAGACTGGAATGGAGCCCACCATCCCATGGAGGGGAATGAAGATATAGGATGAAAATGGCCATTCATCATTCTTTGTGAGGAATCTCCAAAGAATATCAGAATGCAAGTAGTAATTGCCACATCATTAAAGACACACCAAACAGTAATGTAGTATATTGTCTGGTTGCCGTTCACTGTGAATCAGGGAGAGCTTGAGTTCATAAACATGGCTCTGTAGATGACACCAGGCTTGTTCTTTTCTTTTTTGTTTTTTATTGTTTTTGCCATACATTGTCATGATATCACCATGGGTTTACATATGCTTCCCCTCCTTGTCCCCCCTCCCTCCTCCCTCCCCCCCGGGAAATCTCGCTGCACCAGTCCTGAGGATCAATCCTGGGCTGGCGATTGATTAGACACATGACAATTAACATGCTTCAATGCCCTTCTCCCATATCATCCCACCCTTACCCTCATCCACAAAGTCCACAAGTCTATTCTATACATCTGCGTTCCTTTTGCTGTCTCGCATGTTGGGTTCTTGTTACCGTCTTTCTAAATTCCATATATATGCATTAATATACTGTATTGTTGTTTTTGCTTCTGGCTTACTTCACTCTGGATAATGGGCTCCAGTTTTGTCCATCTGAGTAGAGTTGCTTCAAATGAATTTTTTTTTTTTTTTGGGGCTCATTCTATTCTTTATTCAAAATATACACCAGTGTTCCTGGGTGGAACATTCTTTTTTTTTTTTTTATTGTTTTTGCCATACATTGTCATGATATCACCATGGGTTTACATATGCTTCCCCTCCTTGTCCCCCCTCCCTCCTCCCTCCCCCCCAGGAAATCTTGCTGCACCAGCCCCGAGCATCAATCCTGGGCTGGCGATTGATTAGACACATGGCAGTTAACATGCTTCAATGCCCTTCTCCCATATCATCCCACCCTTACCCTCATCCACAAAGTCCACAAGTCTATTCTATACATCTGCGTTCCTTTTGTTGTCTCCCATGTTGGGTTCTCATTACTGTCTTTCTAAATTCCATATATATGTGTTAATATACTGTATTGTTGTTTTTGCTTCTGGCTTACTTCACTCTGGATAATGGGCTCCAGTTTCGTCCATCTGAGTAGAA